>CM072536.1:25226500-25706500 GCA_036898165.1 Silybum marianum | reverse complement strand
GTATATCGCTCCACACCGAGAAAAGGGATGTGTACCTCCAGCAACAACAAGATGGAACCATAAGCTTCTATGCTGGGAGCATTTCGGGGTATAGGTCTAACCATCTCAACTCCCCGTTTCTGGCATGCTATAGTTATTTAAGTCTCTCGATGGCGGGAATGGAAGATTACCGGTAAGCCAGATGCTTCTCGAACCATATTCTTAAGGCATTTCGTTGCACTTAAATCACCCTCGTGAAGAGGCGCACTCCGATACCATTGATGTCCAATAGCTTTGATAGTAATGGCTGGATTGACTACTACCTCGTCCATTGAGTATAAGAGAGCAAATGATGGTATAGCAATGAACATCGGGATGATACTAGGAAATATGGTCCGAAGAATCTCGATAGTAGTTCCATGAACAATCCTTTGCGGGATTGGATTTTTTTCTTTTTGGAAATGCCATAAAGCGCGAACCAAGATCCGTGATACGAAAACCAAAATAAGAATGAGGAAGAAAAAGATATCGTGATGTAAGTTTATTATTCCTTGCATCATAGGTGTTCTTTGCGTCTTGAGATCCTAATTGCCATGGTTCCGCCGCATCACAAGGAGCAATTGTGAGAAATAGCCATTCTAGAACAATCATTTGATCTGTTTCATTCTTTGACCGCTTTCTGCTCCCCCAAAAAAATGGAGAGACTTGTTCTTGCTCTTCCAATTCGGGAAGGCGATTTCGCCGGTTGATCCAACCAAGAAAGACATGGGAATTTTGGGCGTTAGATTTCATTCTTACGATATTTCTAGTTACCTTTCAAACATCCAATTGATAGAGGCATACTTGTTTATGTTATCCCATAAGACTTTTTGAAGTTTCAAAGGGGTGTCAACCGGTAATAGAATGTAGCTAGATAACTTATGCCACAGCATTTATGTGGGATTGAGTTCATGGAACACTAACTTAACCTTCAAGGTCTGATAGTGCTACAGTTAACACCAAGCCACAAAGAAGGCCCGGGTCATCCAGCTTATATGGAGTTGATTCATCTTCCAATGCCCGAAGAGAAGGAAGGTGATAGTCTTGAAGAATGACCCGGAGATTCTCTTAAGTGATAGCACTGCTTAAGTAAGAGGGTTTTCGTGCACTTGAGCTTTTGTTCAAGGCGCGAGAGGGGAAGATAGGCAAAGTGGAAGCGGCTAGAACTTCTCCTCCAACGTAGCCGGTAAGGCTATTGAGAAGGCCGGTGTAATACCTTATTGCGGCGGGCTCGATGAAGATTCTAAACTCATGGTAGCTCGGGAGTAGGAAAAGGTATTAAATAAGCGCACTTTAGGAAGTGTTCGGAAGACGACCTCAATCCTCATCGCTTTTAGCGAGATAGTTTCTTGGTTGCTATCTCTTTCCCTTGAGCACGGTATTAATTCTTTAAAGCCTTGAGCCGAGTGTGGGATCGATACCATCTAGAAAAGAAAGCGAGTCTACTAAATCGACTAAGGGAAATAGGTAATCAACTCCTTTTCATACAATAATATGCCATCCGGGCTTACTATACGGAATATAAGACCTCGGGGCAAAGCCAATTTCCCCGAAAGCTTGGAAAGCGGGAAAGCATTCCACCTTACAACAAGACTTGCGTAGGAAAGAAAACAAAGTAAGTCCTCCATTAGGGTGACGAGGGACAAAGCAAAGAAGCAAAAAGCATTGAACCTTAGCCGACTTCGAGCACTTCGAAAGAGACTAGGCGCCGACCGATAGGATTAGAAGGAGTAGGCGATGACCGGGTGAGAGGCGGATACGATTTAACTCTTTGGTGAAGGATTAGGACTTCGGTGGGCGGCTTAGCTTAAGGGAAGGGGTGGATTTTCCTTGATTTCGGTCTATTGGGTATTGGTCATTGCGTAGATAACGATTTCCCGACAGACATAGCAATTATCCCCCGATGGGGTCCCCGCATGGCTATTCCACATCAGCGAAAATGAGAAACCAGGCGACAGAGAATAGCTAATAGAAAAAAAAAGACAATATAAAAGAGTGAAATGTACCGATACCGTATTGAACTATTTAATTCAATTTATTTCCGGTCCCCTCTACTCTTTTAATATTAGCCACCGGCGAGTCTCCCGGTTACGCAATTTGACGGTCCACAACTATCCGAGAAAAAGTGAATGAATCGGTTTCAAATACCCTAAAGGAACAATTAAGTGAACGGGTCATAACGCCGCCGTTCACTGCTAATAATGTGGTGTTGCCGCCCGGAAAAAATGCCTATGACGTCATAGATGCCTTAGTGCCCGGGGACAATGTCCAATTGCTTGCTTCCATGCATCATGATCTTTCTCGGCTAGGCATTGAAAGTAATACATACCTACTACTACTCCAACCGTAAATACCTTGTCCGGGTGGGGTTAATATAAGCTCCCTATAATCCTGTCGGTTCCAGTGCTTTGAAACTACTTGATTTAGGAGTCGGCTAATCAATTACGGCAAAAAGTAGCAATTTACGCCAAAAATACGGGGTTTATTTAACTTGTGAAGATTCAACACCAGCTCTACGAGTGGAAAACACCGATTACTCCGTTCGCTTTCTTTGCTCGTCCTGGTTCGCTAGGAGCTCTTCTTGCACAACAAAATTCTTAAGTTGCTCTATACTAAAAAAGTCGTACATTTCCCGCTCGTTCGCTCTTTAACTTAAACGGCCCGGTCGATATAAAGTTTTCTTTCGACGATTGGTTTCTTACCCCGTGATATAAAACTTCATGAGCCTTCGTAATGCGGGGAGACAACAAGGACTCCAAAGATCCGGGTACGGTCTCAAGGCGACACTTCCATCCGAGTACACACTATATATCTATCTCTATCCGCATCTCTACCCGCATTAGCGGAATCTAAATCCAATGGGCGGGATCTCTCTTGTATAAAACACGCCGGCACACGCCGGTGGGCGCACCGATAGTCGCATTGGTGCCTTAGCGATTGAATATAAACAACCATCTACCCCTGCGGTCTTCGAAAGATATTGAGAAAGCGATATCGCGAATATCGAACTATCCGAATGCGATATCCGCTAAATTAGAGAATGAGGCTATCGGCTTCCTAACGAGACGGCACTAAGATGCGGAAGTTCGCCCCTAAGCGGGTAGCAAGGACGGCTATAGCTATAATAGATATTTTACTCTAAACATACCATGCATCGGGTAAGGCATCCATCGAGTAGTTAGGGTGGGCTATCGATCTCGAGCTACTGCATATATGAACTGGGTCGCCTGGGTATAGAAGCTATGGATTTACTGTGTATGGATCACCAGCCTTAGATAGAACATGCTCTAATTGGTCAAGGGGGTATACAAGTGACTGGACTATAGATGTAATACGATCTACGTACGGATCCCGACCAAAGCGTATACTTACCTTTCTTTCCCGCTTCTTCTAATCCGTCGGCGAGATGAACTCGGTTGGTACACCTTCCAAAACTGACGCGGAGACTGATTCTATTCATTCTTTATCAAGAAAAGACATATAATAAGGAATCTCTAGCCTAGTATGTCCTTCCATTCCCTATTCTCCATCTCGCCCCTTTCTATTAAGACCTCGGCACCATCCTTACCCCCCATGAAAGATTTAGCCCTATTTATAAGAGGAAAGCTCCCAGGTTCCACATCTTAAAGAAGTGCATGACCAGATTGGAAGCACGGAGGTTCATTCGCAATGGGACAACTCACCCAGCCATGATGCATGACAGAAGAGATCGAGCACAAAATGGAGTTTCCCTCTTGGGTGAGGCTCACGTCCGGAAAGAATCTTTTTCAAGACTTTATCTCCTATGTTGACCTTTCTCTATATTACCTTATTTTGGAATTCACTTGAAAGCCCCTTTTCTGGTAGACCTGGGCATGTTCCATGGCGCGAAGTCTCTTCTCATCTAATAGCTCTTTGGGGAAAGTACCCATAGGTACGTAAGAAATGTATTGAATCGATTCTTTTTAATGAATAGATCCGATCGCAACTTCGAATATGGAATTCAAAGGGATCAAATAGGAAAGGATACTCTGAATCATAGAACTCTAATGAAATATACGATCAACCAACATTTATCGAATTTGAAAAAGAGTCAGAAGAGATGGTTCGATCCTCTTTTTTTTTTCTCGAACCGAGAGATCCATGAATCGGGATCCTGATGCATATAGATACAAATGGTCCACTGGGAGCAAGAATTTCCAGGAACATTTGGAACATTTCGTTTCTAAGCAGAAGAGCCGTTTTCAAGTAGTGTTCGATCGATTACGTATTAATCAATATTCGATTGATTGGTCTGAGGTTATCGACAAAAAAGATTTGTCTAAGCCACTTCGTTTCTTTTTGTCCAAGTTGCTTCTTTTTTTGTCTAACTCACTTCCTTTTTTGTTTGTCAGTTTCGGGAATATCCCCATTCATAGGTCCGAGATCTACATCTATGAATTGAAAGGTCCGAATGATCCACAGTTTTTAGAATCAATAGGTCTTCAAATCGTTCATTTGAAAAAATTGAAACCCTTCTTATTGGATGATCATGAGACTTGCCAAAAATCGAAATTCTTGATCAATGGAGGAACAATATCACCATTTTTGTTCAATAAGATACCAAAGTGGATGATTGACTAATTCCATACTAGAAATAATCGCAGGAAATCCTTTGATAACACGGATTCCAATTTCTCAATGATATTCCACGATCAATACAATTGGCTGAATCCCGTGAAATCATTTCATAGAAGTTCATTGAGATCTTCTTTTTATAAAGCAAATCAACTTCGATACTTGAATAATCCACATCACTTCTGCTTCTATTGTAACAAAAGATTCCCCTTTTATGTGGAAAAGGCCCGTATCAATAATTATGATTTTACGTATGGACAATTCCTCAATATCTTGTTCATTCACAACAAAATATTTTCTTTGTGCGTCGGTAAAAAAAACATGCTTTTTTGGGGAGAGATACTATTTCAGCAATCGAGTCACAGGTACCTAACATATTCATACCTAAGGCTTTTCCACAAAGTGGTGACGAAATGTATAACTTGTACAAATCTTTCCATTTTCCAAGTCGATCCAATCCATTCGTTCGTAGAGCTATTTACTCGATCGCAGACATTTCTGGAACACCTCTAACGAGAGGGACAAATAGTCAATTTTGAAAGAACTTATTGTCAACCTCTTTCGGATATGAATCTATCCGATTCAGAAGGGAAGAACTTGTATCAGTATCTCAATTTCAATTCAAACATGGGTTTGATTCACACTAAGAAATATTTACCATCCGAAAAGAGGAAAAAACGGAGTCTTTGTCTAAAGAAATGCGTTGAGAAAGGGCAGATGTATAGAACTTTTCAACGAGATAGTGCTTATTCAATTCTCTCAAAATGGAATCTATTCCAAACATATATGCCATGGTTCTTTACTTTGACAGGGTACAGATATCTAAAGTTTTTATTTTTAGATACTTTTTCAGACCTATTGCCGATACTAAGTAGCGGTCAAAAATTTGTATCCATTTTTCATGATATTATGCATAGATCGGATATATCATGGCGAATTCTTCGAAAAAATTATGTCTTCCACAATGGAATATGATAAGTGAGATTTCGAGTAAGTGTTTCCATAATCTTCTTCTCGTCCGAAGAAATGATTCATCGAAATAATGAGTCACCATTGATATCGACACATCCGACAAATGTTCGGGAGTTCCTCTATGCAATCCTTTTCCTTCTTCTTGTTGCGGCATATCTCGTTTGTACACGTCTTCTCTTTGTTTTCGGGGCCTCTATTGAGTTACGGACGAGTTCGAAAAGGTCAAATTTTTTATCATTCCATCATCTATGATTGAGTTGCGAAAACTTACGGATAGATATCCTACATACGAACCGAATTCTTTACGGTTAAAGAATATCTTTCTAGTTGTTCGAAACAATTAGGAGATTCTCTGCTATTGGGGCTATTGGGGCTATTGGGTGGTGGTCCCGACTTATGGGGTCAAATCAATACGCTCTAAGAAGAAATATTTGAATATCAATCTCATCGATATCATCGATCTCATAAGTATCATACCAAATCCCATCAATCGAATCACTTTTTCGAGAAATACGAGACATCTAAGTCATACAAGTAAAGAGATCTATTCAGTGATAAGAAAAAGAAAAAATGTGAACGGGGAATTTGGATTGATGATAAAATAGAATCCTGGGTTGCAAACGGTGATTCGATTGATGATGAAAGAAGAGAATTCTTCGTTCGGTTCTCCACCTTAACGACAGAAAAAGGGATTGATCAAATTTTATTGAGTCTGACTTATAGTGATCATTTATCAAAGAATGACTCTGGTTATCAAATGATTGAACAACCGGGAGCAATTTACTTAAGATACTTAGTTGACATTCATAAAAAGTATCTAATGAATTATGAGTTCAATACATCCTCTTTAGCGAGAAGACGGATATTCCTTGCTCATTATCAGACAATCACTTATTCACAAACTTCGTGTGGGGCTAATAGTTTTCATTTCCCATCTCATGGAAAACCCTTTTCGCTCCGCTTAGCCTTATCCCTCTCTAGGGGTATTTTAGTGATAGGTTCTATAGAAACTGGACGATCTTATTTGGTCAAATACCTAGCAAAAAACTCCTATCTTCCTTTCATTACGGTATTTCTGAACAAGGTCCTGGATAACAAGTCTAAAGGTTTGATGATATCGATATTGATGAGATTGACAATATGGGTGCTAGTTACGATATGGGTGCTAGTTACGATATTGATGCTAGTGACGATATCCTTGATATGGAGCTGGAACTGCTAATTAGCGTGAATGCGCTAACTATGGATATCTTTGCTGAAGAGGAAGACCAACTTTATATCACCCTTCAATTCGCATTAGCAACAGCAATGTCACCATGCATAATATGGATTCCAAACATTCATGATCTGGATGTGAATGAGTCGAATTACTTCTCCCTAGGTCTATTAGTGAACCTTCTCTCCAGGGATTATGAAACTAGAAATATTCTTGTTATTGCTTCGACTCATATTCCCCAAAAAGTGGATCCCACTCTAATAGCTCCCAATAAATTAAATACGTGCATTAAGATACGAAGGATTCTTATTCCACAACAACGAAAGCACTTTTTCACTCTTTCATATACTAGGGGATTTCACTTGGAAAAGAAAATGTTCCATACTAATGGATTCGGGTCCATAACCATGGGTTCCAATGCACGAGATCTTGTAGCACTTACCAATGAGGCCCTATCGATTAGTATTACACAGAAGAAATCAATTATAGATACTAATACAATTAGATCCACTCTTCATAGACAAATTTGGGATTTGCGATCCCAGGTAAGATCGGTCCAGGATCATGGGATCCTTTTCTATCAGATAGGAAGGGCTGTAGCACAAAATGTACTTTTAAGTAATTGACCCATAGATCCTATATCTATCTATATGAAAAAGAAATCATGTAACGATCATAGTCTATATCTTGTATCGATCATAGGATCACTCTATGAATAGGTAAATTCTCTGTGACCTCCCACCGTTCACGACATCCCTTGCTTCTCGCTGCGAACGGCTCCTCGGTGGAAGAGTAGAAGCGCTGGTCCCCTTCGGTCAAGTTGCTTGTACCTGCTGTTACCTACCGTAGGACCTCCGTCCCCGAAGCGAAGAAAGAGGAGCAGGAACAAGAGGTTGTCCTCTCCCGGCCCAGTAGTTCCGCAACTACTACGTGGTTGTTGCCAACGGGGATCCCCCATTCCGAAAGGTTACTGTGCCGGCCGTTAGGTCCAAAGTTGTATGCCACAGCTATGGTGCCGATAGATTCACTACTTCAGCGCCGTTATCGGACATTTTAGGCTGAGCATCTATTTCTCGTATATCGCTTCACACCGAGAAGAGGGATGTGTACCTCCATTAACAACAAGATGGAACCATAAGCTTCTATGCTGGGAGCATTTCGGGGTATAGGTCTAACCATCTCAACTCCCCGTTTCTGGCATGCTATAGTTATTTAAGTCTCTCGACGGCGGGAATGGAAGATTACCGGTAAGCCAGATGCTTCGCGAACCATATTCTTAAGGCATTTCGTTGCACTTAAATCACCCTCGTGAAGAGGCGCACTCCGATACCATTGATGTCCAATAGCTTTGATAGTAATGGCTGGATTGACTACTACCTCGTCCATTGAGTATAAGAGAGCAAATGATGGTATAGCAATGAACATCGGGATGATACTAGGAAATATGGTCCGAAGAATCTCGATAGTAGTTCCATGAACAATCCTTTGCGGGATTGGATTTTTTTCTTTTTGGAAATGCCATAAAGCGCGAACCAAGATCCGTGATACGAAAACCAAAATAAGAATGAGGAAGAAAAAGATATCGTGATGTAAGTTTATTATTCCTTGCATCATAGGTGTTCTTGCGTCTTGAGATCCTAATTGCCATGGTTCCGCCGCATCACAAGGAGCAATTGTGAGAAATAGCCATTCTAGAACAATCATTTGATCCGTTTCATTCTTTGACTCTGCTCCCCCAAAAAAATGGAGAGACTTGTTCTTGCTCTTCCAATTCAGGAAGACTGATTTCGCCGGTTGATCCAACCAAGAAAGACATGGGAATTTTGGGCGTTAGATTTCATTCTTACGATATTTCTAGTTACCTTTCAAACATCCAATTGATAGAGGCATACTTGTTTATGTTATCCCATAAGACTTTTTGAAGTTTCAAAGGGGTGTCAACCGGTAATAGAATGTAGCTAGATAACTTATGCCACAGCATTTATGTGGGATTGAGTTCATGGAACACTAACTTAACCTTCAAGGTCTGATAGTGCTACAGTTAACACCAAGCCACAAAGAAGGCCCGGGTCATCCAGCTTATATGGAGTTGATTCATCTTCCAATGCCCGAAGAGAAGGAAGGTGATAGTCTTGAAGAATGACCCGGAGATTCTCTTAAGTGATAGCACCTGCTTAAGTAAGAGGGTTTTCGTGCACTTGAGCTTTTGTTCAAGGCGCAGAGGGGAAGATAGGCAAAGTGGAAGCGGCTAGAACTTCTCCTCCAACGTAGCTGGTAAGGCTATTGAGAAGGCCAGTGTAATACCTTATTGCAGCGGGCTCGATGAAGATTCTAAACTCATGGTAGCTCAGGAGTAGGAAAAGGTATTAAATAAGCGTACTTTAGGAAGTGTTCGGAAGACGACCTCAATCCTCATCGCTTTTAGCAGATAATTTACTGGTTGCTATCTCTTTCCCTTGAGCCTGGTATTAATTCTTTAAAGCCTTGAGCCGAGTGTGGGATCGATACCATCTAGAAAAGAAAGCAGTCTACTAAATCGACTAAGGGAAATATATAATCAACTCCTTTTCATACAATAATATGCCATCCAGGCTTACTATACGGAATATAAGACCTCAGGGCAAAGCCAATTTCCCCGAAAGCTTGGAAAGCGGGAAAGCATTCCACCTTACAACAAGACTTGCGTAGGAAAGAAAACAAAGTAAGTCCTCCATTAGGGTGACCAGGGACAAAGCAGCAAGCAAAAAGCATTGAACCTTAGCCGACTTCGAGCACTTCGAAAGAGACTAGGCGCTGACCGATAGGATTAGAAGGAGTAGGCGATGACCGGGCCGAGAGGCGGATACGATTTAACTCTTTGGTGAAGGATTAGGACTTCGGTGGGCGGCTTAGCTTAAGGGAAGGGGTGGATTTTCCTTGATTTCAGTCTATTGGGTATTGGTCATTGCGTAGATAACGATTTCCCGACAGACATAGCAATTATCCCCTAATGGGGTCCCCGCATGGCTATTCCACATCAGCGAAAATGAGAAACCAGCCGACAGAGAATAGCTAATAGAAAAAAAAGACAATATAAAAGAGTGAAATGTACCGATACCGTATTGAACTATTTAATTCAATTTATTTCCGGTCCCTCTACTCTTTTAATATTAGCCGGTGGCGAGTCGCCCGGCTACGCAATTTGACGGTCCCCAACTATCCGGAAAAAGTGAATGAATCGGTTTCAAATACCCTAAAGGAACAATTAAGTGAACGGGTCATAACGCCGCATTCACTGCTAATAATGTGGTGTTGCCGCCGGAAAAAATGCCTATGACGTCATAGACGCCTTAGTGCCCGGGGACAATGTCCAATTGCTTGCTTCCATGCATCATGTTCTTTCTCGGCTAGGCATTGAAAGTAATACATACCTACTACTACTCCAAGTTGTAAATACCTTGTCCGGGTGGGGTTAATATAAGCTCCCTATAATCCTGCTGTTCCGGGCTTTGAAACTACTTGATTTAGGAGTCGGCTAATCAATTACGGCAAAAAGTAGCAATTTACGCCAAAAATACGGGGTTTATTTAACTTGTGAAGATTCAACACCGGCTCTACGAGTGGAAAACGCCGATTACTCCGTTCGCTTTCTTTGCTCGTCCTGGTTCGCTAGGAGCTCTTCTTGCACAACAAAATTCTTAAGTTGCTCTATACTAAAAAAGTCGTACATTTCCCGCTCGTTACGCTCTTTAAATTAAACGGCCCGGTCGATATAAAGTTTTCTTTCGACGATTGGTTTCTTACCCCGTGATATAAAACTTCATGAGCCTTACGTATGCAGGGAGACAACAAGGACTCCAAAGATCCGGGTACGGTCTCAAGGCAGCACTTCCATCCGAGTACACACTATATATCTATCTCTATCCGCATCTCTACCCGCATTAGCGGAATCTAAATCCAATGGGCAGGATCTCTGTTGTATAAAACCCGCCAAAGACACTGCAAGAGGGCGCACCGATAGTCGCATTGGTGCCTTAGCGATTGAATATAAACAACCATCTACCACTGCGGTCTTCGAAGGATATTGAGAAAGCGATATCGCGGATATCGAACTATACGAATGCGATATCCGCTAAATTAGAGAATGAGGCTATCGGCTTCCTAACGAGACGGCACTAAGATACTGGAAGTTCGCCCCTTAAGCGGGTAGCAAGGACGGCTATAGCTATAATAGATATTTTACTCCAAAACATACCATGCATCGGGTAAGGCATCCATCAGAGTAGTTGGGGTGGGCTATCGATCTCGAGCTACTGCATATATGAACTGCGTCGCCCGGGTATAGAAGCTATGGATTTACTGTGTATGGATCACCAGCCTTAGCGAACATGCTCTAATTGGTCAAGGGGGTATACGAGTGACCGGACTATATATGTAATACGATCTACGAGATAGATCCCGACCAAAGCGAGATACTTACCTTTCTTTCCCGCTTCTTCTAATCCGTCAGCAGATGAACTCGGTTGGTACACCTTCCAAAACTGACGCGGAGACTGATTCTATTCATTCTTTATCAAGAAAAGACATATAATAAGGAATCTCTAGTCTAGTATGTCCTTCCATTCCCTATTCTCCATCTCGCCCCTTTCTATTAAGACCTCGGCACCATCCTTACCCCCCTACGAACGATTTAGCCCTATTTATAAGAGGAAAGCTCCCAGGTTCCACATCTTAAAGAAGTGCATGACCAGATTGGAAGCACGGAGGTTCATTCGCAATGGGACAACTCACCCACCATGATGCATGACGAAGAGATCGAGCACAAAATGGAGTTTCCTCTTGGGTGAGGCTCACGTCCGGAAAGAAACTTTTTCAAGACTTTATCTCCTATGTTGACCTTTCTCTATATTACCTTATTTTGGAATTCACTTGAAAGCCCCTTTTACGGTAGACACGGGCATGTTCCATGGCGCGAAGTCTCTTCTCATCTAATAGCTCTTTGGGGATATATAAAAAATATGCTCTCTATCATCCACATCCAAATCTTTTTCAGGCGGGCCCCGATGTTTTAGGGAATGGCGGAATCCGTCTCTAGCAAGTACGCAGCGGCCTTAAAGCGTATATCGAGCTACGAGGCCCTTCTCATAAGATGTTGTAAGCTACGGGCCTTATTCGACGAAGCTAAAAGGTACATCAAGAGCTAAGAAGGGGGCCAACAAGCCCCTTTGAAGCTAATGCCTTAGAAGCGACGGACAAAGAAGCGAGGCCAACAAGTTGATTGAATCTTTTCCGAGTCTAGAGGCGGCGGATTACCTTCGAAACAAAGGATTGCAAAATTCCTTCGCTTTGGACAAGATAAGTGGACGGATGAGTTGAATAATACGAGGACCGATAAGCTAAGCGAGGTCCCCCTTTGAGATCTCCCAACCTAAAGGCTTTATTCAGAGGTGGGTCTTTCAACCGCTTACTCTTTCGATTTCGGTGAAGGGTGCACTACAAGAGAATCGGTACTAAAGATATTAAATGGGGGGATTTCGCCGATATTGAGTCGACTATAAACTATTCATCTTGCTTGGAACCGTCGTTGGGTATGGGAAAGAGGGCTTCTACCTATGCTTGGTTGGGAAAAGGGTGAATGGTCCCAAAAGGGACGGGAAAAAGCCACTAGAAAGAACGGGGGGTCATCCACTCCGTCGCTAGGTAGTCCACTTTATCCGTGACTCTGAGTACAAGATTTCCGGGATCAAGAAACTAGCAAACAAATATGCTCGGCTGGACTCTTTTCTCGTATGCCCGGAAAATGGAATTTCGGTACAACTCCGGTTGCTGCAAAGCCTTAATTTCTCGTCCAAACACTCCAGATCTGCACTTCCCTTTACTCCATAGGGCCGAAGCCTTATTAAGTTAAGAATTAAGAAGGGCTTTTTTTTATAGAGAGAGAGTCAGGGGCGATCTATATTGCTTACCACAGCTCTATTCCCGACTTGAAATCCATAACGGACTTTAAGAGAGGATGAACATTCCCGTTCTATAGGTAGCACTGCCCTATTAGAGAAGGGTGAGGGGCCACTTCCGTACTTCTGATCTTCTAGCACTGTGAATTACCTTAGACCTACGCGGCGGGAACGAGATGGAGCACCTACTCTGCGGTCGTCCGCTTTCTCTCGAGGTCGTCCTTAGCTAGGTACAAAAAGGAGATTACGGGGGATCTCCAAAATTCGATGTACTTCGTGCGGGACACATCTCATGTTTGCCGAATCTAAAAACCATCGCCTTTGCATCCAAACACTTCACGGCGGCTATGATCGGATCCCGGTGTTGGTTCACTTTTGACTTTATCCTCCACCAAATCTTCGATCTCCTGTTCTCAATGATGTTAAGAAGCTCCTGATCGCAGCAATCATGCCTTCGAAGGTACGTTTTTTTCATTCGGGGTCTTACCTTGGGGATAGACGATGGACCCGCCATTCGACATGATGCAGCATTTTGAAAGAAAATTCCATCAAATCAAAGGAGTTGACATTTCTGACATCTCTTGACACCCTTACTTTTAATAGGGGGCCTTGCCTCATGATTTTCTTGGCAAGCATTTGGCTGTTGACGTGTCCTCCGCACCCACTTGAATGAGCTTGTTCAACAATGTGTGCTCCTTATTTCGGAAGGGCGAGTGACCTTTTGTAAAGGACATCTCCCAAGATCACAAATCGTCGGGAAAGTTCCCTCCGGGCTCTCCTCTGACCACGAGTGGCGTACTCCGGTATGAACCCGTCTTGAGGTAATTGTAGAAAGAATAATACCATGGTTCCCATCGTCCTCGTAATCTTCCTCGTCTTGACTTGTGATAGTTCATCATGTTCCAACTCCCGATAGTCTTCATCCAAGAAGATAAATGAGTCCCGTTCGGCGGAAGGGCTCTCTGTGGCTCGAATGTCGATGACAAGCGACTCTTCGGTGTACTAGCATGTGTACTAGAGCGGCTGAGTATGAATTCCATAAGGGCTGGCGAGTCAGCAAACAGATTTTAGATTCTCGGAACATGGGTGAAGGTGATCTCCCTAAAGCGCTTGATGAGGTCAATGGCAAGTTCTTGGTACGATATGAGTTGGGTCTCTTTGGTCTTCCATTCTCCTATACCTCTCTCTATTAAAAAAGCCTTTCCCCTTTTCATAATACCCACGGTAAGCATCCTGCTCTCGATCCAGAGCTATCGCTTCAACAATCAGCGAGCTTAGGAAGTCGAGGTTAAGACGTCGACTTATAATTGGTCTTGCCCGAGGAGATGAAAAAGAATTAGGGCTTGCTTTCTCAATTCACATCTATGAGCGATGATTCCTCTATCTCTTGCTCGCTTCGATCGGACTCTGGCAGCTTAGGGAAGAATGATGGCTTGCTAACAAGGCCCCTAAATGACCACTCAGAAGGCCTACCTCTTTTTTTCCCAATCTCTCACTCGCTCGTCCCTCTCTCATGAAAGATTGTCTCTCCTCTCCCGGCGGCTTTTAGTCATGTCTATAGCCAGTTGCTAAGACGATTCCCACTCGAAGCATTCTCATTCAACGGTCTATCAATGTCGCCTTATTTAGTTCAAAATTCCTTTCTTTCTACTAGTTCTTAAATAAGCAATTTGCGGGAAGTAAACGAAGTCTTTACTTCCTAAATCCACTCCGAAGTCACGTCTTCCCGATGCGGGACCGAAGTCAAGTACTTTCGAGTTGCTCTTTGCCCAAAGCCCTCTTTCCGAGCTTAGAAAGACCAACTAACAATAGCTTTAGCATCTCTTGAGTTGGAAAGGTCTTTATAGAGCTAAGGGAAGGTTTGGAACCCTAGTAGCGAGAATGGAATCGGCGGCCGACTTCCATGCTAACACGAGTAGTTTAACTCAGAATTACCTCGTAAGGGCTTTTTTAATTGTTTTTGCTATAAACTTTTTAAAAAGTCTTCAAATAGCCATTGCATAGTTTACGAATTCTGCTTAGTAGGGACCTAAACACAGGAATGGTTCAGAGTCAGACCACGCCTTATGACGAAAGGGGGAGAAAGGACTGTCGATCTGTGATCAAAGAAAACTATACGGAATATAAGACCTCAGGGCAAAGCCAATTTCCCCGAAAGCTTGGAAAGCGGGAAAGCATTCCACCTTACAACAAGACTTGCGTAGGAAAGAAAACAAAGTAAGTCCTCCATTAGGGTGACGAGGGACAAAGCAGCAAGCAAAAAGCATTGAACCTTAGCCGACTTCGAGCACTTCGAAAGAGACTAGGCGCTGACCGATAGGATTAGAAGGAGTAGGCGATGACTGGGTGAGAGGCGGATACGATTTAACTCTTTGGTGAAGGATTAGGACTTCGGTGGGCGGCTTAGCTTAAGGGAAGGGGTGGATTTTCCTTGATTTCAGTCTATTGGGTATTGGTCATTGCGTAGATAACGATTTCCCGACAGACATAGCAATTATCCCCTGATGGGGTCCCCGCATGGCTATTCCACATCAGGCGAAAATGAGAAACCAGCGACGAGAGAATAGCTAATAGAAAAAAAAGACAATATAAAAGAGTGAAATGTACGATACCGTATTGAACTATTTAATTCAATTTATTTCCGGTCCCCTCTACTCTTTTAATATTAGCCGGTGGCGAGTCGCCCGGCTACGCAATTTGACAGTCCACAACTATCCGGAAAAAAGTGAATGAATCGGTTTCAAATACCCTAAAGGAACAATTAAGTGAACGGGTCATAACGCCGCCGTTCACTGCTAATAATGTGGTGTTGCCCCCGGAAAAAATGCCTATGACGTCATAGACGCCTTAGTGCCCGGGGACAATGTCCAATTGCTTGCTTCCATGCATCATGATCTTTCTCGGCTAGGCATTGAAAGTAATACATACCTACTACTACTCCAAACCGTAAATACCTTGTCCGGGTGGGGTTAATATAAGCTCCTTATAATCCCGCTGTTCCGGGCTTTGAAACTACTTGATTTAGGAGTCGGCTAATCAATTACGGCAAAAAGTAGCAATTTACGCCAAAAATACGGGGTTTATTTAACTTGTGAAGATTCAACACCGGCTCTACGAGTGGAAAACGCCGATTACTCCGTTCGCTTTCTTTGCTCGTCTGGTTCGCTAGGAGCTCTTCTTGCACAACAAAATTCTTAAGTTGCTCTATACTAAAAAAGTCGTACATTTCCCGCTCGTTACGCTCTTTAAATTAAACGGCCGGTCGATATAAAGTTTTCTTTCGACGATTGGTTTCTTACCCCGTGATATAAAACTTCATGAGCCTTACGTATGCGGGGAGACAACAAGGACTCCAAAGATCCGGGTACGGTCTCAAGGCGACACTTCCATCCGAGTACACACTATATATCTATCTCTATCCGCATCTCTACCCGCATTAGCGGAATCTAAATCCAATGGGCGGGATCTCTCTTGTATAAAACCCGCCGACACTGCAACGCCGGTGGGCGCACCAATAGTCGCATTGGTGCCTTAGCGATTGAATATAAACAACCATCTACCCTGCGGTCTTCGAAGGATATTGAGAAAGCGATATCGCGATATCGAACTATACGAATGCGATATCCGCTAAATTAGAGAATGAGGCTATCGGCTTTCTAACGAGACGACACTAAGATGCGGAAGTTCGCCCCCTAAGCGGGTAGCAAGGACGGCTATAGCTATAATAGATATTTTACTCTAAACATACCATGCATCGGGTAAGGCATCCATCGAGTAGTTGGGGTGGGCTATCGATCTCGAGCTACCGCATATATGAACCGGGTCGCCCGGGTATAGAAGCTATGGATTTACCGTGTATGGATCACCGGCCTTAGCGAGAACATGCTCTAATTGGTCAAGGGGGTATACGAGTGACCGGACTATATATGTAATACGATCTACGTACGGATCCCGACCAAAGCGTATACTTACCTTTCTTTCCCGCTTCTTCTAATCCGTCGGCGAGATGAACTCGGTTGGTACACCTTCCAAAACCGACGCGGAGGCGGATTCTATTCATTCTTTATCAAGAAAAGACATATAATAAGGAATCTCTAGCCTAGTATGTCCTTCCATTCCCTATTCTCCATCTCGCCCCTTTCTATTAAGACCTCGGCACCATCCTTACCCCCACGAAAGATTTAGCCCTATTTATAAGAGGAAAGCTCCCGGGTTCCACATCTTAAAGAAGTGCATGACCGGATTGGAAGCACGGAGGTTCATTCGCAATGGGACAACTCACCCAGCCATGATGCATGATAGAAGAGATCGAGCACAAAATGGAGTTTCCCTCTTGGGTGAGGCTCACGTCCGGAAAGAATCTTTTTCAAGACTTTATCTCCTATGTTGACCTTTCTCTATATTACCTTATTTTGGAATTCACTTGAAAGCCCCTTTTACGGTAGACACGGGCATGTTCCATGGCGCGAAGTCTCTTCTCATCTAATAGCTCTTTGGGGATATATAAAAAATATGCTCTCTATCATCCACATCCAAATCTTTTTCAAAATTTGGGCCACGATGTTTCAAGGAATGGCGGAATCCGTCTCTAGCAAGTACGCAAGCGGCCTTAAATTGTATCGAGCTACGAGGCCACTTCTCATAAGATGTTGTAAGCTACGGGCCTTATTCGACGAAGCTAAAAGCAGACATCAAGAGCTAAGAAGGGGGCCAACAAGCCCCTTTGAAGCTAATGCCTTAGAAGCTACGAGGACATAGAAGCGAGGCCAACAAGTTGATTGAATCTTTTCCGATCTAGAGGCGGCGGATTACCTTCGAAACAAAGGATTGCAAAATTCCTTCTGCTTTGGACAAGATAAGTGGACAGATGAGTTGAATAATACAGGGACTGATAAGCTAAGCGAGGTCCCCCTTTGAGATCTCCCAACCTAAAGGCTTTATTCAGAGGTGGGTCTTTCAACCGCTTACTCTTTCGATTTCGGTGAAGGGTGCACTACAAGAGAATCGGTACTAAAGATATTAAATGGGGGGATTTCGCCGATATTGAGTCGACTATAAACTATTCATCTTGCTTGGAACCGTCGTTGTGTATGGGAAAGAGGGCTTCTACCTATGCTTGGTTGGGAAAAGGGTGAATGGTCCCAAAAGGGACGGGAAAAAGCCACTAGAAAGAACGGGGGGTCATCCACTCCGTCGCTAGGTAGTCCACTTTATCCGTGACTCTGAGTACAAGATTTCCGGGATCAAGAAACTAGCAAACAAATATGCTCCGCTGGACTCTTTTCTCGTATGCCCGGAAAATGGAATTTCGGTACAACTCCGGTTGCTGCAAAGCCTTTATTTCTCGTCCAAACACTCCGGATCCGCACTTCCCTTTACTCCATAGGGCCGAAGCCTTATTAAGTTAAGAATTAAGAAGGGCTTTTTTTATAGAGAGAGAGTCGGGGGCGATCTATATTGCTTACCACAAATTCTATTCCCGACTTAATCCATAACGGACTTTAAGAGAGGATGAACATTCCCGTTCTATAGGTAGCACCGCCCTATTAGAGAAGGGTGAGGGCCCACTTCCGTACTTCGATCCGCTAGCACCGTGAATTACCTTACACCTACGCGGCGAGAACGAGATGGAGCACCTACTCTCATCGGTCGTCTGCTCTCTCGAGGTCGTCCTTATCTAGGTACAAAAAGGACATTACGGGGTATCTCCAAAATTCGATGTACTTCGTGCAGGACACATCTCATGTTTGCCGAATCTAAAAACCATCGCCTTTGCATCCAAACACTTCACGGCGGCTATGATCAGATCCCAGTGTTGGTTCACTTTTGATTTTATCCTCCACCAAATCTTCTGATCTCCTGTTCTCAATGATGTTAAGAAGCTCCTGATCGCAGCAATCATGCCTTCTAAGGTACGTTTTTTTCATTCGGGGTCTTACCTTGGGGATAGACGATGGACCCGCCATTCGACAAGATGCAGCATTTTGAAAGAAAATTCCATCAAATCAAAGGAGTTGACATTTCTGACATCTCTTGACACCCTTACTTTTAATAGGGGGCCTTGCCTCATGATTTTCTTGGCAAGCATTTGGCTGTTGACGTGTCCTCCGCACCCACTTGAATGAGCTTGTTCAACAATGTGTGCTCCTTATTTCGGAAGGGCGAGTGACCTTTTGTAAAGGACATCTCCCAAGATCACAAATCGTCGGGAAAGTTCCCTCCGGGCTCTCCTCTGACCACGAGTGGCATACTCCGGTATGAACCCGTCTTGAGGTAATTGTAGAAAGAATAATACCATGGTTCCCATCGTCCTCGTAATCTTCCTCGTCTTGACTGGTGATAGTTCATCATGTTCCAACTCCCAGTAGTCTTCATCCAAGAAGATAAATGAGTCCCGTTCGGCGGAAGGGCTCTCTGTGGCTCGGATGTCGATGACAAGCGACTCTTCGGTGTACTAGCATGTGTACTAGAGCGGCTGAGTATGAATTCCATAAGGGCTGGCGAGTCAGCAAAGAGATTTTAGATTCTCGGAACATGGGTGAAGGTGATCTCCCTAAAGCGCTTGATGAGGTCAATGGCAAGTTCTTGGTACGATATGAGTTGGGTCTCTTTGGTCTTCCATTCTCCTATACCTCTCTCTATAAAAAAAGCCTTTCCCCTTTTCATAATACCCACGGTAAGCATCCTGCTCTCGATCCAGAGCTACTGCTTAGGAAGTCAGGTTAAGACGTCGACTTTTAATTGGTCTTGCCCGAGGAGATGAAAAAGAATTAGGGCTTGCTTTCTCAATTCACATCTATGAGCGATGATTCCTCTATCTCTTGCTCGCTTCGATCGGACTCTGGCAGCTTAGGGAAGAATGATGGCTTGCTAACAAGGCCCCTAAATGACCACTCAGAAGGCCTACCTCTTTTTTTCCCAATCTCTCACTCGCTCGTCCCTCTCTCATGAAAGATTGTCTCTCCTCTCTCGGCGGCTTTTAGTCATGTCTATAGCCAGTTGCTAAGACGATTCCCACTCAAGCATTCTCATTCAACGGTCTATCAATGCTGCCTTATTTAGTTCAAAATTCCTTTCTTTCTACTAGTTCTTAAATAAGCAATTTGCAGGAAGTAAACGAAGTCTTTACTTCCTAAATCCACTCCAGAAGTCACGTCTTCCGATGCGGGACTGAAGTCAAGTACTTTCGAGTTGCTCTTTGCCCAAAGCCCTCTTTCCGACTTAGAAAGACCAACTAACAATAGCTTTAGCATCTCTTGAGTTGGAAAGGTCTTTATAGAGCTAAGGGGAAGGTTTGGAACCCTAGTAGCAGAATGGAATCAGCGGGCTGACTTCCATGCTAACACGAGTAGTTTAACTCGTAATTACCTCGTAAGGGCTTTTTTAATTGTTTTTGCTATAAACTTTTTAAAAAGTCTTCAAATAGCCATTGCATAGTTTACGAATTCTGCTTAGTAGGGACCTAAACACAGGAATGGTTCAGAGTCAGACCACGCCTTATGACGAAAGGGGGAGAAAGGACTGTCGATCTGTGATCAAAGAAAACTATACGGAATATAAGACCTCAGGGCAAAGCCAATTTCCCCGAAAGCTTGGAAAGCGGGAAAGCATTCCACCTTACAACAAGACTTGCGTAGGAAAGAAAACAAAGTAAGTCCTCCATTAGGGTGACGAGGGACAAAGCAGCAAGCAAAAAGCATTGAACCTTAGCCGACTTCGAGCACTTCGAAAGAGACTAGGCGGCGACCGATAGGATTAGAAGGAGTAGGCGATGACGGGTGAGAGGCGGATACGATTTAACTCTTTGGTGAAGGATTAGGACTTCGGTGGGCGGCTTAGCTTAAGGGAAGGGGTGGATTTTCCTTGATTTCGATCTATTGGGTATTGGTCATTGCGTAGATAACGATTTCCCGACGTACATAGCAATTATCCCCCGATGGGGTCCCCGCATGGCTATTCCACATCAGCCGAAAATGAGAAACCAACCGACAGAGAATAGCGAATAGAAAAAAAAGACAATATAAAAGAGTGAAATGTCTGATACCGTATTGAACTATTTAATTCAATTTATTTCCGGTCCCCTCTACTCTTTTAATATTAGCCGGTGGCGAGTCGCCGGCTACGCAATTTGACGGTCCACAACTATCCGGAAAAAGTGAATGAATCGGTTTCAAATACCCTAAAGGAACAATTAAGTGAACGGGTCATAACGCCGCCGTTCACCGCTAATAATGTGGTGTTGCCCCCGGAAAAAATGCCTATGACGTCATAGACGCCTTAGTGCCCGGGGACAATGTCCAATTGCTTGCTTCCATGCATCATGATCTTTCTCGGCTAGGCATTGAAAGTAATACATACCTACTACTACTCCAAATGTTGTAAATACCTTGTCCGGGTGGGGTTAATATAAGCTCCTTATAATCCCGCCCGTTCCAGGCTTTGAAACTACTTGATTTAGGAGTCGGCTAATCAATTACGGCAAAAAGTAGCAATTTACGCCAAAAATACGGGGTTTATTTAACTTGTGAAGATTCAACACCGGCTCTACGAGTGGAAAACGCCGGTTACTCCGTTCGCTTTCTTTGCTCGTCCCGGTTCGCTAGGAGCTCTTCTTGCACGGCAAAATTCTTAAGTTGCTCTATACTAAAAAAGTCGTACATTTCCCGCTCGTTCGCTCTTTAAATTAAACGGCCGGTCGATATAAAGTTTTCTTTCGACGATTGGTTTCTTACCCCGTGATATAAAACTTCATGAGCCTTACGTGTCCGGGGAGACAACAAGGACTCCAAAGATCCGGGTACGGTCTCAAGGCAACACTTCCATCCGAGTACACACTATATATCTATCTCTATCCGCATCTCTACCCGCATTAGCGGAATCTAAATCCAATGGGCGGGATCTCTCTTGTATAAAACCCGCCAAAGACACTGCTTGCCGGTGGGCACCGATAGTCGCATTGGTGCCTTAGCGATTGAATATAAACAACCATCTACCCCTGCGGTCTTTGAAGGATATTGAGAAAGCGATATCGCGGATATCGAACTATCCGAATGCGATATCCGCTAAATTAGAGAATGAGGCTATCGGCTTCCTAACGAGACGGCACTAAGATGCGGAAGTTCGCCCCCAAGCGGGTAGCAAGGACGGCTATAGCTATAATAGATATTTTACTCTAAACATACACTGCATCGGGTAAGGCATCCATCAGAGTAGTTGGGGTGGGCTATCGATCTCGAGCTACTGCATATATGAACTGGATCGCCCGGGTATAGAAGCAATGGATTTCTTGTGTATGGATCACCGGCCTTAGCCGAACATGCTCTAATTGGTCAAGGGGGTATACGAGTGACCGGACTATATATGTAATACGATCTACAGACAGATCTCGACCAAAGCAGATACTTACCTTTCTTTCCCGCTTCTTCTAATCCGTCAGCAGATGAACTCGGTTGGTACACCTTCCAAAACTGACGCGGAGACATATAATAAGGAATCTCTAGCCTAGTATGTCCTTCCATTCCCTATTCTCCATCTCGCCCCTTTCTATTAAGACCTCGGCACCATCCTTACCCCCCTACGAAAGATTTAGCCCTATTTATAAGAGGAAAGCTCCCAGAGTTCCACATCTTAAAGAAGTGCATGACCAGATTGGAAGCACGGAGGTTCATTCGCAATGTGACAACTCACCCAGCCATGATGCATGACAGAAGAGATCGAGCACAAAATGGAGTTTCCCTCTTGGGTGAGGCTCACGTCCGAAAAGAATCTTTTTCAAGACTTTATCTCCTATGTTGACCTTTCTCTATATTACCTTATTTTGGAATTCACTTGAAAGCCCCTTTTCTGGTAGACCTGGGCATGTTCCATGGCGCGAAGTCTCTTCTCATCTAATAGCTCTTTGGGGATATATAAAAAATATTCTCTCTATCATTCACATCCAAATCTTTTTCAAGCTGGGCCCTGATGTTTCGGGGAAATGGCGGAATCCGTCTCTACAGCAAGTACGCGGCGGCCTTAAATTGTATCGAGCTACAGGCCCTTCACATAAGATGTTGTAAGCTACGGGCCTTATTCGACGAAGCTTAAAGCAGACATCAAAAGCTAAGAAGGGGGCCAACAAGCCCCTTTGAGCTAATGCCTTAGAAGCTACAGGACATAGAAGCAGGCCAACAAGTTGATTGAATCTTTTCCAGTCTAGAGACTGGCGGATTACCTTCGAAACAAAGGATTGCAAAATTCCTTCTGCTTTGGACAAGATAAGTGGACAGATGAGTTGAATAATACAGGGACTGATAAGCTAAGCGAGGTCCCCCTTTGAGATCTCTCAATGACTTTTTTCAAATGCATGATGTTTTGATAAATATTGATTAAACGATCTTGTTTTTATTTTGAGTCAGATACGAGTACCAAAAAGATCAATCTTTGATAAGCGAGAACCAATTTTTATACGAGTCTGATTGGGTCAGGGATCAAATAAGATCTAGTCTTGAATTCTGGAAAGGTGACCGAGAAGTTAGTTATGCTCCGGAGGATGAGCGTTGGAAATGCAAGCATTGCAAGTACGCATCTAGGGGCCCTACCCAAAACCCAATAGCCGAACAAACTTAAAGATGGAACCCGTTTTCGCATTTGAAGCGTACACCACTTTCGCTAGCTTAAAAAACAACTGATCTACTTTGTGGGATAGAGGTCAAGTCTGTGTATATCTTACCAAACTGTACCTCTGGGTGGGATATACTGTATTCGTTTGATTTGGTTTGGACCAATGCAGCCCGTTTTAAGTATTTTGAGTTCATGTGGTGGTTTTTTGTCGGAAAGTGGTGGGACCCGGTGGTTCATGACGTAGATGTGGGTCGGGTAAGACGGCTACCATCAATGAGGCGTGAAGTGACGCCAAGGTCAAACCTTAAGCCTTAGAAGCCATGACAAGCCATGATGTTTTTCAAGGCGTGTCTTATGCCGACAAATTTGTATATCATATATATAGTATACATACATAAGCCTTTATTTTCTACTATTAATCAATATGTCGATGATATTAAAAATTTTAAATTATGTTATATATTAAAAACAAAAAATAAGACACTATAAGGATAAGAAAAATAAAAAATGGTATTACAAAAATCGCGCATTAGCCCATGGCGTGCCACAGGCATAACGTGACGGCAGACACAAGCCTTATATCACGGGGCGCCATGACGGCTATCGCGGCGAGCTTTTTAAAACATTGGTAAATACATTAAATTAATTAAAAAAATAAATTGTCCATTAACATGACAATGTTAAGAAGCTTCTAGATCACAATTTAATTCGTTAACATTTTTTAAAAAACGTATTTTTTTAAACCAGAAAAATAAAAATTGTCAATTCGCTTCACTTCAAGACGCTATTTGCCAATAAGAAAAAAAACTACCTTTTTTATTTGAATGGAAGAAGCCGAAGGGGTGAACGAGCGCTGCGGTAACGAGCTTTCCTTCTGCCGGCCTTTATAGGAGTAGGGGAGCGTGGTGAGATAGATAGACGTCCAATCCGGCGGCTAGTTGCTCGGTCTTAGTCTTGGGCTGATCTCACACTTCAATCAAGCCCTTCGTACTTCGATCCAATCAATCGATCGATCAAGAGGCTAATCTCTTTTGTTTGGGCCGGTAGCTAAAAGAAAGTCCTCGCTTTCTCTTGAACAAGGGAAGGGCAGCATAGCATTAGCTTCAATTAAACAAGCTCAACCTTGAGAAAGGTGGTAGGCTGAAGAACCGTTGAACGCTTCAACTTGGCCACTGAAGAAGGCGAAGGCTGGGCGAGAGACTAGGCTAACTTGCGCTTCTTTGCTATGCCATGGTTGAAGCTTTAGGCTCCATAGACGGAACTATGTATTAGGTATTAGGGAGGGGAGGACATCACTCAGCACCCCACGGAGCGGTGGGGTTCAATGCCTAAAAAAAAGATAAAAAAAAGGGGGAAAGATGACTCTATGGCTGAGGGGAGGAGAGAAAGAACGCATGCATGGATTTCTGTCTGTCGGAGGTTCGAGAATCTATGAAAGGACATCTAAAGCTAAGGTTACGAAGTAAAGGAGTCCGAGAGAAGTGGTGATCTCATCTTGCTTGCTGGGAGAGAGGAAGCTTCCGGACCACCTTTTCTAGCCAGATAGCGAGCGATCACTCAGCAATGAACACTAACTGAAAGCGGCCGGGAATGAGTACCTATCCCTTACGGGAATCGAACCCGTGTCTTCGACATGAAAAGACGATGTCCTAACCACTGGACGAAAGGGACCAAAAAGCCATTCTTCATGTACTGTTCCGTGGGCTCCGAGAATAGAAGTGGTTCGTTTTCTTTCTATACGAAATTAAAGATTTCGTTTGTGTTCATGTTGGCGATTTCAGATGTCAATTCGGCGGTTCGTCCCCCCTTCCTACGGGTTCCCCCGCCCCCCTGAATAAGTAAGGCCCCGCTCTTTCTAATAAAAAAAGAGGGGCGAAACGCCCGTTTGAAGTGGTGAAGGCCTATGCTACAGTAAGAAAAAAAGTAGGTTTCGGTTACGAAGTCACTTAGTCGAACTATAAAGAAAGGGAGGCTAAGGTTACGAAGTAAGGTCAATCCGGTTAAGGAAAGCTCGGGTTATGAAAAAGTTTAGCCGTTAATTAATTAATTAGTAGTGAGACGTCGGTACGGAGTTGCGTCGATTTGTGGATATAGACTAGGCTAAGGGACGGACTTCATCTCTTCTATTCTCTTCACTTACACCTTACACTTCTGTCGAGTCTAACGAGGCTCGGGTGCGGAGCCTTCCCGCATCCTTTGTGGACCGAGAATACACAAAGGTAGAACATCATAGAAACTTCGCCGACTTTCTCATAAACCTTGATTTCGCTACGCTCAATAAGAAGCCGGAATAGCTGAAATTGGTTCGTGTTCCGTTTCCAAAGTCGGTCGTCTTTACCCAAGTGTGAACTTCGGACGACTCTCAAGCGGTTCCATTCCTTCTTCGTACTTCCGGGTCAACCCAACCCGAATGGGAAGAAGGGGTCGGCAAACGGCGGTCCGGTTGTACGTTCTTTGAGCGGACCAATCGAGCATTTTTTTATAAAAAGGAAGGGAACTTCTCACCGAAGGAGGCAGTAGGAATGAAAGAGGCGGGAAGCTACCGCTTCTAGAATGGTTGCTTATCCTTCACTTTTTTTAGAGCGTATCGCTATTAAAAAAAAAAGGTTTATGTAATCGTAAAAATGGTTACGGTTGAGGAAACCAGAGAAAGTCGGGAACCATCGGTTACCTTTTGAATCAAAGTAGCGACGAGCCTAGTATTACGACTACAGGGGGAGAAGCAAAGCTTCGTAGACAGCTTCGCTTCCTCGTCGCTTCTTTCTAGCGACCAGCTTCTCAAGTGGGTGGCTTGGTAAGCAAGCTACCTTCAGCATCGGTAAAATCCCTATCAATAATAGGCCGGAATGGTGGGGAAGGAAGCCCTCCCTACGGGGGGAAGAGCCCTTTCACAGCCGCTCCTCTACAACTACCTTTCGCCCAACATGATCACGAACGAAGAAAGATAATTGCGTAGATAGGAATACGAAACGAACCAACCCACTTGTCCTGATCGGAACGATTGAAGAAAGAAAGAGAATGGTGCCCCCTTTCGCCCAGGGGGCATCGTCGGAGAACAATGTCGGGGACAGGGTGAGAACCTTCCGTTGCTTACACCCTTTAAGTGTTGGTTCTTCCGGGGATAGATCTGGTTTCAAGATCTATGAACAAGAGAGATCCCTAAATCTCCATTTGAAAAAAGAGATGAATAGATAAGGCGAAGCCACCGAAGGAAGGGCGCTAACGAGCAAGAAAACGGATGCGCTAACGCGCAACGGCTTTCCTTTCTCTGATAGAGGCTCGCTTCTTCAATTCAAGTTCAGCTTGTTGCTTTTCATTTTGATAGGAGTAGGTGCTTGCTGCTCGCTCGCTGTCTACTAAATGAGCCTTTACTGCCCGCCCGGCCCCTCTCTTTAATCTTAAGTAAAGTGAAGTCAAATCAATGAAGTGAATAGCCCAACCTCTTTTTTTGAAGCTTTGTTTCACCTAATTCGGAAAGAGAACAATAGACTTGCAACTATAGTATAGGAAAAAGCTTCTCTTTGATAGCGGTCACAGGGGAGAAAGGATCTGACCGTAGATAGAGACTGAAACCTGTGCGGGGGTAGGGGCGGATGTAGCCAAGTGGATCAAGGCAGTGGATTGTGAATCCACCACGCGCGGGTTCAATCCCCGTCGTTCGCCCATCAATAAATGGACCATTTGTTACGGAGACAGAAGACAAACCTAGAAAGCTTTTTTTCTGCAAGTCATCTCGAGGCTTCAAACGCATCCAAGCAATTGGTATCCGATTGAAGCATAAAAATAGATTCGCGTCGCCTACTTGCTGAAAGCACAAATGGAATGGCCGATCATGAATTCTATGAAGTTTTTAAGACCTTGACTTTTGAGTTCATAATGAATGAAATGAACCCTCGGATGAGGAGCAAATCTCCCCTCCCTTTTACTAAACCATGGGGAGCCCCTAGTAGTTTACCGGACAAATTGAGTTGTCGTGACGAGACCTTTCTTAGTGGAAGATCGGAATTATCTTCATCACGAGACTGATCGGATCAGACACCCGCGAGACCTCCACAATTGAGTAAGTAAGAGGACAACAAGCAAAGAGTTATGCTTTCATTTCTTTGTTGAGATTGAAATCAAGTTCTTTAAAAAGGGGGTAGGTATAATGAACGCAGGCCAAGTCAAGAAAAGGACTTCCTTACTTTTAGTCTTAATTACTAGTAGTTTGAAGCGAAACCGGTTTTTTTTGGCACTCGGTTCCTTCGTCTTAAGTCAAGTTCAGTTGACTTTTTTGATTCGGAACTCTTAGTCGAGTTGATGGCGGGATCTTTTTTTTGTTCGAGGTTCAAGAGGAAGAAGAGAAGAGGAACCACCGCCCAATGGTGCTTTTATGAAAGTACGGTCACCGGTGGCTAATACCTTCTCGACACTATCGAACCTGAAATCCACTCTCAAGCGCTCTTTTTAGTTGGCGGGCAAGGTTTCCTACCCACCGGCTGCGGCTACCGGCTAAGGAGGTACGGTGTAGCTACTTTGCGGCTACGGTTGGGTAGCTAGACCATCTACCCTATGTTTCAAACTTGTTAAACCCGGTCAACCCGATAGAACATTGTTTAAACCATACTTGTGAGAGTGGTTGTCTTACGCTACGGTAGCTACTGCTCTTGTCTTCTTGTGTACGAGAGCCGTGTGTGACCGTAGCTACCCGACCCCAAGGAGGTATTTGTTACGGATCCTCGTGTGGTTAGTGAAATGCTTCTCGGGTGAGGAGCATGAACGAGATAATACTGATTGAATCAGAAGATGATTTTAATCGACTTAAGACGAAGCTCTAATAACTATTCAAAATTGATGGTATTTCAACCACGATAATCTTGGTTGGTACCAAACCCGATAGTGATTGTTTCGATTCGTATTAGAGTGATGGCCCCTCTTTCACTAATAGCTGGGAAGGGAATACGTTCTCCAATCGGCATGTGTTAATCATTTTCTATTCTTTCGATGAAATGTCGAGATTCAAGAGAAGATGGATCGGGTCTTCTATTAAGAGGTGGACCTTGAAGCAATCATTGTCATTGTGGATTTGGGGGTTCTAAACCAGAGGAGAGGGAGAGGCAGCGAAAGAAGAGATACTCTATTCCAAAAGCAGGGACGGAGACAGCTACTTTGAGAATGAGAGGAGTCTTGCATTAGTAAAGGAAAGCACCTTTCTTAGTTATTAGTAAGGTTGTAGACTTCTTGTAGTTCTCTTTCCCCTATGTTTATTCTCTATAAGAGATAGAAGCTTGCAAGGTTCCGAGCTCCTATTTCTGGAAATGCTCCTTCTGTGAGGGGCCTTTCAACCTATAGGGAGCTCTCTCATCCGAGTGGAGTTAGGCCCATTTCCTAGCCTAGTTTAAGCGAACGGCACCATCCTAGTCC
Organism: Silybum marianum; assembly: GCA_036898165.1. NCBI lineage: Eukaryota > Viridiplantae > Streptophyta > Magnoliopsida > Asterales > Asteraceae > Silybum > Silybum marianum. Next base: position 25,677,760 of record CM072536.1, on the reverse strand, counting down.
GCAGCGGTACTTCTCTTATGGGCAAGACAAGCGGCCGCTTCGCTTCCTCAAGGAACAAGATGAAAGAATGCTTTTGTGGAACGTCTTACTGGCGAGGCTTTGAGATTCAACCAATATCTTTCTATTTGAAGCGAGTGTGCGGTATGCCTTCAATTCAACAAGCATACGGCGCGAGAATAGTACCGAGATTTCCGTCTGTTTAGGCGACTCCCTCGGGATATCCTAGCATCATTCCGGCATTTCACCGTAAGAGGATCCTTAAAGGTGATTCCTAAAGTGATTTGCTTGTCCGGTGGTACTTGTCGCTTTTCTCCGAAGGCTATTGAATTAGCTAAACCACGTGGGTGGCGGTTGTCCATGGATGTCCCTTGGGCCTATTCTTCATCGGATACGAGAGCGAGGAAGAGCTTCTATTCCATCAACACAAGTTATTCCGGCAACGGCTCTTACGTAACGAGAACTAGGACCGTCAACTCCATTGTCCTTATAGGCGAAAGCCACCTCCTTGACGGATTACGGAGCTACCCGGCTTCTCTTAATGCCAAGTAGTAGAAAAACCGCTTTCCCGAGAAATTTGGCCGAATGATTACTATGGAAGAGTTGGTGAACTTTGTTCGACTCATAGCTCTAAGATGACAACTACTCCCGGTCTACGGTCAATCCATGCCGATGCTAGAATAGCTTTTCCCCCCGCCCATACACGGGAAGAGAAAGTACAACCTCTCGTTGCATCCTATCCTCTACTTTAGTAGAATTCTTTTGTTCTAGAATCACGGACATTGGCTAATGATACCACGGACTCTACGATTATGTCATACTCTATTCTATCTACTCTTACGGACCTTCCCTTCGAGCGAGACTAAGAAGAAGCCCACGTAGCGGTAGCGACTACGACTTCTTCCTTTTGGGCTTACTAGCTCAACATACGCAACGGGTACCAATGCTAGGTTAGAATCCGATACTAAACTCTTAAAGGGAATCATGGTGGCATACGAATAACCTTATCTTGATACCATTGCAAGTGTAAAGACCAATCCCATCATGGCATGATAGGGCCATAAACTAGAGACGATTAGATAGCACCATAAGACTTCCTTAGCGAATACTAGCGCCATCCTCGTACACTCGAAGTCGGTCGGAGATATAGATTCGATACAAGCCCCATAGGGATCATAATCGTGATATCCTCCGTCCAGCCCCTAGCCCTACCATGGAATAAAGATATAGCCCTATAACTCCGGTTTTCGGCGGATCTAGAATCTACGCCCCTCTTTCAACAAACTTGCTTGCTATACCGGCGCGTCTATCCTTAGTTGTCGTGTCTAGCAAGCGAGAAAACGTAACGCGCTAACGAACGCACTTACGTAGTAACCCCTACGCTTGCCGCCGGCGCTACCTTGGATACGCCAACCCGGCGAGTAAGGGAGTGAGTACGTCCAAAGAAGCTCTAAGAAGCTCTTAAGAAGCGGAGTTTCACTCGACAAAAAAGGTTTGGACCGAAACCATTCTCGGACGGAATCGACCGACTTCTAGTTGCATCGGATCTAGAGATGCATTTGCCGGTTCCGATAGAAAGGAGTAAGGTTTAGGCTTTACCTAATAGTTGTTGAACTCGAGGTTGGTAATAAGCCGAAGTCGCTCGGTCTTCTAGCATAGCGGAGTGAGATATATCGAAGAATGAACTTAGCCTTCAACCACAAATAGGGTCCTTTAGGCAGCCGATTGCCCGTTTGCTTCCACTGACTTACGTCGTGAACATTTCTCCAACCCGTCAATGAAATGAAGAGAAGGGCTTTCCTCTTCGATCCCATCCTATGAGCCCTGCGAGCTCACGAGTCGTCAGTGATGGTCAGTCACTCGGAGGATTTTATCGACCGGCCTGAACTAACCGGAACACAGCGATGAAAGGCAAAGACTAGTGTTTAGCATATAGCTAAGAGAAGACGGGGTTGTCTCTGTTACAATTATAGTTCTTGTCCTGACTTTCCTGAAAGCTTAGTGAGGAAAATCCTCGACAGAGAGGAAGTTTTTCTTTTAATGAGGGTGACCTTTCAAAGAGACTTTTTGCGATAAGGCCCTTCTTAAAGGGATGGCTCACTCTCCTTTAAAGGTGTCCCTGCTGCACTCTAAGGATGGCATATGATTAACTAGCGCAGGAGAGAGAGTGAGCCTTGGCAGAAGAACATTCATTCATTTCTTTCTTCCCCGTCGACCACGACGACAGAAACGACGCGAAAAATCCAGACCCGGAAAGGGGAAGGGCCAGTGGTGGGCATTTGGTAAAGTCGGGCCGATCGGGTGTCTTCATTCAAGCGACGGTACAGAAGAAGAACGAAACGAAGTGAGAGTCCGGGGGGCAGGGAAAAGAGTCGAGTCGATCAGGCTCGACGACCGGGAGAAGCAAAACGAAATCAGGATTTGGCCTAAAAAGAAGCAACGCTATGGATACCATGACTGATCACCATCGATAAAGAAGAATCTTTCTAAATCACTTCGGGTCAGCGGGGCCTTCAAGCATCCGAAATACGCCGGGCTTGTAAATGACATAGCCCTCCTAAATGACGACTCCTTCAGAAAAACGAAGTTATTCAAGTTCTTTTTCTCAAAGAAGTCAAAGAAGTCCCCCTCCGACAGCCCGACGAGTCATCCACTTAAAAGGACCCTCCCTGCGGTGCGCCCTTCCTTATCAACTACCTGAGGCTAAGGCGGATTTGTCAATGGCTGTGCTGCTGGCAATGATTATAATAGTTATGGCCTTTGCTCAAACCTACTTGATTAGAAAGATAAGGCGCTTTTATTTAATAGAATTAAGTTCCCGAATATAAAAAATAAGGATCTCAGGTTTCAAAAGCCCTAGATATAGATGTCCGGGAAGTGCTTCCTTGCATTAAAGCACATTCCAGGAGTGAAAGGTCATAAGGCTCATAGACATTCTATATTTCTTATCTTTCCTTTATGGTAATAGCGGGATCATAGATCTCTCTTTTCAAAGTTGGCAAAGCGAAAACGCTGGCGTGCCATCAAGAGCTCCAGCTGCAAGAGGATAGGATCTTTAGGCTGGGCATGAAAGCTGCATTGATTTGACTTCTTTGCTTCTGCTATTGAAGCGAAAAACCCCAAGAAAACTATAGAAATTCTCATTCTTCTTTGGCGACAAGGAAGGCTATTTTTTTCAATTGTTCATTCAATGGATTTATAATAAGTCTTCCTCAGACCAATAAAGAGAGACTGTAATTGGCTTGCTAGTCTTTTCCCTTGCGCCTGATAACTCTTCTGACAAGGAGCCCGCAATTGGAGGAGGGGCGAATGGAAGAATTTTGATAGAATGAGTCTCAGAACAAAACATTTAATTCTTAGTTGATGGCTAATACTTATATAGACATATTCATCATGCCCAATTTACTTACCAAAAAGTTAAAAAGTTTTTCATCAAGTGTTTTGGTAAATAAATCAGCCAATTGATGATTAGTCTGAACAAAAAACATTTCAATATTACCTTTTTCAACATGATCTTTGATAAAATGATATGTTGCATCAATGTGCTTTAATTGATAATCAGACCAACTCACAAGTATATCACCCAAAAATTGACATGATCCAGATGTGCTTTTCCTGTCCAGTTTACAACCACCATGATCTGCATCTGTGAAAGCTGTTAGCTCAAAACCAGAATCCTTTGGATATCAAAGTCCTAATGAAGGAGAGCCTTTGAGATATCTATAGATTCTTTTAGCAGCAAGAAGATGAGATTCCTTAGGATTAGCTTGATATCTTGCACAAATACATGTAGCAAACATTATATCAGGTTTACTGGCTGTTAAGTAAAGCAAAGAACCAAAAATGCCCCTATACTTTTTCTGATCAACAAATTTTCCGTTCAAATCAGGTTTTAATTTAGTTGTAGTGGCCATTGGAGTTTGAATACTAGAATAGTCAGACATGTCAAACTTCTTAAGTAAGTCAGAGACATACTTAGATTGATTAATGAATATGGCAGTAGGAAGTTGTTTTACTTGAAGACCAAGAAAAAATGTTAACTCTCCCATCATACTCATTTCAAATTCAGTTTGCATGATTTTCTCATAATTTCTACAAAAGTTTGGATTAGTAGAAGCAAATATAATATCATCTACATATATTTGTATCAATATCATATCATCAGCATCCTTTTTCAGAAATAAAGTGGTATCTACTTTAACTCTTTTAAATTTAGAATTCAGAAGAAAAGTTGTGAGAGTGTCATACCATGCTCTTGGTGCTTGTTTAGGTACATATAAGGCTTTGTCTAATATATAAACATAATCTGGAAATTCTTTGCTTACAAAGCCTTCTGGTTTCTCAACATACACTTATTCATGAAGAATTCCATTAAGAAATGCACACTTAACATCCATTTGAAACACCTTCATGTTTTTGTGAGCAGCATAGGCAAGAAAAATTCTAATAGCTTCTAGTCTTGCAACAGGGGCAAAGGTTTCATCATAATCAATTCCTTCTAGTTGACAATACCCCTTAGCTACAAGTCTTGCTTTGTTTCTCACAACAATTCCATGTTCATCTTTTTTATTTCTAAAAACCCACTTGGTGCCAATGATTGATTTACCTGTTGGTTTTGGAATCAATCTCCAGACTTTGTTTCTTTCAAATTGATTTAGCTCATCTTGCATGGCAAAAATCCAGTCTGGATCTTGAAGAGCTTCACTTGGCTTTTTGGGTTCCATGCTACTTAAAAAGTTCACATACAGACACTCATTGTTGTGGCTGACCTTGTTTGTACACCTTTAGATGCATTTGTTCACATTTGGTAAGGGTTGAACATATGAGACATTGTTGAGGGAGTCATAATCATCAATTATTGCTTGAGTTTCAAATTGATAACTGAATGTAGATCTGAAGTCTCCCCTTCAAATTGAAGATTCTGTACTGGTTCAGAAATAATAGGCATAGGTTCAGAAACAGGAACAACAGGTTCAGAAATGACTTGAATTGCTTCTGAAATGACTTGTACAGATTCAGAAGTAGGAAAATTTGAATTTGAGGTTGAGATAGGTGGTCCTGAAAGATTTGATATTGTAGTTTCTATAGATTCTTGTCCTGGTATGCTTCTCGGAAGAGAAGAATTCTAATAATCTCCAGAAACATTAACAGAAATATTAAACAAGTCCTGGCATAATGTGTCTAAATTTGATTTAAATAAAGTTTTAAATTCAGAAGTATGATCTGTGTTGCTGTGTTCTGAATCCAAACTTTTAGAAACTAAGTTAAGCTTGAGTTCTGAACTGTCTTGTTCAGAAGTCATTATTGGCTCATGAAATCTGATGTTTGAAGTCTCAATGATCCTTTGAGTTCCTTTGATGAGTACTTTGTATGCCTTGGATCTTTGAGAATAGCCAACAAAGATACCAGTTGTACCCTTAGGTGCAAATTTGTCTAGATGTTGTGTATCATTCAGAAGAAAACACCTGCATCCAAAGATTTTAAAGTAATCAATAGAGGGTTTTCTTTGCTTAATAATTTCATAAGGAGTTTTAAGTAGTTTTCTGTTAAGAATAGTCCTGTTCTAAGTAAAACATGCAGTTGCTATTGCTTCTGTCCAAAGAGATAAAGAGAGTTCAAAATATTCTAGCATGGTCCTTGTAGAATTTGTAAATTCTGTGCCATTGTCACTTCTGATCTTTTGGATTGGGAGTTGAAGATGAACTTGAATTTTCTTTAGAAAAGTGATGAGCATTTCAGAAGTATCAGATTTGAGTCTTAGAAATTCAACCCAAGTATATCTTGAATACTCATCTACAATAACAAGAATATACTTATTTCCACCCATGCTTTGAGTCTTCATTGGTCCATACAAATCCATATGTAGCATTTCAAGTGGAGCTTTGCATGAAGATAGCATTTTTAGAGGATGGGAGCTTCTTTTGATCTTCTAACAGAGTTGTGTCTTTCCAGTTCAGAAATTGCTTTGAAGTTCAGATGTGACATTCTTCTGTGCCAAAGCCAACTGTCATTCTTCATTGGAGTGGAAATATAACAAACTCCTTGTAATTGATTTTCGTTTGTAGAACTCAGAACATGACAGTAGTCTAAGTTAAAACTTACTTTCCAATACTTGTCACAAAACTGACTTACACTAAAAAGATTATGTTTTAGACCTTCAACATAGAAAACTTTCATCACTTTGACATCTCCTTTGGAAAAAATTTCATAACCTCTCGCATAACCTTTTGCATTGTTTCCAAAGCTAAGTGTTCCTCCATATCTTTCATGATAATCAGTTAGAAGCTCTTCGAACGGTGGCATGTGTCTTGAACATCCTGAATCTAAATCTCACACGTGACATATCTGCAAATATATTTATTGAGATTTAGGTACCCATTTAAGAATGGGTCCTGTGAGATTAGTTAAAAATTTTGAAGTTCTGAACTTTGACTTAACATTTTGAAATTCAGAAGTTTGTTCAGATGTTTTGAATTTGTCTTTCTTAGGATTGTTTTTATGTTTATTTTTATTTTTATTCTTATTCTTATTTGCCAACTTTGCTGAAAAGTTCTGAATTGATTTCTCAAGATTTTTCTTGTTGGTTTCGTAGTTGAGATGAAATATACGATGACCACAATTAATACAATGAATATGATTCTTCAGAATATTTAATATGTCAGTACATGAACAAGAATCAACAACATCTGATTTTGCAATAGAATTCTTTCTTTTATTCATTTTATTAATTTGTGGTACATCAATTTTCTTAGAAGTAGAAAAATTATCTAATTTGACAGTCTTTGATAGTCTTTCTTTTTTCCTTCTCCATACTAAAGTGGATAGCTCTGTAAAAGATAAAAAATGAGGATTAGTATAAGAAGTTCTTTTACCAACTTTAGATTTAAGTTCTGAATTTTGAACTTCAGATTTTGAATTAGAAGACTATCCTTTTCAAACACTTTAACTCTGGTTACAAAGTCAGATGATGATATTGATGAATTTTCTGAAATCAAAGATGTATTTTTATATATAGGAGTAATATTTGACGTTGTAGAAGAATTTGTTTTAAAAGTTTTGAAATTGTCTGAAGTCTCATTTTTCAGAAATTCTTCTTTCAGAAATTATTCTTTCAGAAATACAGGATTAAACATATCTGAAGGCAATTTTGGCGCATCAGATTTTAAAACTTCTCCTTCAGTCATACAAGATTTTGATTTGTAGACAATGTAACCATCTTTATCAATGATTCAACTTTATGATCATCATCGTCGTCTGAATCTGAAGCATTCATTAAATCTGAGAACTTGTTCTGAGTCATGCTTGATGCAAAAAAATTTAGATTTGAAATTTTCTTAGAATCATCATCAAAATTATCAAAAAATATTTCTGAATTCTCATCATTATAAATTAAAGATTCAATTGCTAAGAATTCATCATATTTTTCGTCATGTGTTTCTAATTTATTTTCAAAATTATCTTTTGGAAAAGCTTCAGAAGATAACTCAGTAGCATGTTCAGAAGTAATCTCAGTTTTAATGATTGGTTCAGACTTTTCTTCAGAAATAATTTCTGATTCAGAACTATGTTTAGAATTACTTCTGTTTCAGAAATTGTTAATGTTTCACTAGAATTAAGAGGTTTTTTATTCAAAAAATAAAGTATCTGATTTTACAAATTGAATTCTTTCAGGCAAAAAGTAATTAACAGTTTTAGATATGACAGTTGTGTTAGTTTCATTGAAAATTTTCATTTTTCAAAGATCATAAAGATATGCAGGTGCCTTTTTAAGACTTGACTTTCATTATATTCCAAACCTGCTTTTATATTGTAGAATTTTGAATTATGAGCCTGATTTGTTAAAATATTTAGAGTTTGTTCAGTTTGACCTCTTTTAAAGTTCAGATCTTCTAATTCCTTGACCTCTTTATAAAGATCAAGTCTTTCTTGATTCAGAAAGTTCACTTTGACATTCAGAACTTCCTTTTCAGATTTTTCATTTAATATATCTTTTTGTAAATTATCCATCTTTTCTTTTAATAACAATGTTTCTTCAGAAACTTTTTCCAGAATTTGTTCACCTTCAGTGCAATTTTGTTTATAAATTTGGCTCTCAGCTCTGAATTTATTTACCAAAATTCTTTCCTCTTTGATTATGTTTCTGAGACTTTCAAATTCAGAAGTCATGTTTTGAATTTGATTTTTCATTTCAGATTCTCCAGAATTTGGTTCAGAATTTTGTTAAGAAGAGGAACTTGACTCAGAATGTAATTCAGAAAATGAAGAAAGTACCTCAGAGTCATGTGCATGTTCATCTTTAAGATCCAGCTGGCACATGTAGCAATTTGAGGCATAGTGTGCCACTTCTTCATCATACTCTCCATCACTCCAGTTCAACCAGTCCTCTTCATACTTGGTAACCAAAGCTGGATTAAATTCCTTCTTCTTGGCAAGTAGATGCTTCTTCTCATAGTAACCAACATTTTTCACTTTGGGCATTTTGCACTGTCTTGCATAATGTCTAGGCTTACCACACTTGAAGCACCTTGCTGGTTCTTGTGTCTCATGTTGACTAGCATCTTGACCTTTCTTAGGTCCATCTTCAGATTTAGATTTGTTCTTATATTTCTGATTATATCTTTGAGTAAATTGCTTTGTCATGAATGCAATATTATCATAAATTCTTTTAAACTCTTCATCAGATTCATCTCCATCACATATAGTTGTCTCTGGGATTTCATAAACCTTGCTCTTAGATGAGATGGTCATGGAATTATTATATTTCTTACTCAATAAGGATACTATTTCATTTGCCTTCTTTTGCTCATTCTGTCTAGTCTTGATTTTGTCCTCTTGTTGGAACAAAATACCATAAACATCATGAATGGATTTCCTAGACAGATTTCTAGTAACCATATTGTCAGAAAAACTTGACCACTCATTAACCAGATTGTTCAAAATTTTATTATTTATTTCTGAGTTGGATTTCTGAACACCATTTCTTCTCAGATCATTCAGGATATTGTTGAATCTATGATAAGTCTCTGTGATAGATTCATTATCCTTATACCTGAAGTTTCATGCGTACAAACACAGATGTTCAACTTTGAGCTTGGGCTTTTGTACTCCCCTGCATTTGAGCCTCAACTTCATCCCACATGGCTTTTGCAGATGTGAGACTATCAACTCTGTTAAATAATTCATTGGGTATCGCCATTGTAAGTAGTGTCAGTGCCCTTCTATATAATTTAGCTTGACTTTTCTCAGCTGCACTATACATACCTTGGCTCTTTTTTATTCTAGATGCATGAATTTCAGGAGTAGATTCAGTTCTTGGAACTGCAGGTATTTCCACATAGACCTCCATAGGGCCATTCACAATCGATTGCATTAAAGCTTCATCGATATTGTCCAAGAATTGAATCATTCTAATTCGCCATTGATGGTACTCACCCGAAACAAGGTTGGTGGTTTGGTTTCAGATCCGATGGAGACGATTTCTTTCGACATCTTGAATGTAGTAGATCGGGAATTCAACTGGGTTTGAATCAAATCGGTCTTGAATGTATCGATCAAGAATTTCAAGAACTTGACAAGTTCTTCACAAAATTGATCAAACAGATGAATTGGCTCTGATACCAATTGTTAGATCCCAAAATATCAAGAATATAGAAAGAATCAAGAATTAGAACAAGGGTTATGTCACTGAAGTTGTATGTCGTATTTATCAATGAACTGTATTATAAAATTTCAAGCTTTATGAACATTAGTTCTAACTGTCTAACAAACTATCTATTTATATCCAAACAGAAATGCTAAAGTTGCAATACATAAATGACAAGCATGTTCAGAACTACTTCTGAACTTCTTCAGAACTATTCTTCAGAACCTCTTCAGAAGTATCTTCAAAACTATCTTCAGAACTTCCTCAAAACTTCTTTAGAATCTTCAGAACTTCTGAAGTAGCCGCTTCAGAAGTAATGCCTTAGCCTTTGCTCTGCTTGTTTTCTGAGTTCTGAACCTTTCTCTCTTCAGAACTAGTTAAGAATATCTGAACTATTTTGCCTTCAGAACCCAGCCTTTTTTTGAAGCTATCTTATGATATCTATCACTCTGAATTTTTGCAAAGATTCACATATGTTGAATGAAAAGAATCTGATCACAAAGACTACATAATATATGAAAAGTGATCTTGGTATGTTAGAATTTTTGGAGTTACAGTGGAAACATAAGACAAATCTGTGTGTCTGATGTCCAATGTAAATTTATATAGTTTGAGACTCACAGATCAATTAAGGTTATTGGATTTCTATGAGAAATGTAGTGAAACTTCCTTTGAAGTTGAAGCCAGAAGGATTTTGGGAATCTTGTTAATAAGATGTTGAAAGGAAGATGTTGAAATGGAAGATGTTGAGCTTGTTAATAAGAAAGTTGATGTGAAGGCAGAGAAAGCTGAGAATGTTGTTTAAGTAATAGATCCAAATGAGTGGTCTTTGGAGTTCAGTCTTTGGAACATGTTTATATCTGAAAGAGAAGTTAGGGGCCTTCATTATGTTGATTCTTTCTTAAGAAGATCTTAAAGATTCAAGAAGAATTTTTGCAGAGTTTTTGAAAAAGTTGGAAAGCCTAATATGCAAGTGTACTCAAAGATAGTTATGATAAGATTTGATGGTGTGAAACTCAAAAGATGGAGAAACATTGATTATTGCAGTCTCGTTATTGAAAGGGAGGATGGAACGCTCTATGAGTTCTTAGAAGCTGATTTTTCAAATATACATCTTCAAGATATGCATCAAATTTATACAACGCTTGCTTCATATGAAACTAAAGTGGGAAAGTTCAAAAAGGTGTAGGATCTTATTTGGCCACGTCATATGAAAACACTGTTGACGTCAGATGAACTTACAGAGTCACATGCATAAGAGTGTGTAGATCACGAATTAACCAAGTTGGTTATAACCCGACAAAGTTACAAGTTGTAAAGTGTAGAATTATTATTCTAGTAGAATAGTAATTAAAGTGTGTGAAATGTAAGTATGTTAATTATATAATTTAATAATTACATTAATAATTAAATTGGAATAATTATTATGTTAAAATAATTATAATTAAAAGTCCATCGGGCCTAAAATAATGTTTTATCTAAAAGCCCAAAGGGTTAATTAAGTTACTTAAACCCAAACTGGTTAATTAATTATTAAGTTAATAATTAATTAATTAAAATATGGAAACTTTTAATTAAGTCAATAAAGCCTTGCGGGCATTAATTGAGTCCGATCCTAGATTATGAGAGAAAGTATATAAAGGCATGTTGCCTCATGTAATTCATAACGCAATTGAGAAATCTGAAAACTTTCTCTCCTCCTCTCCTATGTTTTCTGGAAATCGACAAACACACACACAAACACCAAGAATCGATTCTTGTTGTTTTTCGGGTATTTGGGCTAGCAATCGTTCGTGAGGATTCACATTCGCGTGGATAATGCTAGAGGGAATCTATTTTGATTCCTAACGCTTGATCTTAATCAACCAATCCACACTATTGATGTATTGTTCTAAACCCCCTATGGTTGTGGTTAATCCTTAAAGTTGTTAGTAACGGATCCGGGCAAATAGGGTTTTACCGGTTATTGTTTTTCCGCTGCAGGTTTATTTTGATCCCCGGGCAAATAGGGTTTTACCGGTTACCGTCGCCGCCGCCACCGTCGCCACCGGTCGTGCCGTCGTGCGCCGTTGCCGTGAGCCGCCGCGCCGTTGCCGTCCGCCGCCTACCGTGCGCTTCCACCGTTGACGGCCACCTTCGGGTCGAGCGTTTCCAGTTTATTTGGTGGTTTCCACTTTTGGTTAATTGGGCTTTTAGGGTTTCACAGTTTAGGCCCGTTTGGGCCTAATAAGGTTTTAACCTACTTTGATTGATTCGTTGGACTTGTTAATTATGTTTAATTGGACCCAAGCCCGTTTGATGGATTTCGTTGTTTTCCATGATGGATTCGATTTAAGCCCAAGACCCGTGGTTGTTTTATTTTTCCTATTGGTTATATCAAAATGTATTTAATTCATGCGTTGCAATTTTTGCGATCTGCATATCATTTCCGATTCCAATGTAATGTAATAGTTAGGTTATGTTAACTTAATATAGTTTTGGTAAATCGGAAGACCGAAGAAATCGAAGACGGCATCCCGGAGTCCACCTCGGTTGGCAGAGCTAGTGGGAGTCGACATGCGGTGTCCTTAGGTTTTGGACCAGAGTTTTCGTTTGGCTCACGAAAACCTCATAGTTGGGCCTAATCGAATCCATGTTGTGTGTTTACATGTTTGCATGTTTGTGGTTGTTTATTTTCGTATTATTGCGTTTAATTATATGTTATAATTATTGCAATGGGTTTTTAATATTGGAAATTTTATCACAATCACTAATATCGGTAAATTGTAAATGTTTTTACAAATTAATTTGATAAGCTATCAAACTAATACCGATTGGATAAATTGTAAATGTTTTTACAAATAAATTTAATAAGTTATCAAATAATGAATTTTAAAAAATAAATTGGTACTGACTCAAAATAGTTTTAAAATTAATTTAAACGTAAAATTGAAATGAGATCTGTAAAACCCTTCATGATAAAAATGTGAGTTTTTCACCACATATTTAAAACGCTTATCGAGCGCATAACTTGTCGATATCGGCTGAGCATTGGCGAATCCATGTCGGAAACGTATGTGGTAAGATAAAGTGCCGACTCATGAGATCCTTGCACGTTGTTTATTGCCCGATTGTAATGATAGTCGTGAACCGGACGACCAATTTTTGAGTTGTTACTCGAAATAGAAATTGTGACGTTTTAGTATGGTTAAGCTCACTTGAGGTATTTGTACACTGTGTTGTCCGTCTACAAATGATCTCAAGGTGAAGAAGTGAGATTAAACATGTATTTAAATTTAAAGAATCTCACGAAGGATCTAAGAGTTGTGATGATCAAAATTGGAAGTTGCCTACCTAAATAATTAGTTTTCATCATTTGCGTATTGCCCAATCGTGAAAATTAATGAAATATGGATCTTAGCTAAAATATTTGAATTTTAAGGGTTATTCAAAACTTTGAACTAATACTAAAATCGAACTTTAATTTCTGTAGATGTCTGCTAATCAAGAAAACACAAACCCCAATCTCTCCCAGTACATTTCTCAACTCATCCTCAACATTGGAATTTTGGATGGACAAAACTTCTTGGAATGGTTCCAATTATTAAGTGTTGTCCTCATATTCGAAAAGAAATTATATGCAATCGAGAATCCTCCTCCTAATCTCCCAGCAAGGAACTCCCCTGAAAGTGCTCACGTTACTTATGATAAATACCAAAGAGACTCTCTAAGTGTATCCTGTCTTATGCTAACCTCCATGACTCCTGAACTTCAGAAGGAGCATGAGGAGTGGTCAGCCTGGGAAATTATGAAAAACTTGAAGGCATGTTTGGACTACAGGTAAGACTTGAAAAGTTTAGAACTTTACGATCACTACATGCTTGTGTGATGAAGGAGGGAACATCAATCAGTACTCATGTCTCAAGAATAAAAGGGTACATTGATCGATTGTCTCGATTAGGATGTCCTCTTGGTCAAAAGTTAGGGGTCGATTATGTCCTCAACTCTTTGACTAAATCATATGATAGTTTTATGCTCAAATATCACATGAATGGCTTGGACGTATCTCTTCCTAAGCTGCATAGCATGCTGAAAACTTTTGAAAAAGAGAACTGCTCCAAGTTGGAGAAAGCCATAAATGTCTTGATGATCAAGACACAAAGAGGAATATGAAAGAAAAGGGATGGAAAATTTATGACTGGAAAAGGAAAGGCAAAGACTGGAAGTTCCAGTCGAACCAAAAAGAATGAGGGAATGATTCCCCTGGACTCAGTTTCATCCAAAAGGAACTATCCATTTCTTCAGGCAAAGAAGGAGAAAGCTATGATAGCCGGACCTTCAATTATGTTTACTATCAATTTATTCACTTCTAATTATGATTCCTGGGTATTGGATACTAGATGTGGAGCTCACATATGTGCTTCTCCACAGGGATTAAGAAGTGAAAGGCAACTGCGACTAGGCCAGTTGGAGCTTGTTAAATATCAGAAGATAGCTTCAAAAGAAGACTGGGTTCTGAAGACAACATAGTTCAGATATTCTGAACTAGTTCTGAAGAGAGAAAGGTTTAGAAATTAGAAGACAAGCAGAGCAAAGCCTAAGGCATAACTTCTGAAGTGGCTACTTCAGCAGTTCTGAAGAAGTTCTGAGGAAGTTCTGAAGATGGTTCTGAAGATACTTCTGAAGAGGTTCTGAAGAATAATTCTGAAGAAGTTCAGAAGTAGTTCTGAACATGCTTGTCATTCATGTACTGTAACTTTAGCATTCCTGTTTGTATATAAATAGATAGTTTGTTAGACAATTAGAACTAACGTTCAAAAAAAGCTTGTAAAGATACATACTTTGTAATACTGTTCATTGATCAATACGACATACAACTTCAATGATATAATTCTTGTTCTAATTCTTGATTCTTTCTATATTCTTGATATTTTGGGATCTAACAATTGGTATCAGAGCTAAATCAACTGTTTGATCAATTTTGTGAAGAACCTGTCAGATCTGACAGATCTTGAAATTCTTGATCGATACATTCAAGACCAGATTCAAACCAGTTGAATTCACGATCTACTATTGTCAAGATGTCGAAAGAAATTGTCTCCATTGGATCTGAAACCAAACCACCAACCTTGTTTCTGGGCGAGTACCATCAATGGCGAATCAGAATGATTCAATTCTTGAACAATATTGATGAAGCTTTAATGCAATCAATCGTAAATGGTCCTCTGGAGGTCTATGTTGAAATTCCTGCATCTAGAATTAAAAAGAGTCCAGGTATGTACAGTGCAGCTGAGAAAAATCAAGCTAAAATTGATAAAAGGGCACTGACACTACTTAGAATGGCGATACCAAATGAAATTTTTAACAGAGTTGATAGTCTCACATCTGCAAAAGCCATGTGGGATGAAGTTGAGGCTCAAATGCAGGGGAGTACAAAAGCCCAAGCTCAGAGGTTGAACATCTGTGTTGGTACGTATGAAAACTTTAGGTATAAGGATAATGAATCTATCACAGAGACTTACAACAAATTCAACAATATCCTTAATGATCTGAGAAGAAATGATGTTTAGAAATCCAACTCCGAAATAAATAATAAATTTCTGAATAATCTGGGTAATGAGTGGTCAAGCTTTTCTGACAATATGGTTACTAGAAATCTGTCTAGGAAATCAATTCATGATGTTTATGACATTTTGTTCCAACAAGAGGACAAAATCAAGACAAGACAGAATGAGCAAAAGAAGGCAAATGAAACAGTAGCCTTATTGAGCAAAAAATATAATAATTCCATGACCTTCTCAACTATGAGCAAGGTTTTTGAAATCCCAGAGACAACTCTGTGTGATGGAGATGAATCAGAGAGGAGCTTAAAAGAATTTATGGTAATATTGCATTCATGGCAAGGCAATTTACTCAAAGATATAATCAGAAATATAAGAACAAATC
This sequence comes from Silybum marianum, assembly GCA_036898165.1. Classification (NCBI taxonomy): domain Eukaryota; kingdom Viridiplantae; phylum Streptophyta; class Magnoliopsida; order Asterales; family Asteraceae; genus Silybum; species Silybum marianum. The sequence continues at coordinate 25,662,195 of CM072536.1, read as the reverse complement.
TAAATCTGAAGATGGACCTAAGAAAGGTCAAGATGCTGATCAACATGAGAAACAAGAATGTTAGATATTAAAGTATGAGTCAAAGAAGAGATGTCTACAAATGTCAACACACACTTCTTGTTATAACTAATTGTTGTTAGACGCTCCCTTTATGACACATGGCACTTTGTAATTGGCTAGCTTTTTGACTTTCTGTCTTTGTATCTGTATAAATAGCATTGTATTGTGTTTGTAAAGATTGTCGATAAATACATTTACATTTTGAAGAATACTGTGCGTAAGTCATTTCATAATCTTTGTTCTTCATTCTGTTTACTGTTCTATTGATTTAAACTGTTAATTGATCTGCTTCCGCAATTCACTCAGATTCAATACTCTCAATTAACAATCGGTTTAAAGGAATCTGGAACCAACAATTGGTATCAGAGCCATCTAATCAATCTATTGATTATTAGATCTCTTCCATTGAAAGAATTCCTTTCAATCGAACAGTATTTTCTCAGATTCAAAATTTGTTTATCAATCCACTCTGTTTTTACGAAATTTTGTTGAATCGTTAACAATCTTCTCTTAAATTGAGTCATTCATTTTGTAATCTGAAGAAACAGTGATATTATCGACCTGTTCTTCTTGAGATTTAATTGTTCTAAATTTCTTTCAAATCTTCAAATTTTCTCTTCTATCATACTCAAATGACAAATTCGAGCTTGAATGCTGTTTATACGTCTGGGTCCCTGACTAAACCTCCAACTCTTGTACGTGATGAATACCCACAATGGAAGATTCGAATGGTTAACTTCTATGAGGGATTGGATCTTTGAGTTATATCCAATTATTCAAAACGGTCCGTTTGTTCCCACCACTACTATTCCCAGAATTCCAGCCACTGCAAATACAGATGAGGTACCAGCAAGACTGGTTCAGAAGTCAAGGAATAATTGGACTGATGAAGAAAAGGCTAAGGTGGAATTAGCTAAGAAAGCTAAGTCTCTGTTGATAATGGCCATTCCAAATGAGATTTTTCAATCTCTGGACTCATGTGACACAGCAAAAGAATTATGGGATCAACTGGAGAATCTCTTGGAAGGTGGTGCGAAAATGAAAAAGAACAGAAGAGCCCAAGCTCTAAATGAATATAATAGTTTTCAAGCGCTGACTGATGAATCTCTGGAACAAACATTTCATCGATTCAACAATCTGATTAATCTCTGCAAGAGATGTGACATTGTTAGATCAAAGGAAAACAACAATGTTCTATTTCTCAAAAGGTTAAACCCTGAATGGTCAAATCTATCCATGTCACTACAAGCCAATCAGGACCTTGAACAATGGTCGCTGCATGATGTATTTGGTACACTGCAAGCTCATGAAAAAGAAGTTGTTCAGAAAAGAACAAACATCGGAGGTCCTCTGGCTTTAATCTCAGAAACAAAAGGAATCAGAAGAAGAAGTGATGACAGGAAGAAATCGAAGGCCTACATATCGAGGAGGCTTGCTCCGAGAAGATGACTCGAATCGGATGATGAAATTAAAGCGTTTGTCGACTCTACGCTTTAATAACCAAGCAATTCACTAATCGTTTTGGAAATAGGTCTTTAAAAGGAAATAAACGATTTGATCGTCCCTATGTTCCTAAACAAGAAGTACAGAGAGTAGAGAAAACGAGAAGAAGAAGAAGAAGAAGAATTAAAAAGGAAGAAAGATGTACGCTACGGATGTGGCAAGCCGGACATTACTCAAGAGATTGCAGAGGAGCTCTGGAAAAGGATAAGACTTATTACAAAAACAAATATAAGTACAATGTCACTGAAAGAGCACACTTTGCAGAAAAAGAAAACTGGGTACAAGATGAATCCAGCGGTGATGAAGCCATGTTCTGTGGAATGGCAAACACAAACGAATCAGAGGATCAACCCTGCGAGTCACCGGTTAGTAATTTCTCCGGATCATCTGAGCTTGAACAAACGATTGTGATGTTATCAAACAATTTTGAGGAACTAAAACTGAAACTCACAATCGAAAAGAAATTACGAAAAAGTACTGAGAAAACTCTTTCTACAATCAAAAGGGAAAGAGATATTTTCAAAAGAGAAATGGATTTACTTACAGAAGAAAAACTCGAATTAAATACTGCAAAGGAAACGATTTCCATGAGTTTAAAACTTTCTGAGAAAAAACTTAAAAAGGAAATTTTGAATCTCAATAAACTTCTGGAAGGAAAAGAGAAAGAAATCAGAGACAAAGAGAGTGATAGACTCAACTCTGTAGCACTTAAAAACTATTTTCAGAAAGAGAGAGAGTTTTTACACATTGAACTTCAACAGAAAAAGCTACAGATTATAACATATCTGGATGCACAGAAGGTTCATGACAAAATTAACACACAAGTAGGAAGATCTGGACTTGGTTTCGAGGACCTAGATCCCTACACGTGTAAGAAAAGGTCAGATCTGAAATCTGTTTTTTGTATTGGACAAATACAGAAGCCAAAGTTTCCAATTTTGTATGAAAAATCTATTTTTAAAAAATCTATCTGCTCTGAGTTTCTCTTGCCGCCAAGGTCTCTTAGACTTTTGATTCATTTCAAATTTTTTTTAAAATATAAATCAAGTTGACATGTTTTTCAACTTAATTTTCTATAAATTGATAATTCTTATAATTTCCATTAAATATATAAATTCAATCAACTCTTGCCTCCAAGGTTGTTTAAATCTATATGTTTAATACAAATTCTTCTTTATTATTCTTTTATAGAAACTAAACTCTCATGTGATTTTTGTTCTCACTTGACTGATTTTTAAACTTCAATAAATAAAATTAAGATTAAATTCTGTGTTTATTCAATTAATTCAACATTAATTGTATAATTAAACAGATTTTTTTTTACTTTTGTTTATTTCTGCTTTTAAGAAAAATCGCATCTGCTACTAAATCATCATCACACATATGTCTCGACGTACACGTGTCTCCAATCGACACCCTGCATGTGTATACCCGCGTGCTTACCTCAGCTCAAATGAACCATTTTTTGTTTCTCCCCAAACTGAATAACCCCTTCCCATTCTACAGTTTCTCTCTCACATAAAACCCCCAATTTCAACCTTCATCTTCTTCCTCGCAAATATTCCCAAATCAGTGTTTATTCTCAGTACAAAGAAAAAGTGTTCTACTGTCAAGCCTTCAACAGTTCAAAATGGCTTCCAACTGTGCCCATCCTACCAACAATGATGAAGACAGAATCATCGATTCCACTGCTGATAGTACTCCTATTGTCAAACTGCCATTGAAGGCGAACAATGTGCAGGTACTGCTCAACCCTAACACTTATCTACCGGAATTTCGCATCATGATCGAGTTTCTACAACAGCACCAGTTAAATCGCGCCCTAACCCTAACCAACCCAAACATCCCTGAAATCTATGTCCAAGAACTGTGGCAAACAATGCTTATCAAAAATGATGAAACACTCGCCGGTTCTGTCACTCATCCTGAACAAGTGGAAATTGCTGTTCAAATCCCAATCACCAAAAGAAAACTCGCCAAATATTTTCATCTTCCCTTATCAGTGATCGAAGTCGACGGGCAAACCATTCCCAATCCTGCCCTAGAAGAAAACCCTTCTACAGAAGCCCTCCTAGCCTTCATCAATCTACTGGGTTACAATGAACCTCTTACCAGGTTGTCCGAATTCAGAAGAAAGAAGTTACCCCCAATGTGGAATCTACTTGTCTCCATACTTAACAAGAGTCTAACTTGCAAAATAGGTTCCTTGGATCAAGCTAGTCGCAACATTCTGACGATTATGTATGGGATGTTCTACAATCGCCCCTTGGACTATGCGAGTCTCATCTTCCAAGAGATTAAAGCCGCTGTGCATACTAAGGTGCTACATCAAAGTCAGGGGAAGCCACTACCAGCTCTCATGTTCCCACGCTTTCTCTCCCTCATCACTCATCCAGCTATTGGGGCAATCGAAGCTCCACAGCCGGCCATTACGCAAAATTGCATCAATGAGCTCCCATCGATCAACCATTGACAGCATCGGCTACTCTGCACCCAGAGAACTATCCAGGTACATGCTTAACCTAATCCCATCTAGCTCTTCTAATCTCCAATTCTATAGAAGCTCTATGGTTTTCTCAGAACAGAGAATTCCTACCCCAGAGCACTTAGAGCCAGGTGTAGGAAGTCAGGGGTCTGGTGAGCATGAGATTGAAAAAACTAGGAGTGAACATCCGAGTGCTTCTACCCATGCCGACCTTCTTTTAAATGAAGGTACAGAAGATGTCCACAGAGACACATATGAGTGTTCCTCTCCAATTCCCCAAAGGGCAACCACAACTTCTGAGGTTGACGTCACCACGTCTCCACTCATTGATTTAGAACAGCCCAGTTCAAACCACCCAGAAACCAGCCATTCAGAGGATACTTCTTCTTCTTCTGAATCAAATTCAACCGGGGAAAGCACCTCCACTTCATCATCCTCCCAACTGGATGATGATGATAATATAAGAGTTCATTCGCCCCAGAACTCGCCACTTCCTTCACCACATGTTCATGTCTCCGTGACTGACATACCAGTAGGCACAGAGGATGCGTCCACATCCTCTCCTAGAATAGATGCTGATGAATTCCCATCAGAGGGGTTACAGCCTAGGAATGCACCTCTTACCGGAGTGTTTACACTTCATCAAGGTAAGCATACTGTCTTCAGCACCTCATCCTCTGATGATGAGGATACTGTTGAACCAGTCAGAACAACCGAAGAGGAGCCTGTGCATAACAGCCCTCAAGGACAGGTTGGAAGTCCTTCTACACTCAACGTCAAAACAGGTGTAGAAGGCCCCTCTGAACGCGAGGGTAAAGGGGCTCCATGTGTTGGAGATGCACCGGTTACAACTTCTGATTTTGTCACTAATGCAGCGTTCTTGGCATTTGCTGATCAAATTCAGAGATCTGTGGAAGATCTAAAATTATCCGCTACTACTAATCATTCTATTCTTCTGAGCCTTCAGATTCAAATTGACAGCAAAACTCTCTTTTAGCGAGATCTTCGGCGACAAATGAGTTCCTCTCAAGAAGATCGAAGGCTTATCTTGTCGAACAACTTCGATCTTGAATAATGGTCTTCAAGCAAATACGGAGGCACTATCTCAACTTCCGTAATCTTTACGTGCCTCTGTAGACTACAGCTCTCTGGTGGCCGACATACAGAAGCTTGTAAAGACCATCATCACTTCTGATGATCCCTCTGTGTCTACACTTGTCAAGAAGTCTGACCTTGCCTCTTTCCAGAAGATTATTCTTGAGCGCATGTCGACCATCGCTTCAAAGTACTCTTCCAAGCCCTCCACATCGTCAGCGACCGAAGCTTGCCGCTCTCGAAACTACTATCTCTCAACTTGTGCCTCTGGTTTCTTCTCTAGGCGAGGCGTTTACTTCCAAGAAGAAAGCCAAGGAAGAAAGGGCTTGCGAAAGGCCGAACCGAAACGAAAACGTTCGAGGATCGGGGATCCCGATTCTCGAAGGGGGAGAAAGGTTCTCGGCCTAAGCAAGCCAAACAAACACCATCAGACACAAACACGAACACTGCTGACTCTTCAACGCCAACACCATCACAGCAACCCTCTTCTTCCAAACAAGTACCACTCACTCCAACACCTCTGGCTACGCATTCTGGTCCTCTACCCAGAGATCCAGAGCTAGCTAAGTTTATTCTGGATCTTATGGGAAAAAGCGAGAATCCCAAGCTCTCGGTGAAAGGGTGAAGTTGTCGAGCTCACGAAGAACGAGAACGAGCTAAAGCCGCAAAGGAAAGAGCTAAAAGGGCTAGAGAGGAGGATGAGGAAGTGTTCAGAGCTGAAAAAGAAAAAGCAGAAGAGATAATACGCCAGAGGCTAATAGTTGAAGAACAAATAGAGATAGAGAGGGCTGAAAAAGAGAACCTGGAAAGAGAAAAGGCTAAACTTAAAGAAGAACTACGAGAGACAAGATTTTGAAGTGAAGAAAGAGCAAGAGTCGGAAGCGAGAGGCCGCTCGAAGCGAAGGAGATCGAAGAGAAGAATTTGAAGAAAAAGTAAATAAAGTTGGAAACATTGTTGGAAACATTGAACTTCCAACAATTGAAGTTGAGAAAAGGCACATGTATGCTCCAACGGATCGGAAGATTTATCTCATGATGCCTAACTTCGCCAACCAATACAATGTCGGCGGTGAAGTTAAAGATAACTTCATGGCACATAAACAAGACGAAAGACGATCTTCACTATCCGTCCCAATTACAAAGATAACGACCATGAAACATAAACGGTTTCAAGATACACCCATTTGGTACACAATCTACGAGATAGTCGCATCAAACAACAAAAGTTATTACATATGTGATAATGATTCGTTGTCCATCCATCCGAGTCGATCTCATTTTCGGAAGAATTTATGAAGACTCGGCTTTCGAACGCAAAGATCCACAAGACCAGGTTGCCTACACTAGAATTATTACGTGTATGAAATCATACATTAGATACAAAAGGCAGTCGACTTCAGTTGGATTAAATTTCAAAATGGATAATGCCGGCTATCTCTGCACCAAATGAGGAACTTGAAGGAATAAGCAAACTCGAGTGGGTAGACTTCTTGCGACCCGGAAGAGGGAATCATCTTCAAAAGACCAAATAGAAAGAGCTTCTTTCGCATCAAAGAAGCTCACAAATACTCTTACGAGGTAGTCTACATCATCAAGAGCTTTCTTTGGCTTAGACACGACAAATCCAGAAGTTGCAAAGAAAATAGAGAAAAGACTTGATGGACTTCAGAAGAACAGAGAGCTTATCAATAATATTTCAAGTATCATCGCTGCTGTTGATCCACTCTGAAGAAAATTATTTTTGTTTGACTTCATACTTAGGGGGAGAATGTTAGATATTAAAGTATGAGTCAAAGAAGAGATGTCTACAAATGTCAACACACACTTCTTGTTATAACTAATTGTTGTTAGACGCTCCCTTTATGACACATGGCACTTTGTAATTGGCTAGCTTTTTGACTTTCTGTCTTTGTATCTGTATAAATAGCATTGTATTGTGTTTGTAAAGATTGTCGATAAATACATTTACATTTTGAAGAATACTGTGCGTAAGTCATTTCATAATCTTTGTTCTTCATTCTGTTTACTGTTCTATTGATTTAAACTGTTAATTGATCTGCTTCCGCAATTCACTCAGATTCAATACTCTCAATTAACAATCGGTTTAAAGGAATCTGGAACCAACAAAGAAGTAGCAAGGTGCTTCAACTATGGTAAGCCAGGACATTATGCAAGACAATGCAAAATGCCCAAAGTGAAAAATGATGGTTACTATGAGAAGAAGCATCTACTTGCCAAGAAGAAGTCACTTAATCCAGCTCTGGTTACCAAGTATAAAGAGGATTGGTTGAACTGGAGCGATGGAGAGTATGACGAAGAAGTGGCTCACTATGCCTCAAATTGTTACATGTGCCAGCTGGATCCTGAAGATAATCATGCACATTATTCTGAGGTACTTTCTTCACTTACTGAATTAAATTTTGAATCAAGTTCCTCTTCTGAACAAAATTCTGAACCAAATTCTGGAGAATCTGAAATGCAAAATCAAATTCAGAACATGTCTTCTAAATTTGAAAGTCTCAAAAACAGAATCAAAGGGGAAAGAATTTTGGTAAATCAATTCAGAGCTGAAAGTCAAATTTATAAACAAAATTGCCAAGAAGCTGAACAAATTCTGGAAAAAGTTTCTGAAGAAAAATTGTTATTAAAAGAAAAGATGGAAAATTTACAAAAAGAAATATTAAATGAAAATTCTGAAAAGGTAGTTCTGAATGTTAAAATGAACTTTCTGAATCAAGAAAGACTTGATCTTTACAAAAAGATCAAGAAATTAGAAGATTTGAACTTTAAAAGAGGTCAAACTGAACAAACTCTGAATATTTTAACAAATCAGGCTCAAAATTCAACATTTTACAATATAAAAGCACGTTTGGGATATAATGAAAGTCAAGTCTTAAAAAAGGCACTAGCAAATCTTTATGATCTTTCAAAAATGAAAATTTTCAATGAAGCTAACACATGTGTCATATCTACAACTGTTGATTACTCTTTGCCTGAAAGAATTCCTTTTGTAAAATCAGAGACTTTATTTTCTGAATAAAAACCTATTAATTCTGGTGAAACAGTAAAAATTTCTGAAACATAAGTAACTTCAGAACATACTTCTGAATCAAAAAACTTTTCTAAAGAAAAGTGTGAACCAATCATTAAAACTGAGAGTACTTCTGAACATATTTCTACTTCTGAGTCCTCTTCTGAAGTTTTTCCAGAAGATAATTTTGAAAATAAATCAGAAATACATGAAGAAAAATATGATGAATTCTCAGACATTGAATTTTTAATAGATAATAATGAGAATTCAGAAATATTTTTTGACAATTCTGATGATGAGTCTGAGAAAATTTCAAATCTAAATTTTTTTGCATCAAGCATGAGTCAGAACAAGTTCTCAGATTTAATGAATGCTTCAGATTCAGATTCAGATGATGATGATCCTAAAGTTGAAGTCATTGATAAAGATGGTTACCTTCTCTACAAATCAAAATCTTGTATGACTGAAGGAGAAATTTTAAAGTCTGAATCACCAAAATTGCCTTCAGAAATGTTTAATCTTGTGTTTTTGAAAGAAGAATTTCTGAAAATGAGACTTTAGACAATTTTTTTTTTTTTAAAACCAATTCTTCTACAACATCATATACTACTCCTATATCTAAAAATACATCTTTGACTTCAGAAAATTCATCAATATCATCATCTGACTTTGTAACCAGAGTTAAACTGTTTGAAAAAGGACAATCTTCTAATTCAAAATCTGAAGTTCAAGATTCAGAACTTAACTCTAAAGTTGGCAAACGAACTTCTTATACTATTCCTCATTTCTTATCTTTTTTACAGAGCTATCCACTTTAGTATGGAGAAGGAAAGATGAAAGACTATCAAAAACAGACAAATTAGATAGTTTTTCTACTTCTAAGAAAAATAATGTACCGCAAGTTAATAAAATGAATAATAGAAAGCATTCTATTGCAAAATCAAATGTTGTTGATCCTTGTTCATGTACTGACATATTAAATATTCGGAAGAATCATATTCATTGTATTAATTGTGGTCATCATATTTTTCATCTCAATTATAGAACCAACAAGAAAAATCTTAAGAAATCAATTCAGAACTTTTCAGCAAAGTTGGCAAAATAAGAATAAAAATAAAAATAAACATAAAAACAATACTAAGAAAGACGAATTCAAAAGTTCTGAACAAAGTTCTGAATTTCAAAATGTTAAGTCAAAGTTCAGAACTTCAAAATTTTTAACTAATCTCACAGGACACATTCTTAAATGGGTACCTAAATCTCCATAATTATTTTTGCAGATATGTCATGTGTGGGTTTTAGATTCAGGATGTTCAAGACACATGGCACCTTTCAAAGAGCTTCTAACTGATTATCATGAAACATATGGAGGAACAGTTAGTTTTGAAAACAATGCAAAAGGTTATGTGAAAGGTTATGGAACTTTTTCCAAAGGAGATGTCAAAGTGATGAAAGTTTTCTATGTTGAAGGTCTAAAACATAATCTTTTCAGTATAAGTCAGTTTTGTGACAAGTATTGGAAAGTAAATTTTGACATAGACTATTGTCATGTTCTGAGTTCTACAAATGAAAATCAATTAACTGCTTATATAGATGGAGATATCTACACTGCAACTTTCACAGCAGATGGTCAATTACAAGGAGTTTGTTATATTTTCAATTCAATAAAGAATGACAGTTCGCTTTGGCACAGAAGAATGTCACATCTGAACTTCAAAGCAATTTCTGAACTGGAAAGACACAACTCTGTTAGAGGACTACCAAAGATCAGATTTGAAAAGAATTTTATGTTCTGCATGTGAACTTGGGAAGATCAAAAGAAGCTCTCATCCTCTAAAAATGCTATCTTCATGCAAAGCTCCACTTGAAATGCTACATATGGATTTGTGTGGACCAATGAAGACTCAAAGCATGGGTGGAAAGAAGTATATTCTTGTCATTGTAGATTAATATTCAAGATATACTTAGGTTGAATTTCTAAAACTCAAATTTGATACTTCTGAAAGGCTTTTTCCTTTTCTGAAGAAAATTCAAGTTCTTCTTCAACTCCCAATCCAAAAGATCAGAAGTGATACTGGCACATAATTTACAAATTCTACAGTTCAGGATATCAAGGATTAGTTGGAAGTCCTGGTGGGGTGAACATCTCTAAATCCCCATTCACAGAATCTTTTGTGGTTCATGATGTTGTGGCATCTACAGGCCAGCCTTCTTCTGAAGGACTGCAAACAAAACCATATGTTGGTCTTGGAACCTTTCCCTCATCTTCTGAATTCTCAGAATTCAAAGATTTCTGTACTTCTGAATTTGCAAAGATTCAGAAGGGCATTATGGAATTGGCGAATAAATCATGCAAGGTGATGGAGGATAGGTTGGATGATCAGGAGAAAAAGGTGGTGAAAAAGTTGAATGAATTTCAGTTGTCAACAGCAAATGATTTACAAAGTTTTCAACAGACAATTCTGAATTCTTTTTCTGAGGTCATTACTACAGTTGCATCTGTTAAGACTTCAGCAAGCTTCTTCTCAATTTGCTACAAAGGAAGATATTTTTCAGATTAAGTGACCTTAATTGAAAGGCTTTTTGCATTAGAATGCAGGTCTCAGACAGATACTTTAAAGAGGAATCTTGATGATCAGGGTCCTGATGATCAAGAGGGGGAGAAAAGACAAAAAGTATCTGAAAATTTTGAAATGACACAAGTTCAAACTTCTGAGAAGTCTTTTGAAGAAGCTGATACTAACAGAGTTTCTGAGGCTATAGATGATATTCTGCATACTGAAACTGAAGGGCAAGAGGCTGAAAACGTTATTTCTGAAGAGAATGTTGAAGAAGGATATGAGACTGAAAGAGTGTCTTTTGATTCTGATGGAAAACAAAGCACAGAAGATACATATATTGTTCCAGATTCAAATGAAGAAATGTTGAATGAATATCTTGCATTTGAAGATGTAATTGGTGAGCCAAGTGATTTATCAGATATGATTATGTTTGAAGATGAAGTGGAGGAGAATGATGAGGTGGATGTGAATGATGAAGTGAAGATTAATGACACAGAAAATTGGTTATGTGGAGACCACAAGTTCTGAATAGAGTGAATAATAATGAAATTTCTGAAACCTTATGGAGGTTAATAAGCCAATTCTGTTGGGTATACATATTTCTGAATAATCCAAGGAATCTGGAGTGCAGATTCTTGGATGAAAGACTGGTTATCTTCAAAGAGTTTCTGAATCAACCAGCTGAATATTTTAATATAGAAATGGATTTATGTCAAATGCACAATGTTGAAGTTTTAGATGAAATTCTGATGGTCGTTTCAGAAAAAGTAGAGGTCAGATTCAGAAGGTGTATTACTATTCCGTTGATTAATCTTCCTATTCTTGAAGAACCAATTGTAGATCATGTATCTGAAGGTGAGACATTGTTTGATAGTGCTGGAGAAAATCAGCTTACTTTCCCAGAGGATTCTTATAGTTTCATGTACAGAAAAAGCTTAAAGTTTGCAACCTTAGAAGATTTCGTAAATGATGAATGGTCTGAAGATCATATTTAAAAAGTAAGGATGTTTATACAAAAGCATGGAATTCAATTACATGAGTAAGGATGTTTATACAAAAGCATGTTTATATTTTAGACAAAGCCTTATATGGACTTAAACAAGCACCAAGAGCATGGTATGCCACTCTCACAACTTTTCTTCTGAATTCTAAGTTTAAAAGAGGTACAGTAGATACCACTTTATTTCTGAAAAAAGGAAGGTGATGATATGATTTTGATACAAATATATGTAGATGATATTATATTTACTTCTACTAATCCAAAATGTTACAGAAATTTTGAGAAAATCATGCAAACTAAATTTGAAATGAGTATGATGAGAGAGTTAACATTTTTTCTTGGTCATCAAGTTAAACAACTTCCTACTGGCATATTCATTAATCAATCTAAGTATGTTTTTGATTTACTCAAGAAGTTTGACATGTCTAACTGTTCTAGTATTCAAACTCCAATGGCCACTGCAACTAAATTAGAACCCGATTTGAATGGAAAATCTGTTGATCACAAAAAGTATAGGGGCATTATTGGATCTTTGCTTTACTTAACAGCTAGTAGACCTGATATAATGTTTGCTACATGTATTTGTGCAAGATATCAAGCTAATCTTAAGGAATCTCATCTTCTTGCTGCTAAAAGAATCCTTAGATATCTCAAAGGTTCTCCTTCATTGGGACTTTAGATCCCAAAGGATTCTAGTTTTGAGCTAACAGCTTTCACAAATGCAGATCATGGTGGTTGTAAACTGGACAGGAAAAGCAAATCTGTATCATGTCAATTTTTAGGTGATAGACTTGTGAGTTGGTCTTCAAAGAAACAAAATTATGTTTCCACTTCTACTGCAGAAGCTGAATATGTTGCTGCTGCCATATGTTGTTCACAAGTGATCTTGATGCAAATACAACTTCAGAAAGATACCCCTATATTGTGACTCAAAAAGTGCCATAGCAATCACTGCTAATCCTGTTCAACACTCAAAAACAAAGCACATTAATGTAAGATATCATTTTATCAAAGATCATGTTGAAAAAGGTAATATTGAAATGTTTTATGTTCAGACTGATTATCAATTGTCTGTTTAATTTACCAAAGCACTTGATGAAAAACGTTTTAACTTTTTGGTAAGTAAATTGGGCATGATGAATATGTCTATGTAAGTATTAGACATCAACTAAGAATAAAAGTTATGTTCTGAGATTCATCCTATCAAAATTTCTGAGAAATTTTCACTTCAGAATTTCTGAAGTTCACTTTTCAGAAGTTTATATTTCATTACTCAGAAGTATTAATTTTTTATTTCCCAAGTTGTTTGTATCTCAATACTTTCAATTTTTTTCTTTCATTTCTCTATTTCTCTTATTTCTAACAAATTTCTATGCTTAGCACTGTTTAAGGGGTGAGAATCATAAATATTCATGATTCAAGGGGGAGTGATACTAAAATCTAACTCTTTGGTACTCTCCTATGTCATTAAGATCTGAAATGGTGGGTAAAAGTTCAATACAATCCAAATCTGAGAAGTATGGATAAACTTCTGAAGATAAATATTTTTCCATATTGTTCAAACCTATTTCTGAAATTTTAAAAATGTTTTCTATTTTTCAGAAGTATGTAGTTTTAAATGTTTTTCATGGATATGAAGCAATAGATGTTAAGTTCTGAACTTAATTCGAAAGTTCTGAAGTTTTTCTGAATTTTTTTTCATTCAAACTTCTGAACTTATTCTCAAAAGTTCTGACCTTATTCTGAAATTATTTGAACTTGTTCTCAGAAACTTTCTTCCCGTTGTTTTTCATTTAAACGTGTGCCACGTGTTTTAATTCATTGGCTAATTCCTAAGCACGTCGCTTAAACGGTTCATTTATCTAAATAAATGATGATCCACTCTAATAACCATTACTTTATGGCCACGTGTCAATCCACGATCATCCACGCGGATATAATCGATGGCTCTCTATGATTATTGATCTTCATTCAAACTCAAATCCTTTCTCATTTCCAACAATGTCGACTTCAAATGTGGATTTACCTATTCAGACAGCCAAATCATGTTTCAGTGATAGCACTAGATCATCGAGTAATGATTCATTTAAGGTTGTGCCTAAGAAAATCATGGTTGGAACAATGGAAATCACTTTCGAAGATGATCAGCTGTTGAAAGATACTGCTACAACTGTTAATCCTGAAGCTGGACCCTCGAATCGTAACCCTAACCCTAGACCTAACCCGCGTACTGAGAAAATTGGGGAAACACAAATTGAGCCTATTGAGTGGCTTCTGAATCAAATGCTGGAGTCGGTGATTCTCATTCTCGTGCTGTATCAAACCCTGAAAGTAGTGATGGTCCTGATTTGTCAAAACTGTATGTACCTGAAAATAAGAAATTGGAAATCAAAAAGAACAACTGCGCTCTAAACCTCAAATCGGCGGATTTCAATGATGATCAAATGATCTTGATTGAAATTTTGAAGAAACATCCCCTTCGTGCTCTCCTATAAAGAAAATTTTTGGTCCCTGCTTCATACTTGCAACAGTGGTGGTTTCATGCTGAAGTTGATGAAGAAGCAGATGACATTTCTTCTTATGTTCATGGATACAGGGTGTGTGTTTCTGTTGAAGATGTTCACAACATTCACTTTCTTCCTACAGCACATGAAGTTGTTGGGAAAACTTCATTTGATCCTATTCCATCATCTTCTGAAATGATTTCAGATTTTATGAAGTTGGGCTATTCTGAAAAAATTTAAATCCTTTAAGCTCATTCAAAAGAAATTGTTTACCTCCCATCTGGTATTGTTTGTTTACTATTCTAAACACTTGTCTTTCTGGGAAGAGTTCTAGCCTAGATCAAGCTTCTACAAATGGAAGGATTATTTTTCATGGTGTTGCACATAATAAACAATATGATTATGCTTCTCTCATCTTTAAAGAACTCAAGTCTGCTGTTCTAAAAAAGTCTACCTACAACTACATACCATTTCAGAGATTCTTTCAGACTTTCATCAAAGGTTCAATGTAACCTGTTAAAGCCATCCCAACTTTAGATCATGAGGTACATGTTCCACTCTTTACTATGGATAGTCTAAGGCCACCTAGTGCAAAGTTACAATTCCCAAATGCATCACCATTACCTGTTCAATTACTTGCATATGTAAATCCCAAAACTAGGATTTTGAATGAGTACTATGAATCAATGGGACTTCCAAAACCTGTAGTCTCTTCCCCTGATTCTACCCCGAGTGGTGAGCATGGTGAGAGGTCTAGTATTCCTAGAGAGAGTGGGGAGGCTGTTCATGGGGGAGAACAACCTCATAGGGTGAAGAGGAAAAATGAAAATGAGAGTTTGGGTAGAAGGGTGAGAAAAAGAACTGAAGAGGGGAGAACACAAGTAAAAGAAAAACAAACTTGTGAACTAATTGTTACAAGCCGGGCATCCACATCATCTATTAATCCACACTCTTTGGTGGGTAATATTGAAACAGCCAGTGAGCCCATGGCAACATTTGTTAACCCCCCCAGCCACTCACCCATCTCTCAAAAGAAGGGTGTTTGACAAACACTTATGGGGCAAGCAGCTCATCTACCAATAGGTCCCCACTTGGAGGAGCCTATTGTTGAAAAAGAAGGATATATGTCCCCCCCACCCTCACAGTATTTAGCACATTGAGTCGGATAGTCCAATCCACTTTGAGCCTAATGAACCACTAAATGTGGAGTTCTTTCACACAAGCACACATCTTTCAGATGTTCATATGCAAAGTGTTTGTCACATTTCCACAACAAGTATAGATATTCCTAGTACAGGATATCAAGGATTAGTTGGAAGTCCTGGTGGGGTGAACATCTCTAAAGCCCCGTTCACAGAATCTTTTGTGGTTCATGATCTTGTGGCATCTACAGGCCAGCCTTCTTCTGAAGGACTGCAAACAAAACCATCTGTTGGTCTTGGAACCTTTCCCTCATCTTCTGAATTCTCAGAATTCAAAGATTTCTGTACTTCTGAATTTGCAAAGATTCAGAAGGGCATTATGGAATTGGCGAATAAATCATGCAAGGTGATGGAGGATAGGTTGGATTATCAGGAGAAAAAGGTGGTGAAAAAGTTGAATGAATTTCAGTTGTCAACAGCAAATGATTTACAAAGTTTTCAACAGACAATTCTGAATTCTTTTTCTGAAGTCATTACTACAGTTGCATCTGTTAAGACTTCAGCAAGCTTCTTCTCAATTTGCTACAAAGGAAGATATTTCTCAGATTCTAAATCAATTGTCTGCAATTCAGAATTCCCAAGTGACCTTAAATGAAAGGCTTTTTGCATTAGAATGCAGGTCTTAGGCAGATACTTTAAAGAGGAATCTTGATGTTCAGGGTCCTGATGATCAAGAGGGGGAGAAAAGACAAAAAATATCTGAAAATGTTGAAATGGCACAAGTTCAAACTTCTGAGAAGTCTTTTGAAGAAGCTCAGAATATTAATGATGATACTAACAGAGTTTCTGAGGCTATAGATGATATTCTGCATACTGAAACTGAAGGGCAAGAGGCTAAAAATGTTATTTCTGAAGAGAATGTTGAAGAAGGATATGAGATTGAAAGAGTGTCTTTTGATTCTGATGGAAAACAAAGCACAGAAGATACATATATTGTTCCAGATTCAAATGAATAAATGTTGAATGAATATCTTGCATTTGAAGATGTAATTGGTGAGCCAAGTGATTTATCAGATGTGATTATGTTTGAAGATGAAGTGGAGGAGAATGATGAGGTGGATGTGAATGATGAAGTGAAGATTAATGAACAAAGAAAATTGGTTATGTGGAGACCACAAGTTCTGAATAGAGTGGATAATAATGAAATTTCTGAAACCTTATGGAGGTTAATAAGCCAATTCTGTTGGGTATACATATTTCTGAATAATCCAAGGAATCTAGAGTGCAGATTCTTGGATGAAAGACTGGTTATCTTCAAAGAGTTTCTGAATCAACCAGCTGAATATTTTAATATAGAAATGGATTTATGTCATATGCACAATGTTGAAGTTTCAGATGAAATTCTGATGGTCTTTTCAGAAAAAGTAGAGGTCAGATTCAGAAGGTGTATTACTATTCCGTTGATTAATCTTCCTATTCTTGAAGAACCAATTGTAGATCATGTATCTGAAGGTGAGACATTGTTTGATAGTGCTGGAGAAAATCAGCTTACTTTCCCAGAGGATTCTTATAGTTTCATGTACAGAAAAAGCTTAAAGTTTGCAACCTTAGAAGATTTTGTAAATGATGAATGCTCTGAAGATCATATTTCAAAAGTAAGGATGTTTATACAAAAGCATGGAATTCAATTACATGATTTTACTTTGATTAAGAAGATCAGATGCTTAACTAAA
Source organism: Silybum marianum (assembly GCA_036898165.1). NCBI lineage: Eukaryota > Viridiplantae > Streptophyta > Magnoliopsida > Asterales > Asteraceae > Silybum > Silybum marianum. The sequence continues at coordinate 25,645,081 of CM072536.1, read as the reverse complement.
ACTATTGAAGATGATTTATTCATTGTGAAGTTTGGACATGAAAGAAGAGATGGTACTCTAATAGAGTTATCTCAATTTGATTTGTACAATCTAAGGCTACAGATAAGCTTGCTATTCTGGCATTTTGTGTGAAGAAAGAAGAATCTGAACTTGTTTATGAAGTTAGAAGGATCTAAGAAATCTATATCAGAAATTTTATTAAGCATGACTTTCAGCTAGCTTTGGAATTCAGATTATCTAAAGTAAATCTGTTAGAGCCTGTACATATCGAAAAATATGGGTTAACCAAAGTGTTTACAAATCCAGATATTGGTTTCATATATGAAACAGAGGGAGTTAATAAGAAGACTTTCATTATGTCTGACGTACCAAAGTATTCAACTTCCACACTGAACTGGTTTTTGAATTATGCTGAATGGTTCATTGCTGCATCTGATGTAAAAGAAGAGATAATCTATTTGATCAAGGAAAGGATCAATTTCAGAGATTGCATCAGAAAGAGCTATCTTGCTTGACATACAGGAGTGAACAAAGTTAAAGGAGCTGATTATATTCTGAGCAATATGTATGATTTATAGATTCATACTAAGAAACAAGATATTGAAGAAATTCTGAAGCTTTCTCAGAAGATAGGAAGTTCAGAAGCAAATTTAAAAGAAATAGAAAAAGGGAAGGAAAAGATTTCTGAAACCAATCCAGAAGAAAATGCTCCTGTCACTTAAGTTTCTGAATCTGAGTATATGCAAGAGCAAAGAATTGAAGAAAATGCTTACACAATGTTTCTTGAATATTTTCATCTAGAAATGTTCGTGGAATATGAACAAAATTTCAATTACATTGATTGCTGGATCAAGAAGTCTTTTGGATGGAAGCAATGGTATTCAGATATTATCAGAAAGATCAGAATCCCTGTAAGTGAAGCAAGAAAAGAAAGTCCAATTGTGAAAGTTGTTACTGCAGATATAAAGTAAAGAAACAACTATAAGTATGCTTACTTCATAGTGGAAAGAAAGGATGATGAGATCTCTACATTCTCAGAAGCTGATTTTCAGAATGTTCATTTTAGAGACTTACTCAGAGTCTACAGAAGTCTCTATCCTTTTCATGATTCTATTGCCAAATTTAGAAAGTCATTTCCAGTTCTTAGAGATGGTTTGTATATAGAATTCATTTGGGCTGCTAAAACAGATTTTCAAGTTGCATATTTCTAAACAAAGAAAAGGTTCATCTGAGTAGTCCAAACTTCAACTTAACTAATACTAAAAAATCTTAGAAGAAGTACTCCTGTTATTCAGCCTCCAGGTTTTGTATGCAAGTTCTTTGAAAAGCTGTTATTCATATCATTTGAAGAACTGCATAAATGTTGCAATGGAACTCTGATAGCATTAAGAGATAGATTGGAAAAGATAAAGAACAAACGATAGAAGAATCTAAGTGATGATGAATGGGAGAAGTACAGAAAGCTTGTTAAAGAGATGCTCAAAAACATTGAATCTTTATTGGAATACAGAAGTCTTATTCTTAAAGATGTTAGACAGATTTTAAACTTTTGGAGTTATGATTTGGACTTTTGAAGCTAAGGGGGAGATTGATAAATATCAGAAGATAGCTTCAAAAGAAGACTGGGTTCTAAAGACAACATAGTTGAGATATTCTGAACTAGTTCTGAAGAGGGAAAGGTTCAGAACTTAGAAGACAAGCAGAGCAAAGCCTAAGGCATAACTTCTGAAGTGGCTACTTCAGAAGTTCTAAAGATTCTAAAGAAGTTCTGAGGAAGTTGTGAAGATGGTTCTAAAGATACTTCTGAAGAGGTTCCGAAGAATAGTTCTAAAGAAGTTTAGAAGTAGTTCTGAACATGCTTGTCATTCATGTACTATAACTTTAGCATTCCTGTTTGTATATAAATAGATAGTTTGTTAGACAGTTAGAACTAACATTCATAAACAGCTTGTAAAGATACATACTTTGTAATACTGTTCATTGATCAATACGACATACCACTTCAGTGATATAATTCTTGTTCTAATTCTTGATTCTTTCCATACTCTTGATATTTTGGGATCTAACAGAGCTCAAGATGGGAAATGGGATAAGAGTTGATGCTGTGTCCCAAGGGAAATATGATATGACCCTTCCAAATGGTCTAGTCTTGAAACTAAATGATTGTTTTTACGTTCCTAGTATCGTTAGAAACTTTGTTTCAGTTGCACGGTTGAGACAAGATGGATTTATGTTTAAATTTCTTGATGATGGATCTATTTTTGCATGTTTGCATGGTATATTATATTTTATTGTCAGGCCAGTTAATGGCATTTATGAAAAAGATATTCATATTAACCTCAATTCTAAATCGATATATAATGTGAATGCTAAAGACTTAGGAAAGAATTAAGTCAAACATATTTGTGGCACTGTCGTCTTGGCCATATAAACAAGAAGCGCATTGCCAAGCTCCAAGTGGACGGGATCTTGGAATCAACGGATTATTCTTTTGATAAATGCAAATCATGTTTATTAGGGAAGATGACTAAGGCTCCTTTTAAAGGAAAGCCCGAAAGGGCAAATGAGTTGTTGGGAGTGATACATACTGATGTGTGTGGACCCTTCAATCCAGCCACAAGAAATGGTTGTTACTACTACATTTACTGATGATTACAGTAGATATGGATATGTTTATCTAATGAAGCACAAGGCTGAAAGCTTTAAAGTTTTCAAAGAGTTTCAGAATGAGGTAGAGAACCAACTAGGCAAGAAGATAAAAGCTCTTTGATCTGATCGAGGTGGTGAATATCTGAGCAATGAATTCTCTGAGCATCTTAGCAAGTGTGGAATAGTATCCCAACTTACTCCACCAAGAACACCACAGCATAATGGTGTGTCAAAAAGGAGGAATCGTACCTTGTTAGATATGGTTAGGTCTATGATAAGTCATACCAAGTTGCCTATGAGTTTTTGGACTGGGAAGGTCGACAAGTGTCAACAAGAGTTCATATGATTTGTGGACTGGGAAGATGTACCAACCAAGAAGGTCTATGACGTACCAACCAAGAAGGTCGACAAGAGTTCATATGAGATGTGGACTGGGAAGATCCCAAATCTATCTTACATGAGAGTCTGGGGCTGTGATGCTTAAATTAAGCGAGAAGCTTCTAGGAAGCTGGAGCCCAGATCTGAAAAGTGCATCTTTGTAGGATATCCCAAGGAAACTGTTGGGTATTATTTCTCCAACACCGGTGAGAACAAGGTGTTCGTTTCACACAAGGCTGAGTTCCTAGAAAATAATTTTCTAACTAAGCCAAGCGATGGGGATAGGGTGGAACTCGAGGAAGTTTAGAAAACACCTAATGCACAGGTTGACACTAGCGCTCAACAAGATGTTGAACCTCAACAAGATACTGAGGATACCAACAAGAGACAAACAATTCGAAGGTCGGGAAGGATTCGTCATGATCCAGATAGATACCTAGGGTTTCTAATTGGCTGTGACGATACGGTTGATGATGAACCGTCTAACTACTGACATGCTATGTCAGGTGCAGAATCTGACAAATGGCATGATGCTATGAAAGCCGAGCTTAAATCCATGACTGACAACCAGGTCTGGTGGATGCGCCCAATGGCTGCAAAGTCGTAGGGAGAAAATGGGTTTTCAAGAAGAAAGCCGACATGGATGGGATCGTGCACACATATAAGGCTAGGTTGGTAGCAAAGGGTTTCCCACAAACTCATGGTGTAGACTATGATGAAACCTTTTCTCCAGTAGCCATGATTAAATCCATTAGGATTTTGATTGCTATAGTTGCATATCACGATTATGAGATATGGCAGATGGATGTCAAAACCGTGTTTCTTAAGGGAAGGCTAAGCGAGGACGTGTACATGGTACAAGCAGAAGGTTTTGAAGATCCAAAGCATCCTAATAGAGTGTGCAGTTTCTTAGATCCATTTATGGACTGAAGCAAGCGTCTAGGTGTTGGAATCTTCGTTTTGACGAGAAAATCAAAGAATTTGGTTTCATAAAAAATGAAGATGAACCTTGTGCATAAAAGGAAGATATTGGGAGCATTGTTGTCTTCCTAGTTCTGTATGTTGACGACATACTAATCATTGGAAATGACATCCCGACACTAAAAGGTGTAAAAGCCTGGCTAGGGAAATGTTTCTCAATAAAAGATCTAGGAGAAGCCGCCTTTATCCTTGGAATTAAGATCTATCGGGATAGATCAAGGCGCTTAGTTGGATTAAGCCAGAGTACATATATTGACAAGGTCTTGAAATGCTTCAAGATGGAGAGTTCCAAGGGGGGGAACTTGCCAATGGTACATGGAGTACAACTGAGCAAGTCTCAATGTCCTTTGGGGAAGGAACATATAGATCGCATGAAGGGTGTTCCCTATGCTTCAGCTATTGGATCTACAATGTACACCATGATATGTACTCGACCTGACGAATCTTATGCATTGAGCATGAGTAGTAGATACCAGTCGAACCCTAGTGATGCTTGTTGGGTAGCAGTAAAGAATATCCTCAAGTACTTGAGAAGAACTAAGGATATGTTTCTGCTATACGGTTGTGAAGAAGGAGATCTGTGTGTCCGAGAATACTTAGATGCTAGCTTCCAAACCGACCGTGACGACTTCAGGTCACAATCGGGTTTTGTATTTACACTCAATGGTGGTGCTGTGACTTGGAAGAGCTTCAAGCAAAGCATTATAGCAGACTCAACTACAAAGTCAGAATACCTACCAGCTTCGGATGCCGGGAAGGAGGCCGTATGGATGAAGAAATTCATAAAGGACATAGGAGTAGTTCCTAGCATAGATGGGCCTATCGAGATATTTTGTAATAACAAAGGAGCCATAGCACAAGCTAAGGAATCTAGGTCACACCAACGATCCAAGCATATTCTGAGGAAATATCACATAATCCGAGAGATGATCAATCGGGAAGATGTGAAGATTTGTAATGTTCGTTTGGAAGATAATCCGGCAGATCCATTCACTAAATGTATGAGTCAGAGTAAGCATGATTGCCACACTAGATCAATAGGTTTGAGGTTTTTAAGTGTTTGAGATGATCTGTAAATTTAGAATGACCTTTTGGAACATTAAGCAATGAAATTCTATCTGTTATTGGCATACTGGGTTTAAGTAATTTACATTAATTCCATTGTGTTCTATGTTAACATGTTTAGATCCAAAACTATATGATATGGTTTAAACTGTCCATGGTCACCTATCACTAGGGGACTGGTGATAAACTAAGATCATAGTGAAGTTTGGTTAAGGTTAAGTTGGGCCAGCATGTTGCGACCAAAGTCACTTGCACTTGAAGGTTCAAGTGTTGGAAGATCTGCTTTAAAGATCACTTCATAGATTAGCGTCATAAAGTGACTCTTGAAGATGATAGTTATTCATTTTATCCTTTGACCTGAGATGTATATTATGACCTCGAGCATAAGGAGTGTTGTACTTTGATATATGTCTAACGTCGCGTTTGACCGGGTGATTATAAGGGCTATGTTACGTGCAATACGATCTATGTAAAAGTCGAATGCATGCAATATGAATTTGCTCCTCTCAAGATGAGAGATAAATCTCTAGGGCCCTCGATGATATTAAAATGAGAAATGTATGGTCGTACAAAAGTAGATTGATTGAATCAATAGTACATGAGTTCAATTGTACAATCAAGGATGAGCGAAATCTATGCCTTGAGTTCAATTGAGATATCGTGAAGCAAAGGGATAAGGAATACACTGATCATCACATTGACTGTTGTCAATAGAACCTGAACCTGAAGAGCGTTCATTCATTTGACTTTGGGGGCGGTGGCGCGTTGCTAGACACATAACCACTGTCTGTGTTTTATGTTGCGTGTGCAAGTGGGTGACTGTAGGATCTTATGTGCCCATGTCATATGAAAACACTGTCGACATAAGATGAACCTAGAGGGTCACACGCATAAGAGTGTGTAGATCACGAATTAACCAAGTTGGTTATAACCCAGCAAAGTTATAAGTTATAAAGTGTAGAATTATTATTCTAGTAGAATACTAATTAAAGTGTGTGAAATATAATTATGTTAATTATATAATTTAATTATTAATTTAATAATTAAATTGGAATACTTATTATGTTAATAATTATAATTAAAAGTCCATCGGGTTTAAAATAATGTTTTATACAAAAGCCCAAAGGGTTAAGTAAAGTTACTTATGCCCAAACTGGTTAGTTAATTATTAAGTTGATAATTAATTAATAAATTAAAATATGTAAACTTTTAATTAAGTCAGTAAAGCCTTGCGGGCTTAATTGAGCCCGTTCCGAGATTAGGAGAGAATGTATATAAAGCATGTCGCCTAATTTAAATCATAACACAATTGAAAAACCTGAAAACTTTCTCTCCTCCTCTCCTCTCTGGAAATCGACAAATACACACACAAACACCAATAATAATTTCTTGGTGTTCTTCGGGTCTTTGGGCTAGCAACCATTCGTGATCGGATTCACATTCGCATGGATACAGCTAGAGGAAATCTATTTTGATTCCTAATGCTTGATCCTAATCAACCAATCCAAACCATTAAAGTATTATTCTAAACCCCCTATGGTTGTGTTTAATCCTTAAAGTTGTTAGTAACAGATTCGGGCTAATAGGGCTAATAGGGTTTTACCGGTAATTGTTTTTCTGCTACATGTTTATTTTGATCACGGTCTCAAAACTCTATAAAAGGATCAATACTCTATTCTTTATGGTATTAACAGAGCACGGATCTAGCTTGGAATGGTAGATTTTCAAATTGTTCTAATTTTGAATAAGGAGATGGTATTTTTGAGTACACCAGTAATCATTTTCGAAGGAATAGCGCATATAGGAACAGTAGTATATGATCTTGCTGGCTGTATTTTCAGAAATGATGGAAAATAGTTTTTGTTCAGAATTCAAGGATAAACACAGATATAGCACATGAACTCTAGTTCAGATACTTGAATCTCTTGAAAGTAGAGTATGTAAAAGGCCAAATATTTTTACCACAAGGCTTGTGGCGTACTGGTTAAGGCTTGTGCGAGATGAGGCTAGATAACCCATCTACTCCAGGTTCGAACCCAGGCGCAAACAACTTATGGCCACTGGGAATTATCTCAGGGCTGCATACTTTAGCAGTCTTAAAATTTCCAGGGATTAGTCTAGGCAAATGCCTAGGATACCCTTTCCAAAAAAATTGTCCAAATGTAAGGAAATTGATAATCTGGAGGAAGAAACAAATTAAAGCTTAGTTGAAACTTAGAGCTATCATCATTGAAAAGCTAATTCCAATGTTGGTTGATAGAAAACTCAAAGTTTGAAGCATTTGAAGCTAAGGGGGGGACTGTAAGATCTGGAAAGTTACTTTTTATCTTATAAGTGAAATGTCTAGAAACTTCATATTCAGAGTTCTAAAGTCTCCAACAATTGGCTACGTGTAAACTCTGAAGAGATGTTCTTCAGAGATCTAAAGTCTGTATTCAAAGTAGGGATAATGTGCATAAATGACTAAGTGTGAAGTCTTTTAGAGATCGAGGGATAAAGAGTAAGAGAAGTCTAACTCTGAATTAAGTAATTCAGAGTTAGTGACTAAGAATATTTACATATAGAAACTTTTAAAAAACAAAGACTAGGGATATGATGTTATAACACATGTCATTTTGTAATAGGGTTGTCATGTATATACTCTAGCTTTAACATTTCTGTTCTAGTATAAATAGATATTAGTTAGATCTATTTTTGTGACTTTTGTTACAAACACTGTAGATTTCTCTCTATTATTCTAGTACTCAAATAATCTAAATATGAATGACATGCCAACTACCTTGATCAAATTACTGTGTTCTTGATTGTTTTACTTTCATATTTTTGATACTGATAAGTATACAAGAACTTTCAATATTCGTTTCCTAATTGTGGTTGCCGCTTCTACTCTAAAATGGGCAACTGTTTTTGATTTGTTATCAGTATTTTGATTCAAAATTGGTTTGTTGTTTGCTGTTTCAATCATGTCATTCCCTTGTTCTTCATTTTCTCATTTAATGGTCTGCATAGGAAATGTTTTTTGATCATTGGGTGGTCTTTGTGTCCAAATCACAGTTCATATAACTGGGTTTAAAGTCTGGTTGTTCTTTGTTATCATTTGAGAAGCCTGGATGGTTGGATATAAAGTATGGCTTGTCTTTGGGGTCGTTTACCAAACGCTTATCTAGGTAAGCGTTTACCGAGTCGCATTACCTTATCGTATGAGTAGGGAAAGGACCAATAATCTTATTTCGTAAAAGAGAGACAATGACCAAGCATCTTACCCAGTTAGTGAGGACGAAAACTCTTACCACGGTTAGGGCTTAGTGGGTAAATTGGTGGACTAAAATCTTACCCGATAAGTAACTGATAGTGTTGAATTTTACCGGTAAGCACTTCTCGGATAAGAGTCTGGTAAACGACCCTATAGATTTGTTTCTTTTCAGATCTGTTTAATTAATGGTATTTCGTTGTTGAGCCAGAATTCTAGAGATGGGCTACATTCTTCAGTGTTTCTAATTTTCTATGATGGTGTTGTTGGGTAGGATTTTTCATATGAGTTGGGTTTTTAAGAATGTGTGAGGGTTATAATTTGAGGCCTTTGTTTGAAGGAATTAAACCACTACCGTCATTGTCTCAACCGCCACCCCACCACCACTATCAGCACCAATTAATATCATCACCAAGCAATAAACTATGAAAATGTAATAAAGTTGTATTTTATTCATTTATTATTAAATTTTTCCTACGCTACATTCAACCAACCAAAGAATGTGTATTCCTATTCTTTTGAGATAATCCATTCCAATCCCCGACAACCACATGGATGGTCAAATTTCAGTCTAATTCCATTAATGTCAACTTCTTTTGATAAATTCCAATTCCACCAAATCGATGAATTATAACAAACGATTTGGCATTGGATTCGTTAGGAAACTATTATGATTGTATCAAAGTAGAAGATTCTTTGTATTAAAGGCAAGTGTATAATGTCTTATTTCCAAGTGTCTTTATTGCGATTTTATGCTACATATAAATAGTGTCACTTAGAATGATTTAGAGGGTTAGAGAGAATAGATCATTATCATGAGTTTAGCGTTTATTGTCAATAACCTTGTAACCATGATTTATTAAGTTAGATATATGACATACAAAATTTCTTAGCCTACATTGTGTTCTTCATTGATATATATCGTATTTACTTCAATACTGGGATCCACAGTTGGTATCAGAGCCATAGATCAGAGTTTTGGACGAGTTTTGATCGATTTCTTAGAGAAAAAGTTTCTGCTCAAGGGGAAAATTCATCTCTAGGTGGTGCAAGTGCGACTTCTGGTAAAACTTCGAATATGTGTTTTGTTTTTTTGATCAGTTTGTTCGATTCATTATATCATTCATATTTGCAGTTTTTCGATCTGTTTTAAATCATATAGGTTGATAAATATCTTGGTTTTATATTTATCACATCATATAGGATTATCGATTTTTTCTTCTGTGTTATCTTATCGCATAGTGTTTAGTCAATTATTTTATTAGGTAAAATATTGTTATTGTATAGTATAGGTTGCAATTAGTTCTCTCTCTTTGGATTAATTTTCTAGGTTTTTGTTCATAATTATCGCATCAGCCTTTATAATTGTTGAACCCAGTAGATCTAACAACGATAGTTATCGCATTCTGCTTTCTTTACTTCAATTGGTATTTTTTCACGAAAAGCAGACATGAGATAACAAATCCAGTGTTTCACTAAGATTTTCGAATAGTGGTCCCGAATTCAAGTTGATTCTATTTTGCCTCTTCCTCAGAGAAAGACGATCAAATAATTCCCAATCATGGTCCTTCCGGATCGGATCATCCCTATAATATACAAAGAAAAACTCCAGATATTTGAGATCTTTCTCTTTGAATAAGATCTCAATTCAAGCGACGGTTTCATTAGATATCTTACAACTACAGTAAACTTGTCGCATGATAAACACGATAACCCCATTTTGTCAAAATTCAAAAGTTGATTACTTAGACCTTCTTGTCGTAGAAACCCTCGAGAATGTTGTTTCTCACAGCTGTTTCTAGTCAAGAAACTTTGTCAATCGCTCTTTGATTCTTGATAAAAAAATTCTTAGGTGTCTATTCTTTGATTACTCAGACCTTCTTAATATTATTACTGATCTTTGAGGAGTTGATTACTCAGACCTTCATAATATTATTAATGATCTTTGAGGAGTTGATAACTTAGTCATTCTCATTATAGAAAAAACTCGAGAACTTTGTTCCTCGCAACTTTTTCTAGTGAAGAAAAATTTGTCATTGCATCTCTTAAAATCACATTGTTTCTTGTTATCTATTTACGTTGTTGTCTTAAGGAAGTAGATAACTCTGATTATCATTTTATTATTTGCGTTAAACGATTATGTAACCTAGCTTAAATGGTTTGGCTTATTATCATAAGTTAGGATTGGTGTTTGTCTAAAATTTAATGCAATTGGTAGATCAAGTTTTACGGTTCGTGACTAGACCTAACTTAATCAATTAGGAACTAGTTCACCGAGCTCCTCATGCTAGTTCAATCATAAGAACAAACAGAGTTTTGGCGCATGTCGACACTTGTGGCCCATTCTAAAATCAATTAATAATATATGTTTTTATACAAGTCCATGATACATAGTTTCATAAAGAAATAGTAATAGTCGTCACTAGGATTCACTCTCTATTATTTAAATTCACTTTTATGTGTAGATTAATCAAAAACTTCCAACCCTTCCCCCTACACTAATCGCCGTCTTGGACTTACAATTAACATTGAGTCCTTGAAGAGACGATCCTTCTTATGGCTATCGCAATCCATTGTGAAACAGAGGTAATAGGTTACATTATAAATTTTATTATTTGTCGAACTCGACACTCGTTAGGGGCAAACCTAGCTTAGGGCATACGATAGTGTATGGTACCTCTCACTGCAACAAAAGCAAGCTTATAGGATGTCACAAATACCTAAGTGTCATAACAAACTACTTTATTTGTCGCAAATACCTAGGTGTCCTAACAAACTACTTTATATGACTCACTACAACAAAACCAAGCTCATAGTTTCAACGTCGACAATTGATAAAATAATTTTTACATAAAGGCTAAACTAAAGGCAGGTGTTACTAAATACCAATAAGAGTCGCTATCTTCGAATAAGGAAGGCGTCACCGAATAACTAGATTCTTCTCATGTCTCTAACTAGTACTAAGATCATCATAGTGTAACCAGTATCAAACCCCAACAAGGACCGGATGCACATGCCGACAGATAAAAAGATTAAGCTTAACGCCTATTGAGTTAAAGCAGTTTTCACCAGTTATATAAAACGGTAAAATAGAAGAAGTATTATTTAAATCCCAGTTTCTGACACAAAAGGGCATAGGGTTGTACAAAACCCGATGAACCAATCTAATCGGAACCGATTATTTGGGAAAAAACCGATACCGGATTATCAATAAAACCCGAAAACCGAAAACCGAATTTTAAGTAGGACTGTAGGTTTCGGGATGGGTTTGCATACCCTCCACCCTAACCCGCCCGAAAACACGAATTAACTCCCTAAGCCCATCTAAATATGACTAGTAATTACACTAAAAACTTAAAAAGGTTGGCAATTATTGTGATGTCTAAATGTTATTTCTCAGCTGATTAACATGGTAGCATCTTTTGTGAATATGTGATTCGACTAACCGTTACGGTGTATATATATATATATAGGCATATGGGTTATACTTATGGAAGATGAAGAATATAATACTATGTAGTATATAATGTTGAAATATATATTAGTTTACCAATCTTGACTTGAACTATTGTTTTGTGTTTATTTTGTCAGGTTTAGTAGAAAAGGTTTACTGATGTCAAGTCTTATAAAGCATAGGGGTTGCACCTCACTTCTGATGGAACTATGGGGTTAGCGGAGTATTTCAGTTCATTCTTCAGGGTCTAATTTGTAAATAGCAGTAAATATATAAATTAGTTTTGCTCTTATTTCTAGAAAAACAATTCATTTTTCATTGTGATATCAGATTAAAATGCTCTCAACGTTTTAGAGTTTCTTTCTATAGAGTTTAAATTGTATTTTGTAATATAGTTTAGATTCTTTATACTTCCATTGTATCTAGATTAGTTTGTGTATTTGTATCTATTTTGTAATATTTGTAGATGAATCTATTGGTTATATTATTGACGGTGAGACTCCTGTTATAGGGTTCATTTATGGTGTGATGGATGAAGCAAAGAAAGCTATTGCAGATAATTTGGATAAAAATGAGGCTGCTTATTCAGAGATTTGGAGCATCATCGATTCAAAATGGGATAATCCATTGCACCGTGATTTACATGCGGCCGGATACTTCTTGAATCCTCGATATAAAAGACCTTTAAATTCTTCTCTCCATGGAGAGATTACGAGGGGTTTGTTAAATTGTATGGAGAGATTGGTTAAAGATAATTACAGTTACAATAAAATTGAAAGTCAACTTGACGAGTACAACTAGAAACACGGATTGTTTACATATTGAGGAGCTTAGTCAAGTTATATGACACGGCCACCAGGTAAATAGTCATACTTTATAAACTTTATTAACATAATTATAGTTTTTACATATTATTCACTATTTTTCTATTTAATTGAAAAACATAGATGAATGGATACTTATGGAGTTGAGGTGCCGCAACGCAGATCATTTGCGATGAAAGTTCTTGGGCTTAGTTGTTCTGCTTCCGAATGTGAGCGTAACTGGATTACTTTCAACCAAATCCACACGAAAAGAAGAAACCGCCTAACCACGGGGAGAATGAACAGCTTGGGTTAATTATGTACCACAGAAAGCTAAAGCATCGGTTTCTCAAAAAGAAGACACGGAGAGAATCAGAAGACCCGTTGATTGTTGATAATGTGTCCTCGGATGATGAATGGACGGCAATCCCACCGATGAAACTGACAACGATGAGCCAATTAGGGATGAAGCGGAGGGTTATAATTTAAGAAAGAGAAAGAGTGTTCAAATTGACTTAAAAGACGAAGAAAGTGGTGAAGAAGATGATGACTATAGCGATCATGTTTCTGACTATGACGGTGGTTCTTTTAAAATGGATCACGTTTCATGATTTTGTGATTATCTTACTGTTTTCGTAACTTTGTTTATTATAGTTTGCTTATTATTAATGCCAAAAATTGCAGCATTCATTATTCTAGCAAAACCGTATATACCGAAAATTGCTTAAAAAACAACTTAAGGTAGGGGTGCAGACTTTGTCAACTCTAGATTGAACCTTTGAAAAATGAGAGAAAAATGACAGAGAAAACGTAAATAAGACAAACGATTTTGGTCACGCGGAATACCTTGTAGAAGGTAAAAAACCGCGGATGACAATAGAGATCGTCAATCCACTATGGAAAATGTGGCGTCAAGCAAGGACGCCGGCCTTTAGAGCGGTGGTCGTACGATTACAAGTGAAGAACGTAAATAAAAGCTAGACTATCGTGTATAAACTAATAAGCTAATGTATATTCTTGGATTCAAGAGCGCCGAGATGATCCAGTCCCCCTTTCTTGATGATCTTGACTTTGTTTTTATAGTGGAAGTCTTCTTGTAACAGTCGATTGATATTAATTTCCTTCATGAATGTCCTTAATGATATTTGTTGTAACCGTCCAACGATCACATCTTAAATTGCGTTGACCAAAACCAACGTTTGTCATTTATGGCCTGACGTTGGAGTTGTGAGTCGAGTATTTGACCATCGCTGGTTTATTTCCTCGTTGGTTGAGGGTGTAATTCCTTACCCAAACAGTTAGTCCCCCGATATTTGGATTTCGAAGCCGTTTGAATTCCGAATCTCGAAGAAAAGTTTAACTTTTGGAGATGCATGTTGTCTTTGAAGCGTTGGGCTAAAAATTGTTTTAGTCGGTTGGAGATTAAATCGATGAGATGGAACGAGGGTTAACCAGATGATACAGTCGTTGAGGACTAGTGTTATAACAATCATAATTAATATGATCATTAATTGTGATAGTTTCTGGCGTTTACAGCCGATGGTCGTGCGATCGTGTGATGATCATGCGTTCGTGCGATCGTTCGTACCATCTTGCGACTATTCTTATTAATAGATAGATGTCTAAAAGAATGTGCAAATAACTTACGTTTGTCGGATAAACGACAAAATATGCGACTGAGGCAAATTTTGTCCGATAGAGGACTAGCAATAGATGCAAATTTTGTCCGATAGAGGACTTGCAACAGAGACAAATTTCGTTCGATAGAGAACTTGCGACAGAGGCAAATTTCAGTTCATATTACTGGGTTTAAAGTCTGGTTGTTCTTTGTCTTCATTTGAGAAGCCTGGATGGTTGGGTATAAAGTATGGCTTGTCTTTGGGGTCGTTTACCAAACGCTTATCTAGGTAAGCGTTTACCAAGTCGCATTACCTTATCGTATGAGTAGGGAAAGGACCAATAATCTTATTTCATAAAAGAGAGACAATGACCAAGCATCTTACCCAGTTAGTGAGGACGAAAACTCTTACCATGGTTAGGGCTTAGTGGGTAAATTGGTGGACTAAAATCTTACCTGATAAGTAAGTGATAGTGTTGAATTTCACCGGTAAGCACTTATCGGATAAGTGTCTGGTAAATGACCCTATAGATTTGTTTCTTTTCAGATCTGTTTAATTAATGGTATTTCTTTGTTGAGCCAGAATTCTAGAGATGGGCTACATTCTTGAGTGTTTCTAATTTTCTATGATGGTGTTGTTGGGTAGGATTTTTCCTATGAGTTGGGTTTTTAAGAATGTGTGAGGGTTATAATTTGAGGCCTTTGTTTGAAGCAATTAAACCACTACCGTCATTGTCTCAACCGCCACCTTGCCACCACTATCAGCACCAATTAATATCATCACCAAGCAATAAACTATAAAATGTAATAAAGTGGTATTTTAGTCATTTATTATTAATTTTTTCCTACGCTACGTTCAACCAACCAAAGAATGTGTATTCTTATTCTTTTGAGATAATCCATTCCAATCCCCGGCAACCATATGGATGGTCAAATTTCAGTCTAATTCCATTAATGTCAACTTCTTTTGATAGATTCCAATTCCACCAAATCGATGAAATATAACAAATGATTTTGCATTGGATTCGTTAGGAAACTATTATGATTGTATCAAAGTAGAAGATTCTTTGTATTTAAGGCAAGTGTATAATGTCATATTTCCATGTTTCTTTATTAGGATTTTATGCTACATATAAATAGGGTCACTAAGAATGATTTAGAGGGTTAGAGAGAATAGATCATTATCATGAGTTTAGCGTTTATTGTCAATAACCTTGTAACCATGATTTATTAAGTGAGATATATGACATACAAAATTTCTTAGCCTACATTGTGTTCTTCATTGATATAACGGTCGATCGATATTAATTTCCTTCATGAATGTCCTTAATGATATTTGTTGTAACCGTCCAACGATCACATCTTTAATTGCGTTAACCGTAACCAACGTTTGTCATTTATGGCCTGACGTTGGAGTTGTGAGTCGAGTATTTGACCGTCTCTGGTTTTATCCGCGTTGGTCGAGGGTGTAATTCTTTACCCAAACAGTTAGTCCCCCGAGATTTGGATTTCGAAGCTGTTTGAATTCCGAATCTCGAAGAACAGTTTAACTTTCGGAGATGCATGTTGTCTTTGAAGCGTTGGGCTAAAAATTATTTTAGTCGGTTGGAGATTAAATCGATGAGATGGAACGAGGGTTAACCGGATGATATAGTCGTTGAGGACTAGTGTTATAACAATCATAACTAATATGATCATTAATTGTGATAGTTTATGGCGTTTACAGCCGATGGTCGTGCGATCGTGTGTTGATCATGCATTCGTGCGATCGTTCATACAATATTGCGATTATTCTTATTAACAGATAGATGTCTAAAAGAATGTGCAAATAACTTACGTCTGTCGGATAAACGACCAAATATGCGACTGAAGCAAATTTTTTCCGATAGAGGACTAGCAATAGATGCAAATTTTGTCCGATAGAGGACTTGTGACAGAGGCAAATTTCATCTGGTAGAGGACTTGCGACAGAGGCAAATTTTGTCCGATAGAGGACTTTCGCGACAGAAGCAAATTTCGTCCGATAGAGGAGTTGCAATAGATGCAAATTTTGTCCAATAGAGGACTTGCGACAAAGGCAAATTTCGTCCGATATAGGACTCGCAATACATGCAAATTTTAACAATAAGTAATCTGCGATAAAGGCAAACTCAATGAGACAACCGACTGTTAATGTTTAGACGGATGATTGTATTTCCGTCACAGGAATACTTTATGTCTTCCGGCAATCATATTTGACCGACAGGGGTCCTTAAATGACATTTGTTTGACAATGAAATAATGAAGAAACTTACAGTCGACCTTGCAATTTGTATGAGTTACGTACGTTATTCGATCTATATAATTTCTTGCGATCCTGCAGAAGATAAATGTTGATCGGGTGGTCGTTGGTTTGACCAACGATCCTCCGAGGCGTAAGTCAATATAACTATTGAAGATAGTTTATCGTGCGTCTAACACAACAATCGTGAATGTCATGACATGTGAATGACTAATGTTATGTTGAGAAAAACATAAGGAATTCTCGATGACGTAAGCATTTTCAATTTAATGAAAACATAAGTCGCTATTGACAATCACGAGTCGAAAGAATCCTTCAATATAGAATCTCATTCCTTTGTAGAATCGTACGTTCCTGCAGTAAAATAAAGTGAGATGTAGTTGTTGGTTTGACCAACGATCGTCCTATGCATAAGTCAATATAGCTTATGTTAACGTATGGTAATCATGAAAGTTATGACATTTAATCCATTCGATAGAAATGAACTTTGGATTTATAAAAGACAAGTAATGTCGTCACAGACTATTTAATGTCTCGCTAGAGGTTCTCGACAATCGTATATCAAAAAGAGTTCTTTTACTATTGATCGTAGAAGATCGTACGCTTCAGTTGATGCTCAGGGGTTCGCCTTTATTGGCGATTGTGTGTTTCAGCCGTAGTCTTACCATACGAGTCGCGTTTGTTGGTGATCATGAGTTTTAATCCACATCTCGACATGATGGTCGATCATGAGATCGAGTATTGCGAGTTGCTTATATTGGTGATCTTGTGTCTTAACATTACTGACGATCATCAGATCTAGTGTACTAGTCATCTTTATTGGCGATCACGAGATTTAACTTGTGAATTGCAAATGCTGGTGATGATGGAACTTGCGTCACTTTTACTAGCAACGAAGAAATCGGTGCCGCTGGAACTGTGGACGACGGAATTAGCGTCGCCGGATCTGGTGACGCTGAATCCGGCAGCAATGGAACTTGTGACGACGAAACTGTCGATGATGAAAATTCTGACGTTGAGACAGGCGATGATGGAACTATCGACGATGAAATTTGCGATGACGGAACTGGCGACGACGAAATTGGCGTCGACGAAACTGTCGACGCTGAAACTTGTGACAACGAAACTGGCGTCGATGAAACTGGCGTCCGCGAAACTGGCATCGACAAAACTGTCGACGATTCAACTTGCGTCGACGAAACCAGCGTCGACGAAACCGGCATCGACGAAAGTGGCGACGATGAAACTGTCAATGATGAAACTTGCGACGACGAAAGTGGCATCGAAAAATTTGTCGACTATGAAACTTGTGACAACGAAACTGGCGACGATGAAACTGGCGTCCACGAAGCTGGCGTTGACGACACTGTCGATGATAAAACTTGCGTCGACGAAACCGGCGTCGACGAAACTGTCGACGATGAAACTAGTGATGACGGAATTCGCTTCATATATATTGGCGACAATTTAATTTTACCTCGTGTTTTGCCGTAACTGGTAATCATGTGATTCTACAAGAGAGAAATCATGAGGTGGTTTTTGGTCGAACCAATGACCCTTAAATGCTCATAGTTAGTATTCGTTTCCTGAAGGATAATAATAATTGAACGATGAATAAAGATTATAAAAATTAGTTATTCTTAAGTGTACCATCTTTCATTGCATGGGATGTTGCGGTTGTTTGTGCCTTGATGTCGATAAACGTTTTTTTTTCTTAAGTTCTTTTTGGAATTAGTTACCTGTCTGGTGACTTTTGGCGAATGGGGAAAGGGAAACGAATCCGTTGATATGAAACAAGTGGTGGTACTCGTGATCTTCTTGTCGGGGGATTTTGTCAAAGATATATAATATCTCGATGTACTTCACAGTTTTGCTCATTTGATTGAGCGATCCTTTTGATAAGCGTCTTTGAATTTTGCTTGTATCCTTGCGTCTATGATGAAAAACTTGCGGTCGATACATCATAAACTGAGATCTTCAAGAAAGATACGTTAGTAAAGTTTCTTATTTATTTCGAAGGAAATCCTTAGTTCGAGTCCCACGGATAGCGCCAAACTGTTAATGCCAAAAATTGCACCGTTCATTATTTTAGCAAAACCGTATATGCCCAAAATTGCTTAGAAAACAACTTAAGGTAAGGGTGCGGACTTTTTCAACTATAGATTAAACCTTCAAAAAATAAGAGAAAAATGACAGAGAAAACGTTAATAAGACAAACGATTTTGGTGACGCGAAAAACCCCATAGAGGGTAAAAAAACCGTGGACGACAGCGGACGTTGTCAATCCACTATGGAAAATGTGGCGTCAAGCAAGGACGTCGGCCTTTAGAGCGGTGGTCGTACGTTTACAAGTGAAGAACGTAAATAAAGGCTAGACTATCGTGTATAAACTAATAAGCTAATGTATATTCTTGGATTCGAGAGCGCCGAGATGATCCAGTCCCCCTTTCTTGATGATCTCGGCTTTGTTTTAATAGTGGAAGTCTTCTTGTAACGGTCGATCGATATTAATTCCTTCATGAATGACCCTTAATGATATTTGTTTTAACCGTCTGATGGTCACATCTTTAATTGCGTTGATCGTAACCAACGTTTGTCATTTATGGCCTGACGTTGGAGTTGTGAGTCGAGTATTTGACCACCGCTGGTTTTATCCTCGTTGGTCGAGGGTGTGATTTTTTACCCAACAGTTATGTGGTATTTCAATTATTAAATTATGTGTTATTTTGTTAAGTGTTATGAATTTATGAATTTTATTGTATTATTTTTTGGGGCTTACGCCTCGACCGCCTCGGGAATTACGCCTCACGTACCTAAGGGGAAAATGGCTCGAGGCTCATTTCTGTTCTTTTAAACCGTGAATGTCACTGTGTTCTGTTTTGTGTCTGCCTAACTATGGCTCAACCGTCTTGGTCACCCAGTTGACCCAGTGTTACATGTGTTAAAAAATCTACTAGAAATGATATTTGTCATCCCTGTGAGATTTGCCACAAGGCAAAACAAGCTCGTGATAAATTCAATTTCAGTGACCACAAGTTCAAATGCCTTGGTGAGCTAGTTCATCTAGATGTTTGGGGTCCTTATCATGTTCAAAGTAGGGAAGGGTACAAATATGGGTTTACCTTTTGAAAGGAAAGCATGAGGTGGGTGAAAGTGTTGTTGAGTTTTATAATCTGCTTTGCACCCAATTTGGGAAATCTGTCAAAAATTTTAGAAGCATTAATGGCTCTGAATTTATAAACTCAAAACTAAGTGAATTTTTAAAATCAAAAGGAATCATTCATCAAACTTCGTGTGTTTATACACCTCAAGAAAGTGGTATGGTAGAATGCAAACATCGTCATTTACTTAACGTAGCTAGGTCTTATGTTTCAGGGTGGCATTCCTTTAAACATGTGGAGTGAGTGTATTCTCGCGTCTACATATCTTATAAATAGAAAACCTTCCTCTATTCTAAAAGGTAAGTGCCTATATGAGCTTGTTTACGGGTTTCAAACTGTCCTTACTCATCTTAGAAATTTGGATGTCTTTGTTTTGCCATGAAACCTAACATCATTGATAAATTTGATACTATATCTGAAAAATGTATTCTATTGGGTTACTCAAACTCTCAAAAGGGATACAGATTGTACAGCTTGGATTCAAGAAAAATTATTATTTCTCGTGATGTAAAGTTTTATGAAAATGTTTTTCCATTAAAGATGAGTATAGACAAGGTAGATAAGTCTGTTTCTAATGATTTAAATATCTTACGGTTTTATGATTCGACTTTTGGTTCAACTAATGATTTTGTCACTTCCTCACCCTATGATGAGAAAGGAGACCATCCTTATGTTGACGATTTTAATGAGTCGTTCTCTGATCTTAGTGACCGTGGTCCTCTAGGTAGGCCAAGTAGAGTTGCCAGTAGGCAGCCTCTAGGCAGCTCTAATAGTCAACGCTTATGTCATGTGAATGCCTTTGAAAGAGTTACCCGTTGGCAGCCACTAAGTAGCACTGAAGTGGCTGCCAGAAGGCAACCAGATGCAGAAATACAACCTGAAGAAAATAATATAGAGAACACAGATACTCAAAATTTGGGTTTCTAGCTTTCCTCATTTACCTTCATCTCCTCAGTCTTCTAGAAAATCAACTAGGGTTTCTAGTTTTCCTCGTAAATTTAAATGATTTTGTTGTTGAGGGGAAGGTAAAATATGGCTTGGAAAAGGTTATGAATTATTCCTGTCTTAGTCTTGAGAATTTTAGTTTTCTTTCGTCTCTTAATAAGTCTGTTGAGCCAAAGAATTTTCAAGAAGCATGTAGTGATAATAATTGGATAAATGCAATGAATGATGAAATGGAAGCTTTACATAGAAATGGAACTTGGATTATCACTTAATTACCTCCTGGTAGGAAAGCTATAGGGTGTAAATGGATATATAAAATCAAATATAAATCTACTGGAGAGATAAAGCGGTATAAAGCTAGACTTTTTGCTAAAGGTTATAGTCAAAGAGAGGGTCTTGACTATGAAGAGCCCTTTTCTCCAGTAGTAAAAATGGTCACCGTTAGATGTATTATTGCCTTAGTTGTTCAGTTTAAATGGAGTGTGTGTCAATTAGATGTTAATAATGCTTTTCTATATGGTGACTTATATGAAGATGTTTATATGAAATTACCAGAAGGTTATTATGTTCCAGAAGATAATCGTGTGTGTAAAATACTTAGTCCCTTTATGGTCTAAAGCAAACTCCACGTCAATGGTATGGTAAGTTTTCTTCATGTCTTCATGATCATGGTTTTGTTCAAAGTATTAGTGATTATTCTCTTTTTACCAAGTCTTTTGATTCAGTTTTCATTGTGTTGCTTGTCTATGTTGATGATATTGTTTTAACTGGTAATTATGTTGACGAAGTTAATAAAGTTAACGATCATCTGAAAAGTAAACTTCTTACAAAAGACTTAGAAAAATTGAAGTTCTTTTTGGGAATTGAAAATTTAGATTGTGTAGATGGTGTGTGTATGTCTCAAAGGAAGTATTGTTTGGAGTTGCTAAATGATTTTGGATATCTTGGATGTAAACCATGCAATACACCTATGGATATGAATCTTATTGTCACGGATTCAAGTAGTTCTAAAGATCCTCCATTGACTGATTTTACTAGATTTCAAAAAGTGATCGGTAGATTGATATATTTATTGGCAACTCGTCAAGATATCGCATTTGTTGTTCATTGTCTTAGTCAATTTATGCATTCTCCTAGATGTCACATTTAAAACTTGCGCTTAGAATACTTCGTTATTTGAAGCTGTCACCAGGTAAAGGTGTTAGTTTTACAAGATCAGAATTTTTTTCTCTAATTGCATATGTAGATGCCGACTGGGGTAAGTGTAACATCCCATACTAACCATACCACATTATAAGTAATAGAGCAACTAAGGTAATTTACATAACAAACTATTCATTGTTATAGACAACCAATTGTTAGGTTACATAATATTTACAACCCAAAAGTAACTACACAAAAGTGTGGTCATCTATCCAGTTAGCCTCCAAAATGCACTCCGGTCACTCAATCCGGATATACCCCAGTCAGTCCTTAAAACCTGCCACGGAATAACAAACGTGGCTGAGCAATAACTCAGTGAACAGATCAACAATATGAATAATAAACAAAGTTCAATATGAATGATAATCAACGATACATAAACAATGAAAATTATAGAAATCAATTGAAATCAAAAAGATATAACAAGTGGGTTCACATAATAACCCAATTCCGTGTTTCTTGTTATCCAAGTTCACATGATCACCCGAATACACTAACACGTTATTCCCAAAAGGATGTACGGTCCTATGGGCATAGGTGAGAACTAGCAGTGTGGGCACAACACCCACTAGCCCTCGACTACTATTAAAGTAGTCCTAATTCTGTTCGGTTCCTAGGATATCCATCCGCCCCCATGGCCAGATCAAGGCCAGCGCACTCACCACGCATATACGAGGACGCCATAGTGATTATAGCCACCATGGAAACATCACATGGTCGGTGCCCCCGAACAAGTGTCTGGGTAAAGAATAACAACAAATGCAATGTAACGGAATCACAAGAATTGATCAATAATCATTTTTAGCAACAATCCATTCGCGCCTCAGCATTCGGAGTAAAACTCAAGAACCGGGCCAACGGTCCCTATTAGGAGCAATCAACCTTGGAACATTCCTAAGTTGTGCTCAACTAATGGAACACCAAATGGAAATCAAATAAGGAATAATAACAATGAAAACCCAAGAATATATGATTATTGAAGTCTTTCGTACATCAAATTTACCATTAAGTAAATCAATTTCGAATGGAATGACCTTTAGCAATAGGTCACTCCCGTGTCAAAGTAATAAGAGATCCGTACCTTATATAGCCGAGAATCAAAGCAATACGTTCTTATACCAATTGTTCCAATCTTTGCTAGTCGAATATCCTATCACAAATAATGTATACTTAGAATTGTACCAATTACCTACGTTTGTTTAACCATCCTAATTTTATGTGTACCCTTCCTTATGACTTAATTAAGCCTTACATAAACCCTAATAACATATAATTCATTGTTAATGTTGGTGATTGGATGATAGGTATCAATAATTAAACATGACATTGTAAAGGAAATTCATCCCCTGCACATTTAGGCTTCTGTCCATCACTTTTGTGGACATTAACCTCACGCTTAGGAGCCAAATTAAGTGATACCCTCTGAATAAAAAATGGAGATATGTGTGTTATGAATTCAGCCCAACAAGATTCATGTCATTTGAAGCTATGACCAATTCAATACGATGTTTTTGCCAACAGTGTGTAAATCCCGAGTACACTGTGACCAGCCACTGTAATTCACTGTTTTGACCCACTTAAACTCCGAATTAACTCTCGGACTCTTCATGAAAGTTGTAGTAGACGTTCTAAGCTTTCCAAAGACATATTATACACCTTAGTTGGATCAATGGTTGATTTTATACAAATTTTTAAAACCACCAGCTGCTAATGTTTGCTACCATCAACATCAATTTATCACTATTCGAAGATATCATCTCTACCACTTGATTTGGTAACCATTCTAAACCATTAAATTGACAAAATTGGAGAATTTGGTTATGGTTTAACAGCCCCTACATAAATTAAACCAAAACCCACATGAATATTATATTCCTAAGCACCTAATTCAAGGATTTCAAAGTTCTTACCTTAGGGATGATTATAATATCATGAAGACATTGAATACTTCAATCCCTTCAAATTTTCAGCACCTAATCAACACATATTCACACACTTAGCATATGTATTACAACCAAATAACATAGATTCAAGTTACCCAATGGTTTACCTTCAAGATTTACCTTCAATTCTTCAATGTTTCTTCATTTTATCAACATTATAGCCCAAATGCATGGTGAATTTTGGTTCTAGGGTTTTAGGTCGTGCAATGAGGAAGAAGAGAGGAGAAATCAGATTAATGAAGTTTTATTAATTTTAGAATGGTTTTTATAGTTTTCAGTTTTTCACATTTAGTCCTTCAAGTTTCAGAAATTGTATCCTCACCATGATTAGTGAACTCTTTTGCATCTAAGTTTAATTCCAGTTTCATTTGTCCAGGTTTAACCCCTCACATGGTTATGTTTGACAAATTTAGTTTGGGTTCAAGTCTTTATGCTTTATGTACAAGCATACAAAGCAAGGACTAACTCCAAACGTTAATTTTTTTACTTAAAGTTCGTTATAAAAGTTCGGTTATTATAGTAAGTGTCTTTCTTCTAAGCGTTTTGTAACCGGTTATTGTTTATTTCTTGGAAAATCAATGATTTCATGGAGGAGTAAGAAACAGAGTACTGTTTCTCGTTTTTTTGTAGAATCTGAATATCGTGGCATGGCTTCAACCGCTTGTGAAATTGTTTGGGTTCTTAAAATTTTAAACGATTTAAATTTAAAGGGTTTACCTCCTCTAAATCTTTACTGTGATAACAGATCTACAATTCAAATAGCTAATAATCCTGTTTTCCATGAACATACTAAACATATTGAAATTGATGTTCATCAAGTTCGGAAATTGATTAGTATTGGTGTTCTAAAAGTTTTGAAAATTCTATCTATTGAACAATATGCTGACATATTCACAAAAGCACTTGGAATTAATCAACATAACTATTTGTCCTCAAAGTTAAGATTGATTGATTTATTCAAGGGTCAAGATTGAGGGAGGGTGTTTAAATATATGTTAGTTTACCAATCTTTCCTTGATCTATTGTTTTGTGTCTATTTTGTCAGGGTTAGTAGAAAAGTTTTACCGATGTCAAGTGTTATAAAGCTGAGGGGCTACACCTCACTTCTGATGGAACTATGGGGTTAGCGGAGTTTTTGGGTTCATTCTTTAGGGTCTAATCTGTAAATATATTAAATATATAAATGAGTTTTGCTCTTATTTCTAGAAGAAGAATTCATTTTTCATTGTCATATCAGATTAAAATGCTCTCAACGTTTTACGGTTTCTTTCTATAGAGTGTAAATTGTATTTTGTAATATAGTTTAGATTCTCTATACTTCCATTGTATCTAGATTAGTTTGTGTATTTGTATCTGTTTTGTAATATTTGTAGATGAATCTATTGTTTATATTGTTTAACATATGAGTAGTTTATAAGACACACACACTCTCTCTCTCTCTCTATATATATATATATATATACTAGCAATGTGCCCGTGCAATGCACCGGGTGAGCAACCAACTTCAAGAATTTTGAATCCACAACATACTTAAAAGCAAACATATGATCCATACAGCGTATGTAGCACAAATATTCAAATAATATAACTAATTTAGTTAGAGGACCTCCATAGTTTTTTAGATTAAAACATTTTACGCCACGTGCATGGAAGTTCTTAAAAAATGAATCAACATACCATTATAAATAGCTATTATCTGGCCAGAAGATTACCAAAAAGGCCACAACTCACCACACCATCAAAAAGAGGCAATCTACACATAAAAGTTAGACAAAAAAAATCAAAACACATGCCCATGAATTAGCGACACGAGGAGTTGCGAATTTGCGACTGCTTCTTCTAGAAAAGAAGAACATCCCTTGGTACTATTGCCCATTGATAAGTTAAGGAACTCTCCCTGTGACACAAGGACCGGGGTGTACCCACTACCATCTACTAAATACGGAGGACTGAGAACAAAAAATCCACCTTCGAGAGCAGGTGAGTCTTTAGGAAATATGTTAGAAGAAGATAATACAAAGATCATTGCATAAAAAGGGAGACATAAACAAAAAAAAATTTGAATAGAAATGTTAGTCTCCAAGATAAAAGTCATAAAATGAAAAGAAAAAAAAAACATATAAAATTTGATTACCATTTTAGTGATCCATGAACTCTTAACACTCATATATTTGGTTAGCAAAGATCTAAATAATCATTCAAAGACCATCGAAAAAAGCAAAAAATTATAACCAATAATTGTTTTCTGCAAGGACAAAATTTAGCAAACAGTGAGCCAAAATTTACATATCAATAACCAATGAAATACCAACATTTGTCATGCTCTTGGAATAATAAGATTATGCATACAAGTGCATTCAATATTCACAATTCAAGTTAAAATGCTCATGGGTCCCTGTCGGTCTAATTTAATTGGTAAAGCATAAAGCTATATATGGAAGTTTTTAACCATGATAAAAGAAAATATAATGTTGCACAAGCAAGAGACAATACCTTCACAAAAGAGAGGCAAGACATGTCATTTCCGTGATGAATCACAATCAGTACTGCATGAGCTGCTATTGCAGATTAGGTTAACCAAAAAGCTACAAACAACTGGAAACATTTTATCTTAAACATAATATCTTCATGTTCTGATTATATTAATCAATAAAGCAAGTTTGTGAACTTGAAGGAGACTTGAAAGCAAACAAATAATATCATAGAAAACCATAAAATTGGGATGTAATCTGGAAAATACTTACAGCGTAATAGAGCGCAGCAAGTTTCGAAGACGCATCATTGTAATTCAAGGGTAAAGTGTTATCAGCTTCCCCTTCACCATGTAATGTAAGATGTTTAGAATTATAGAGAGGTAAGGATATTGAATTTGAAAAAGTTGAATTCTTTGTAAAAGATAAACCCCAAGTGTAGTGAAGAAACCAAATCAAATAATCAAGAGATACATAGATGCAAAATCATTGGGTCTTCATTTGGGGATGAGCTAGTGACACAAATTTCAAAACATGTAGCAAATGTTGGATCAAACCCTCAAAGATGTCCGAGAGGTCAACTTCCATATATTGTCTGAGAGGTCAACTTCCATGTAGCAAATGGTGGATCAAACCATCAGTTGTGTCTCTTATAGTTTGTGGAAATATGAACTCGAAATATCATAAGGGAGGGAGGGTAGGAACACACAGATAGGCAATCGGAGAGACTTGGCAGTCTCATATGCCAATTGTTCCAAGAACGGTATAAGAGAGACTTGAAATGGAAGCTTCAATTCATAAATACCTCCAAAAATGGTATCCGTAATCCATCATCACAAAAACACCTAAATCTGAAAATTTGAAAGATAAACCATATGAGAATCCTACATTGGAAGTTGTTCGGTTCTCAGATTCTCAGATTCAGAAACGAAAAACATACAAAGGAAGGAGTGAGTAGAAAAGGCAACATAAAAAACAATGCATACCTGATTTACGAAAGAGAGGGAGAGGACATGATTTGAGAGTCTGAATGAACAAGTTGGAAGAGATAAACCCTAATTTTAAAATTTTGAATTTGAAATTTAAAACATAAAGTTGTTCCCAGATATTTGCTTGCAGTAATTGAAGAAAGAAGACTCTAAAGTTACCCCATTTGATGACGGAGATAAGGTTAAAAACACTGGAATGAAAAATTCATAAAGAAAGAAAGATTTTTGTAAAGTCACTTTTTCAAATAAGAAAGGAAGTGTGAAGAAAGCTTAAATAGGAAGGTAGGAGCTTCAATGAAAGCTGAAATTTTCAGCTTTGTGGTGGTGCAATATGAAGTAGTACCTCATGCTTATCAAGTTGTCTTTAAGAGATTTTCAATTTTCATGCATAAAGTAGTTGTACATATTGCATAAATACTTGTAATTAAGACTATTGGTTCAAACCAATATTAAAGTAGTATAGATATATATATATAGAGAGAGAGAGAGAGGGGGGATGATCCAATGCAAACTCTCTGGTTTTTTCCTTCGTCTTCCTCGTTTTTTTCCTGTTTTCTTCGAATGGATGATGCTTTATAATTTTGAAGGTTCAATTTTTTTTCGGTTATAAATTGTGTTAACCACATACTAGATGTGTTGACTAGTTATGAATTTTTTAGAAAAGTTGAGATTGTTGATGAAGTAAATATATGAATTCTTTTGAACAATTATGATTTATTAGGAAGAAAAGTTATGAAATTTTTAGAACAATTATGAACTTTTTAGAACAATTATGAATTTTTTAGAAAAGTTGTGATTGTTGATGAAGTAAATATATGAATTCTTTTGAACACTTATGATTTATTAAGAAGAAAAGTTATGAATTTTTTGGAACAGTTATGAAGTTTTTAAAAGTATATTCGTTTTTAGAAAAGTTCTGACTATGTTAAATTAGTTATGATTTTTATCTCGAATTTTTCTTATTTATTTTAATATAGGTTATGATATAAAAATATTTAAGATCAGTTATGATTTTTGTTAATTAAGTTGTTAATTTTATAAAAACAGTTTTCAATGTTTCGTAGTAGTTATATTGGTACGGATTTTTAGCAGATTTTTTGGCCTTTTTATGTAATTCCATTTTTACCCATTTATATGATTTTACATTCCCATCATACGCTTCATATATTTAATAATTACAATTAATTGCACATGTAACCATCGTTTTAATCTTAATCATTGATTGTTTTGATCAAGGGATAATATTAGTTTGCATAGTTTGTATCAAATTTTGAGTTTTTATTTGAGCTTAAACTCTATATACATACATATATATATATATGTGTGTGTGTGTGTGTGTGTGTGTGTTTAATTGTTTTGCACTTCCATGCAACCCAAAACCATCCAACCTCGAAACTCGGTCGGGTTTTACCCCACTCCACCCGAACACGTCCAAATGCTTCCGATGCTCCCCCCTAAAAAGGCATGTGGAACGAAACTCAACACTCAGACATAATACAAATAGGATTAATACCTAAATACCAAAAACATGGATATAACCCTTTATTTGTAACCTCAATTCATGGAGGCGGTCTATTATACCAAAACCATGAAGTATGGTTAATTGCCAAAACTCTAGTAATATAGAGACATGGGTAATACCCGAAATCATTGTTTGACGACAACGGGGGATACAAGTAGGGGTATTCGCCGTCCGGTTTGGGCGGTTTAACTCCTGAAACCACAAACCAGACCACTATGGGGTTTGGAAAATTTTCAAACCGAGCGGTTTGACAGCAAGTGACCAAACCAGTCAAATCGGAACACAAAAAGACGGCCTGGTCTGATCGGTTTAGGCAGTTTGGACCTCTTATAGGATTTAAGCTAAAAAACATGAAATCTATATCTAAAATAAAATTCCTATCAATATAGTACTATTAAAAAATAATATACTGAAATATAAAAAAACGTATATCTCTAAAATTAGAAAAATACATTGACCAAATGAAAAAAAGTTAAATAAATCCACCAACAATAGTTATAGTTTCAGACAAACATTGAGTAAGAAGAAAGACCATTTGGAATTTTGAATTCGATTTTTGACCCGTTTTTTAATCTTGCCAATGTTGAAATAAAAACATAATGCCTTTGATGAATTTTTTAACATAGCCATGAAAGTAAAGTCCACAACATGAAAAATAAATACAATTAAAATATGTGTACTTTTGATGGTCGGTTTGGTCCAAACCGCTCAAAAAAAGTTCAAACCGTAGATCAGACCGGACTGAGCGGTTTAGCTATATTTCAGACCAGACCTGACCTCTACACCGCTCAAAACGCCAAAATCTATCCGGTTTGACTTGGTTCGACCGGTTTGAGCGGTCCAACGGTTTTTTTGGACACCCCTGGGTACACGTATCCATTGAAAGTGATGGGAACACGTGAGTGTCCCATTCTTACAATGTTAATCGTATTACACTTCAAGACTTCAAATCCAAATGTCCCTACGAATCCTTACAAGTTGAACCTTAAGATTTGATTGACCTTAGTGACTATTCTAATGGATTGCACCTCAAGACTCGGCCCATTTAGTGTCTACCAAAAAGGGAACACTATCAGGTACCGAAGATGTCGGTGTGTCACCAAGACATACACTTTCAGGATCAGCTCCCAATGACTCCTTGAAAAGTTTAAGGTCATGAAATGAGAGTCCTAGAGTCCAACCCCACCTTACTCCTACGATCATAGATAAAAGACTCATTTACGTGCCTATGGACCTAATGTAACATAGCCTAAATTAAATGACTCCAAAATAAATGACCAATAGATTCAACGAATGCAATTTAATAAACTGTTATGTTATAAATGCATATAAATTCCCAAAGCTCAAAACAGAGCAACATAAGTCGGACAAATGTCCCCAAGACACATTTAAATCAAACTGAGCCAAAAGACTAAACATTTCAAATGACTAATAAATAAACATCATTAAAAAAAAAAGGAAATGTGTTTAACCTATGTTTATGCTAACACATGCTCTAAAAGTATGATTCACTCAAAAACCTGTATTGGTTGGGACAAACCATTTTTCAAATGGATTTTTACCTTTATATTATTAAAATGTCCTATAACATAATGACATGCATTTTCTAAACCAAGTACAACAAAATGCATTAACACCAAAATAATATCCATTTATAAGATAAATCATCAAAATAACTATAACACCCTCGATTTCGTTACTAACTAATCTCTGTATATTGTTTTTTATGGGAATTGGATGCTTTATGTATTTGTACATTGCTTAAAGTAGTTGTATTTTGGACCAATAATGTAAGTCCAAGTTTTATGTACGAGGCAGCTATTTAAACCTGATCTTAGGACTACTAGAAATGTTAAGAAAAGTCCATGTAGGGACCATTATTGAATTAGGCAATTGATGAGGGTCAATATTTGACAAGTGGGAATTCTCGTACTAACTATTTAAACTCTATTTTCAGCCCAAAAAATGTCTTATTTGAAAAATAAGCGCTCTCTCTCTATAAAAAAATCCTCTAATCTCCAAACCTTAAGTGTGATTTATGTTTCTTCAGGAAATTAGGAAGATGATGATTTCTTGAAAGACGGATGTTTAAACATTGAAGAGGAGGTAAAGAATCAATGTATGAATCTATAAATTTCAAGTCTTGAGTACTAAATTGATGATTAATGTTAAAGTTAGGTATAAAGCATGTTTGGATACATAAGGTTTTGATTAGTAAGTGTTAATGGCAAAAAATGACTTAACGGTAGCCGGATGATTCAGACCTTAATCAACTAAAGAAAGTAAAATCACTTCTAAAAGCCAATAACGGAAAATAAACAACATAAAGAATTGTTGACGCGGAAAACTCCCTTCCTAGAGAAAAACTGCGGACGACCGTAAGGGAGATCATCGAGAGAAAAACGCGGAAAACTCCTTTCCGTGAGTCTACAACTGTTGTCGCAACTCGTAACGCTGTTGTCGTGAGTTTGGAGTGTAATGTCGTAGATTCGTCAAAGTATACTCGAGGCTCTTCTCAGTGTTTCGCTATGTTACAATGTCCCTTTCTTGTTGATTTGAGATCTCCTTTTATACTCGTGTTTAGACGATGATCTTGATAACGGCTAAACGGTCATAACAGACGAATCTTCATGATTTGTCTTTAATGTCGCCATAAAGCCTTTGACTCATAACTAAAAATGACATGAATACAAAGATAACTGTGCAACGGATACATCATTAACGATGCTAGGTTGGACGGTTAGTACCTCGTTAGTCAGGTTATAACAATCTTTAACGGAGTTAACGGCAAAATCATAACGAAATTTAACGAAGTTAACGACGTTAATTTTGGGTATAACAGTTTGCCCCTAAATTTTTGAAATTTTTCGCAGGAAATTATTTCAAGAATTTATTCTCTTGTGCGTTCGAATTTTTGGCAACTATATTGATTAATGTGGCAGTCGATTTTGATTTTGGAATAGAAATCGATTTAGTCCCGGTTGGTTTTTGAGATAACGATGACGATGACGTCATCCGCATGATACGCAGATGACATAGGCAAAGGACATGTGTCGAGGATCTGGCGGTTGCATGCGTGACCTTCGATCAACAGTTGTCGATCCGGGGAGAAATCAAATCGTCTCTTTATTTTCATATAAAAGGAAACCATTTAGCTTTCTAAATCTAGGTCTTCTACATTGCTTCTTATAGAACCTGCAATCTTTTCTTATCGAAGCAAACTATTTCTTTTTGATAAGGATGTCGAATTTGTTAAGCATGATATCGTCGCCAGATAATCTTCTCACTTTCAGGAACTTAGCATGGCTTCCTTGACTACATCCCGTTAGAGAGTCATGGTAATCTTGGAGTGGAAGAATGTCCTTCTGACCGCTTTATCCTTTACGAATACCCCTTCAAGATTGGGGTTTACGTGGGGATTCTCCCCTCTGGTGAGGGATTTTCTTGGTTGATTCGAGATATCCCCGGGGCAGTTAATGCCCCAATTCTGGAGGATCTTTCTGAATATAGAGCGATTAACGGCTGATTGGGTTTCCACTTTCACCGTCCATGAGCTATTTTTGGTCTATACGGTCAAAGCTGATGATAGTCGTCGATTCAGTCCTTATTCCAGGGATCGACGGGACCAGGCGTTGATACCTGGTACTGCAGTGAATGATCGCGGCTGGAAAAGTCGCTATGTGTTCTGCAGTTTGGCGTCTTATGCCCCTGCCGAGGATTGGATCGTCTACGGGTGGCCCACTCAAGGTAAACGACGTCCCTTTTATTTTTTGGTAGAAACAAGACCTTTATTTAACTCTTTTCTTGTTTTGGTTTTCAGGCGTGGTGTGCGAACTTGCACCCTTGCCTGACTCGTCGCCCAAACTTGCGCTCTTCCGGCAGATTCCCCACCGGGAGTTTCAGGTCTACGACCCCAAAGAGGGCGCAGATCTTATGGATGAGAAGGATGAGGACAAAGATATTGTGGATGAGGATGTTACCTTCATCGGGGAGTCTCATCCGACTCCAGAACCGGAGGAAGAAGGAATAGGTATTGAACCTGTCTTTATTATTGTTTTGATGAAGAGTTTGGTCTCTTCACTTTCCCTTGCTGTTTCAGAAAAATCTAGGGAGTTTTCCCAAGGTCGGAGGATTTTACCTACCCGCAGGGGCATGAGTCGACGAGGTGCTCATGGGTCGACCATAAGAGAACCGTCTTTTGGGACTTCGAGTTCCAAGAAGGCGAAGACATCAACGGTCGTTAGACCGTCGCACGTAACAGGTTTTTCTGCTCCGTCGAGGGATAAAGGGAAGAAACTATTAGGTCTGAAATTATTGTATCCGAGATGACAACTATTGAAGCCATGAAGGACCAAAAGTGCAAAGTCGACAAAGTCAATAATTAGGAAGGTTTAATATAAGGAAACGTTGCTTTATTGTAAATAAGGCAAGTGTATAATGCCTTATCTCATAGTTCCTTATTACGATGAATGTTCTACATATAAATAGAGGGTTAGGGTCATTCTTTAGGTGTGCGAAAGATTATCTATTAAGAAGAGATTAGAGTGAATGTAAGTCAATTACTAGAGAGCCAAAATATTGTCAAATCATATTATAACCGTACAAGTGAGATATCCGACTACGAAGCTTCTTTAATATATGTATTTTATCGTTTCATTCGATATAATCATTGTGCTTGCATATACTGGGATCTACAAGTAGTATCATAGCAGACGATCTGAGTTTTTGCGTTTTTCTGAAGTTATCCAGGAAACAAAAGGTAATTTTTCGATTTCTGCGTTTTTTTTTAGTTTTATCCATTCATACTGTCTTAGCTATACCCGATAAAAACTCATAATTTTTAAAAACTGTTTTTTTCCTTGATTCGTTCTTCATTCTTTTGACTGGTTCTCGATTACTGTCACATCCCGCTAAAGCGGAAACACGGGGTAAGACAGTTCAAGTTCACAGCAGTAAGAATATAAACACCAACCATACATTCATAAATAAAACATCAACGTTTACAGTTTAAAAGTTTATAATTCGACAACTTTGTCTTAACAAACAAATTACATCGAAATAAAAAGATACATATAAAATCTTGATTGGTGTTCCACAAAATAAGTTACCCTTGATCGGTTACCTCTATTTTCCTGTAAAGCATGATAAAACGGAAGGGTCAACTACAAAGAGTTGGTGAGTTCACGGGTTTTCGAATGCACAAAAATATTTTATATGCAAGGTATAAACATAGCGAAACGGATGTTCGCATCAATATTAAACATTTCAATTTTTATGAGCAAATATGCAAATTACTTTTAAACATGATATTTAATTATTGAGCCACTACTCTAAGCCTAAACGACATTCTAACCCCACGAACTACCTCAGCGGTGGACCTAAAGTCCACATGTGTAGAGCATTCTTAATTGATAAAGTGCACCCCTACTTGCCAGTTAGGTGGATATGTCAACCAAATAGTACTATCCACAAATATCATCGGCTCAAATAAACAGAGTTAAATAGTAGTGTAACAAGGGGACTTCACATAACTCAACATATCATATGTAAATTATCAATTTGCTCATCATAACAATTTATATAATTTTCATTCAATCATATAAATCAATTCACTTTCTTTTAAATCAACATGCTTTACACCCCAAAACGCAATAAACATTTAAAAGATTGTCCGTGAATACTCACCTTTGTGCAAAGCTCCGCTACTCCTAAGCACGATACGATCCCCACCCAAAGGCCTACCGATTCCCTAACAAAGAGAAATGCCCAATAACCATCACTTATGGATCTAAAACTACTTATGGAGGTGAAAAAGTCTTAAGTTTATAAATATCCACATGCATCCAACTTGATTGTCTATAGTCCAATTATGCATGCATAACGCACCTATGCTCGTTAATATAATAATTTATACCGTAAGTTGTGTTATAAACCATCAAATGATCAATAATTGTTAAAATCAAGAAATTCCAGAATTTCACTTCTGAACAGAAATTTATAGTACTCAAAATGTTCAAAATGTAGAGACTTCCAAAATGATATAGTTTCCCATATTTTTATATGTGATATGGTACTTGGTTATGGTCATTTTGACCAAATTTAAGGAATTTTGGACATGTAAAAATGATTCAAATAATTTATTCAATGCAAAGGGTCACAACTGGTATGGCAGATTACACCATGTTAGTAAATCACTCATTTGAAGAGTTCTACTCAGTGTTTTATAGAATTTCCAGTTGGATTGGAATCATAACTCATAAAAGAAACTTTTGAGATAAGAATCACTTATTTTGAAGAAGTTATGAAGAATATCTGACACCTCAAAGTGGTATGTACCATTTTGTCATTTCTTGACAGAATACACACCTAATTTGAATAAATGGGTTAATGCCTCATATCTTCATATTTTTTAGTGAAACTGGATTCATATGAACCTTAACTCAATAAAGAAAGTTTTAGAAGAAGAATCATGAATTAAAGACAAATAACAAAGGAGATATCAACACACAAGGTAGAATTTAGTTGCTGGTGGTTTCACAGATTGCACACCTAAAGTATTTTAGGTGTTTAGAGATCAAATCTCCATGTTTTCGTGTGATTCCACTTACATGAAGAAGAGAACTCATGTACTTAACTCTCAAAGGAAGAATCATCCTTTTTCATTGAGTTTTGAAAGAGATATTTGAACATGTATGCACAAATCTGTCATTGTTTGATAGTTTGCACACTCATTTTGTTTTAATCAGTTGGAACCTGAAATCACCATTTTTTGAATGATATCAGTGGCATATGAAAGGTAACACATTAAATTAACTTCCAGAAGAAAAATCAAGTGATTTGGAAGAATATTCAAAGAGTTATGGTCGTCCAAAGTAGGGTTTGCCTACTGTTGAACTTCTAGATGCACATGCATCTTGATATGAGCATTTGGGGGGTCAAAACTCAATGTTTTTGAGTGAGACCACTGGTATTAGAACCCCAACTCACTAAATAAACTTGTAGAAAGAAGATTCATGATTTTTGAACATATTAGTTACAAGAAATGGACGATTTTTGCACAGGCAATAAATCTGTCAGCACCAAAAATCACCATTGTTGTTCAAAAACACATAAAATCATGATTTTTACCCATTTTCTTGAGTTTTATTGTTTGGGTCATTGATTACCACCATTATGTAAACATTTTTGTTTTTGGTGTGTAATATTTCCATAAACTCAGAAAATTCAGAGTTTAGAAGAAGAATGCTTAAAATGCAAGAAAAGTGAGTTTTTCACTCAAAAATGGTAAGAAAATGAGGGTAAAGTTGTTACCTTGTTTGGATGAT
This sequence comes from Silybum marianum, assembly GCA_036898165.1. NCBI lineage: Eukaryota > Viridiplantae > Streptophyta > Magnoliopsida > Asterales > Asteraceae > Silybum > Silybum marianum. The sequence continues at coordinate 25,609,043 of CM072536.1, read as the reverse complement.
GATTAGAGCTTTTAAATCCTTGTATGAACTTGATCTTTATGATGATTTGAAATGAGAAATGACTGGAGTTTTTGTTTTAGAGAGGAAGAGAGGGAAAAAATGAAAGTGTCCCTTCACTTTTAGAGAGAGAGAGAGAGAGGAGTGTTTGAATTTTTAAGATTGAAAATGATGATTTTTGAAAAAAAATAGTTTATATATGGGGGAAGAGAGGGGAGGCCGGCCATGGGGGCCCACACCTCTCAAAATATATATTTTTTTTATAAAAAAAAACAAACCCAAGCCCTATTAAGAATAAAATGTCATTTTTCTCAATTTTTGACCTTTTTTATAAAAATTCTATAAAAATAGAAATTTTATATTTGAAACATTAAAACTATATATTTTATATAAACTGGGTATAAATTAGAGCATTTGACACTATATAGGACGTTTCAGACAGTCACGGGTCGGAACCGGGCTTTATAAGCATCTACCGGAAATTCTAAAAATTTTCGGTTAATCTAATTTATCTAACTCTTAATTCTTATAACTAATCTATAATAATACTAATAAACCTATTAGAAACTAACCTGGGACCTTGAATTTGACAAATGTCACAGTCTTCCCCCGTTAGAGAAATTTCGTCCCGAAATTTCAGAAGTGGCTTTCTCCGGGGTGTTCGTGAATAAGCTGGGATACTTTTGCTTCATCAAATCTTCACATTCCCAGGTATATTCTGGACCATGCTTCGCATTCCAGCGGACTTTAATACTAGGGATTTTACTGTGCCTCAATCGTTTAACTTCTCGGTCCAGAATCTCGATTAGTTCTTCGATGAAGTGTAACCGACCGTCAATCTGAACGTCGTCCAGGGGTAATACCAATGTTTCATCTATTAAGCATTTCTTCATATTCGACACGTGAAACGTGTCGTGGATGGCGCTTAGATTTTGCGGTAACTACAACTTGTACGCCACTGGTCCGATTCTTTCGAGTATTTCGAATGGGCCAATGTATCTGGGACCCAGCTTGCCTCTTTTCCAGAAGCGTACTAGTCCTTTCCATGGAGACACCTTAAGAAGTACTTTATCCCCCACTTGGAATTCCAACGGCTTTCTCCGATTATCCGCATAACTCTTCTGACGATCTCTTGCTGACTTGAGCCTTTCTTTGGTGGTTGAGATCATGTCAGTGGTTTCCTGAATGATATCGGGCGTTGTCAACTGTCTATCTCCGATTTCTACCCCGGCTAAGCAGTGATCTGCACTTATGTCCGTATAGAGCTTCGTATGGTGCACATTGTATGCTGGTGTGATAGCTGTTGTTATAAGAGAATTCGACAAGTGGCAGGTGGGTATCCCAACTCCCACCAAAATCTATTGCACATGCACGCAGCATATCCTCTAACGTTTGAATAGTTCTTTCCGATTGACCATCTGTTTGAGGATGATAGGAAGTGCTATAATCCAAACGCGTACCCAAAGCCTTTTGAAGAGATTGCCAAAATCGCGATGTAAATCGTGTATCTCTATCCGAAATAATGGAAATAGACACACCATGACGTGTAACTATTTCGTTGATGTAGATTGTGCACGCCTTTCCATGCTTAAATTTTCACTAATGGGAATGAAATGAGCCGATTTGGTAAGTCGATCTACTATAACCTATGTAGTATCGTGCCCCTTTCCAGTTCTGGGTAGCTTAGTCACGAAATCCATTGTTATTTTCTCCCATTTCCATTGCGGTATTTCGGGTTGTTGAAGTAGACCAGATGGTTTCTGATGTTCGGCCTTAACTTGAGCACATGTTAAGCACTTACCTACGTACAAAGCAATATGTTTCTTCATCCCAGGCCACCAATAATATTTTTTCAAATCCTTATACATTTTATCTGTTCCTGGGTGAATCGAATATCGGGATCGATGGGCTTCGTCCAAAATGGTGGATCGCAGATTACCAACCTTCGGTACCCATACCTTATTCTTAAAATAATACACCCCATCTGCTTGCATTTCAAATTCTTTCTCTAAGTGTTGCAAGGCTTCATTCCTCATGTTTTCTTCTCTCAAAGCTTCTCCTTGTGCTTCCAGAAATTGAGTCTTTAAACTTGTCAGAACCATCATTCCCATAGCTCGTGCTCTTGTTAGTTTTATTCTTTCCTTTCGGCTTAATGCGTCGGCTACTACTTTAGCCTTGCCTGGATGGTACTTTATTTCACAATCGTAGTCACTAAGTAGCTCCACCCAACTTCTTTGCCTCATGTTGAGCATTTTCTGGTCAAGGATGTGCTAGAGGCTTTTGTGGTCAGTGAAAATGGTGCACTTAGTGCCGTATAGATAGTGTCTCCAGGTTTTGAGTGCGAACACCACCACCCCTAAATCCAAATCATGAGTGGTGTAATTCTTCTCGTGAATCTTTAGTTGTCTCGAAGCGTATGCAATAACTTTGTCTTTTTGCATTAGTACGCATCCCATCCCTTGATGTGACGCATCACAATAGACTACAAAGTTATCCACTCCCTCTGGTAATGCCAAAATCGGTGCGTTGCATAACTTGTGTTTGAGTGTCTGAAATGCTTCTTCTTGTTTCTCTCCCCAAATAAACTTCTTATCCTTTTGGGTTAGCGTTGTTAGTGGTTGTGCAATTCTGGAGAAATTGTCGATAAATCGTCTGTAATAGCTTGATAATCCAAGAAATTGACGGATCTCGGTTGGTGTCTTCGGGGCTTCCCATTTCTTAATGGCCTCGATTTTTGCTGGGTCAACATGAATTCCTTTTTTCATTTACTACATGGTCAGGAAAATGTACTTCTCGAATCCAAAATTCGCATTTGGAGAACTTGGCGTACAACTTTTCGTTCTTGAGCAATTCTAGTATCAACCTTAAATGTTGTTCATGGTCCTTCTTGTCCCAAGAATAAATGAGTATATCATCTATAAACACGATCACAAATTTGTCTAGGTATGGTCGACATACTCTATTCATCAAATCTATGAAGACTGCCGGTGCGTTTGTTAGCCCGAAGGGCATAACTAGGAACTCGTAATGACCGTAACGAGTCCTAAACGCTGTTTTGGGAATATCCTCTTCTCGGACTCTCATTTGGTGATATCCAGACCTAAGATCGATCTTCGAGAAGTATGTAGCACCTTGAAGTTGGTCGAATAAGTCATCGATTTGAGGAAGAGGGTATCGTTCTTGATTGTCAACTTGTTGAGTTCCCTGTAGTCAATGCACATTCGAAAAGATCCATCCTTCATTTTGACAAATAAAACTGGAGCTCCCCAAGGTGAAGAACTGGGTCTGATGAATCCCCTATCGAGTAATTCTTGAAGTTGTTCCGATAATTCCTGCATTTCGGACGGCGCTAACCGGTAAGGTGATTTTGGTACAGGTGCGGCTCCTGGAACTAACTCTATGTGAAACTCAACTTGTCTTTGCGGGGGTAACCCGGGCAACTCATCTGGGAATACTTCAGGAAAATCTCGTACTATCGGAAGCTTTTGAATGCTCTTCTCTTTGTTCTTTTTATCTACCACATGAGCCAAAAATGCAATGCCGTCCTTTCTCAAATATTTACGCATCTTCATACACGTCACTATTTTAATACTCCTCCTCAGTTTCTCTCCGTGTACATCTAGTTTTCCCCCTTCGCGTAACGGAATTCGAACGATCTTTTCGGAGCAACAAATTTCGGCTCAGTTTTTGGATATCCAATCCATGCCCACAACTATGTCAAAACTTCCTAGTTTAATCGGGATTAAATCTATACGGAAATCCCTACTAGCCAAGTTTATAGTGCAGTTCATTATTACATCGTTGACCCTACATTCTTGACCGTTGGCATATTCAATTACGTATGATTCTTTCAACTTTTGAGGCCTCGAATTTATCTTTGGTCTAAAATCTAATGACACAAAACTCCTATCTGCTCCAGAATCAAATAGTACGGATGCATGATGATCGTTTAGAAGAAACGTACCTGTAACTACATCTGGGTTCTGTCTTGCTTCTTCCGCTCCAATTTCAAATACCCGACCTCGTGCTTGATTTCCTTGGTTCCCTTGATTTGCTAGTTGCGGTTGCCTAGTGTCTGGCTCCAATTCCGTCTTGGGCACCTGTTCCTGAAATGATCTGTGATCCCACATTCATAACATGCTCTCTTTTCACCAACCCTGCAATCCTTCACAACATGGCCTCTCCTGTTGCACTTGAGACAAGTAATGCATTTCCCTTGATGATGATTATTACATTTATCACACCTCGGGTACGTCCCTTTTCCTTTATATGTTGTCGGTGCCTGAATTCCATAATTTCCTGACGTTCTTTGCTCCTTGCCCGTTCTCTTTCCAAACTGTCTCCTTGCAGGTTCATCCATCTTCCTTTTTCCTAATGCCTTGTCTGTTCTAAACAATCCAGAACGAGTAGCGTTATTGGTGAGTCTGGTTGCCTAACTCACCGCTTGCTGCAGGGTTTTCAGGTCTGCTGAAGTAACATCTACTTGTATTACAGGAGATAAACCCCAAACATATCTATCGATTCTGTTTTCTTCAGGTGTTACCAAATGTGGTACCATTTTCGCCAGCTCGTGAAAACGGGCAGTATAAGAGTCTATATCATTCCCTTTCATCTCGTGATTCCACAACTCTGCTTCCAGCTTCTGAATTTCACTCCTTGGGCAATATTCTTCCTTCAGCATTCTTTTGAAATCTTCTCATGTAAGATTGTTTGCTGCTTCCCGACCTCTAGTTTGCAGTTGAGTGTTCCACCAAGTCAATGCTTGCCCTTGCAATAAACAAGTAGCAAACTCTACTTTGTTTCCTTCCGTGCATTTGCTGATGTGGAGGACGGACTCCATACCCTCAATCCAGGCTAATAAACCGACAGCTCCTTCAGTTCCGTGGAATTCTTTAGGATTACAACTCCTAAAGGATTTATACGTACATCCCCTGTCTCCAGATCCCTGGTTGTTATTTTGATTAGCGTTTAAACTAGCTGCTACTTGGCTAATAATACCTGGTAGCGCTGCCATGAGCTGTTCGGATACCAATCGTGCAACATCGGGATTTTGTCTTCTTGGAGGAATTGATCTAAAACACAATTTTTCAAATTGAGTTTCAATCAGATTTCTATTACTAATTCCGATCTAATTCTACTTACTAAGCTCAAGCTTATAATATATTTTACGTCTAATATCAATCAACTAGACATAAAATCAAGAAATATACAATAAAACTTGGATAACTTTCATAAGCAAAACACATAACATTCATCACAAGTTTCAAAGTACCAATCCCAAAGGATAACAAATTGTTTACAACTTGAAATAAACAAGACCGAAATAAAAGTGTTTTTAATCCTTTGCCTAAACAGGTTTACTAATGCTTCACCAACCAAATCAATATTCCTAATAGGATCACTAAAGCTCCTATCACCCACTCTAGGTAAGTGTGCATCCTCCGAACCGCCAACCTAGCATCAAGGGCAACCTCCATGACTCTATTCGTAAACTCGTCATGTGTGTGCAAAAACATTATGATGTCGTCTATGGATTGACGATAATGGTCCAACATATGCCTGTGGAGCTCTACTTCATTAGCCATCCCTGAGGTCCACGCGCGCTCCCACGCGGTCATGCCCGGTGGCTGCGGTACAGGGACTCCTTTAGCCGAGGGAGGAGGAGGAGTAATACTTCATGATCGGGATCGTTACTGTGACGGTTCCCCCAAAGGTACGGCATAAACTGTAAAAGTCACACTCCGACGAGGGAGAACACGCTTTCGAGCGGTTCTTATCGTCCTCGGCCCTCGAGATGTACCCTCGCTGGCGGGTCAAGGTACATGTATAGGAGTAAGTGATCGAGCGGAGGAGTCAGTGGTATCCTCCTAGTAGCTATGCTCGGATGGGTTATAATCATCGTGATTTGGGTCGTCACTCATAACTCGGCCGGTAACATAACCGGACTCATCTGGGGAAAGGTCGGATGACGACATAATGCTGTGATATATAAAAAAAACAAATTTTAACAAATGTCAGAAACATTTTATAATACACATGTGAGCTCACATAAAAAAATCATATTTTCAATTTGAAATAAGAGGTTTACGATCTATGCCTACTTTTAGTATAACTTAAGGCAGATCCTTTTTTATTCATACCATATTTAGACATAGGTGATCAGGCTTTGCCTAATTATGATATGTTAGAACGATGCCTATTCTAATTATACTAGTAGTAAGTTTAAAAAAAAATTAAATTTATCTAAAGAATTTATTTTTTGAAAATTTTGGTTATAGTGCATGGTTTTTTTTTGTTAGAAAACCGGTGTTCTCTATAACCTAAGACTCTGATACCAAGTCTGTCACACCCCGCTAAAGCGGAAACACGGGGTAAGACAGTTCAAGTTCACAGCAGTAGGAATATAAACACCAACCATACATATTCATAAACAAAACATCAACGTTTACAGTTTAAAAGTTTATAATTCGACAACTTTGTCTTAACAAACAAATTACATCGAAATAAAAAGATACATATAAAATCTTGATTGGTGTTCCACAAAATAAGTTACCCTTGATCGGTTACCTCTATTTTCCTGTAAAGCATGATAAAACGGAAGGGTCAACTACAAAGAGTTGGTGAGTTCACGGGTTTTCGAATGCACAAAAATATTTTTTATGCAAGGTATAAACATAGAGAAACGGATGTTCGCATCAATATTAAACATTTCAATTTTTATGAGCAAAAATGCAAATTACTTTTACACATGATATTTAATTATTGAGCCAATACTCTAAGCCTAAACGACATTCTAAGCCCCACGAACTACCTCAGCGGTGGACCTAAAGTCCACATGTGTAGAGCATTCATAATTGATAAAGTGCACCCCTACTTGCCAGTTAGGTGGGTATGTCAACCAAATAGCGCTATCCACAAATATCATCGGCTCAAATAAACAGAGTTAAATAGTAGTGTAACACGGGGACTTCACATAACTCAACATATCATTTGTAAATTATCAATTTGCTCATCATAACAATTCATATAATTTTCATTCAATCATATAAATCAATTCACTTTCTTTTAAATCAACATGCTTTACACCCCAAAACGCAACAAACATTTAAAAGAGGGGCCGTGAATATTCACCTTTGTGCAAAGCTCCGGTACTCCGAAGCACGATACGATCCCCACCCAAAGGCCTGCCAATTTCCTAACAAAGAGAAATGCCCAAAAACCATCACTTATGGATCTAAAACTACTTATGGAGGTGAATAAGTCTTAAGTTTATAAATGTCCACATGCATCCAACTTGATTGTCTATAGTCCAATTATGCATAATGCACCTATGCTCGTTAACATAATAATTTATACCGTAAGTTGTGTTATGAACCATCAAATGATCAATAATTGTTAAAATCAAGAAATTCCAGAATTTCACTTCTGAACAGAAATTTATAGTACTCAAAATGTTCAAAATGTAGAGACTTCCAAAATGACATAATTTCCCATATTTTTATATGTGATATGGTACTGGGTTATGGTCATTTTGACCAAATTTAAGGCATTTTGGACATGTAAAAATGATTCAAATAATTTATTCAATGCAAAGGGTCACAACTGGTATGGCAGATTACACCATGTTAGTAAATCACTCATTTGAGGAATTCTACTTAGTGTTTTCTAGAATTCCTAGTTGGATAGGAATCGTAACTCATAAAGGAAACTTTTGAGATAAAAATCACTGATTTTGAAGAAGTTATGAAGAATATATGACACCTCAAAGTGGTATGTACCATTCTGTCATTTCTTGACAGAATACACACCTAATTTGAATAAATTGGTTAATGCCTCATATCTTCATATTTTTTAGTGTAACTGGATTCATATGAACCCTAACTCAATAAAGAGAGTTTTAGAAGAAGAATCATGCATTAAAGACAAATAACAAAGGAGATATCAACACACAAGGTAGAGTTTAGCTGCTGGTGGTTTCACAGATTGCACGCCTAAAGTGTTTTAGGTCTTTAGAGATCAAATCTCCATTTTTCGTGTGATTTCACTTGCATGCAGAAGAGAACTCATGTACTTAACTCTCAAAGGAAGAATCATCCTTTTTCATTAAGTTTTGAAAGAGATATGACCATTTGAACATGTATGCACAAATCTGTCATTGTTTGACAGTTTGCACACTCATTTTGTTTTAATCAGTTGGAACCTCAAATAACTATATTTGTGAATGAAATCAGTGGCATATGAAATGTAACACATAAAATTAACTTCCAGAAGAAAAATCAAGTGATTTGGAAGAATATTCAAAGAGTTATGGTTGTTCAAAGTGGGGTTTGCCTACTGTTGAACTTCCAAATGCACATGCATCTTGATATGAGCATTTGGGGGGTCAAAACTCAACGTTTTTTAGTGAGACCACTTGGATTAGAACCCCAACTCACTAAATAAACTTGCAGAAAGAAGATTCATGATTTTTGAACATATTATTTGCAAGAAAATGGACGATTTTTGCACACGCAATAAATCTGTCAGCACCAAAAATCACCATTGTTGTTCAAAAACACATAAAATCATGATTTTTACCCATTTTCTTGATTTTTATTGTTTGGGTCATTGATTACCACCATTATGTAAACATTTTTATACGTTTTTGGTTTGTAATCTTTTCATCAACTCAGAAAATTCAGAGGTTTAGAAGAAGAATGCTTAAAATGCAAGAAAAGTGAGTTTTTCACTCAAAAATGGTAAGAAAATGAGGGTAAAGTTGTTACCTTGTTTGGATGATGATTAGAGCTTCTAAATCCTTGTATGAACTTGATCTTGGTGATGATTTGAAATGAGAAATGGCTGGAGTTTTGGTTTTAGAGAGGAAGAGAGGGAAAAAATGAAAGTGTCCCTTCACTTTTAGAGAGAGAGAGAGAGGGGTGTTTGTATTTTAAGATTGAAAATGAGGATTTTGGAAAAAAATAGTTTATATATGGGAGAAGAGAGGGGAGGCCGGCCATGGGGGCCCACACCTCTCAAAATATATATTTTTTTATAAAAAAAAAACAAACCCAAGCCCAATTAAGAATAAAATGTCATTTTTCTCAATTTTTGGTCTTTTTTTTCCTCAAAATGTAAGTTAATAGTGATTAAATTCTATAAAAATAGAAATTTTATATTTGAAACATTAAAACTATATATTTTATATAAATTGGGTATAAATTAGAGCATTCGGCACTATATAGGACGTTTCAGACAGTCACGGGTCGGAACCGGGCTTTATAAGCATCTACCGGAAGTTCTAAAAAATTTCGGTTAATCTAATTTATCTAACTCTTAATTCTTATAACTAATCTATAATAATACTAATAAACCTATTAGAAACTAACCTGGGAGCTTTAATTTGACAAATGTCACAGTTACACTTTACCCGATAAAAAAAATTCATATTTTTTTAAGATCTGTTTTTCTCCATTCGTTTAAATTTTTGTCGATTCATCGTAATATATCCTTGATTTCTATTCAAACTATTTAATATGTTTTAATTAAAATTATTTTAGTTTATTTTGATTACTTTTGAAACTCTTTCATTAAGAAAACTCAGAAACTAGTGAATCTTGCAGCTTTTTTTACTAAAGAATTCTCTAGTAAAAATCATAAACTCTAATAATTTTGATTTTTTTTCTTAACTGAACAAATGAGAAACTCGAGAACTTAGACATTCTAGTCCATAAAAAGACTTGTTCTTTTTAGTCAAGAACCCTTTGTTCTTGTTTTCTGCTTTATCGGTTAAAGAAAATTCGGATTAAGTATCTTAGAATTTTTATCGAGCCCTTCCTAATCGACAAATCTTATTTTATCGAGTCATCTGGAATCGATATAAATTTTTTATCGATTCGGTTTTTATCGAGTGAAGGATTTTTTTTGTCGAATCTTAATCTATCGAGAAACTCGAAGTTATCGAGTGCCTTGTGATCGATAAAACTCTTCTTATCGATTCAATATTTTCTTAGAAGTTTTATCGAGTCCCCTATACCCGACAATAATTTTTTCGAGCCTCAAACACCCGACAAAAACTCTTGTCCTCAAAGCCCAACTCGAAAAAAAAAATTGTCGACCCCTACTCAATCGAGAAAACTTTCTGTTTCACAAAAACAAACTCATAAAATTTCAAAAAAAATCTCGCTGATCGAGATCATCAAGCCAAGTACAATGACCACTCCCGAAGCAAAGGCAATCGGCTCCGACTACACGCCCGAGGTAAGGCATTCTGACTATGATGCTTTTGTTTCCCAAATGCATGATTTGATGCTTAAATTAAAAGAATTACAATCTGTTGATCATAACTCCTCTCAGTGATTTGAATATGATTCCTTTACTATACTTAGTGAAATTCCTTAGATAAGCTTCTATTCAAATTCAGCAATAGCATACGCTGATTGCTATCAGCGATCGCTGAAGATCAAGGATCAACAAGCTTATCTTTGAAGACCTGAAGATCAGCTATCACACCAGAAGACCATTCAGCAACAGTCGAAGACCAAAGATGAAGAAAGAGATAATCAACTAAGTGACCTGAAGCGGTTCAGCGATAGCAGCGATTATCTACTCAAAGTGTGAAGTCTTGTGAAGTCTCAGCAACACTGAAATTCATCCTTGAACATTCAGTGTCAGCGATCAAATGAAGCTTCCTCTGTAAGATTAAAGTTTGATCTTATCCTCGATGCACAAAAGTCAAACCTAGAACCATGTCAGAAAAGGACGTACGACTTGTCTCTTATGTCCCCATCATATCTGATATGGTACTGTTCATATTCGGCCAAAAGCATGGCTGTCTTATTTACAAGGACAAGCTTCCTATCCAAGCTTGACACGTGGCATGTACCTTTTGTCTTGCATTAAATGCAAGCGGGTATAAATAGATGAAGATATCTTCTTCATCTTCATGCATACTTTTCTTCTAGCCTCTACCTTCTGCATTTCTTTCTTTCATCTTCTTGTGCATCAAACTGTGTGTTTCCTTAGTTACAATAGAATAGGTTCTTAACTTGTTCTAAATCCGCTTGTAACTGTAAATTTGTTTATTTGAAATAAACTCATTTAAAAAACCAAAATTTGTGTGTTTGTATTCAACCCCCCCCCCCCCCTTCTACAAACTGTTTACTTAGTATCTAACTCTTGTAGATCCTTTTTGGGACCAACAAGTGGTATCAGAGCAGTGTTGTTTTCTTTTTCTTTAAAATATTTTTCATAATATAATATTTTTAAAATGACAAACCCTAATACAAACTACAACGATAATGGATCTTTAGCTAAACCTCCAAGGTTCAGCCATGATAACTTTCCATTATGGAAGGAAAGAATGTCTCAATTTCTAGAGGGATCTGAACCAAAGATTCCCTACTATCTGGAAAATGGACCATTCGTTCCAACAACTATAGTAGCTAGTGTTCCTGCCACCACTACTACTGCAGCCATCCCTGAAAGGAGTATTGTTAAAACTCCTAACAGATGGACTGAAGAAGACAAGAAAGAAATTGCTATTGACTTTAAATCTAGATCTATAATAGCAATGGCTTTACCTGATGAAGTCTATCATTCCGTCATGAAAATGAGGACTTCAAAAGCCATGTGGGATACTTTATGTATCCAATATGAAGGAACTTCTGAGGTTAAAGTTACTAGATGCATAAACCTCGTAAGAAAATACGAAAGCTTTATGTATCAAAAGGGTGAATCTCTTTCTCAAATTCACCAGCGGTTCAACTGTCTACTGATCGATCTCAAATCAGTTGACAGAGTGTATTCAAACGCTGAAATTCTGACAAAATTCATGGAGGCACTCCCTGATCAATGGGCAGTGTACACTACATGTATAAAACTGTCAAAGAATGTTGAAACCTTGTCCTTAAGTGCATTATATGGGATGCTGTTAAATGAGGAACAATCCCAGCTTTTAAGAAAGAAACTTATTAATGAACTCAAAGGTGCTAAAAGTACTTCTTTGGCACTTGTGACTTCTGAGGGAACTTCTTCTAGAAATGGTTCTTCTTCCACTATAACCTCCATTACTGAATTAGGTCAAACTGATTCAGAGGATCAACTCACTGATGCTGACATCTCTGAGTTTGATAACTCTCTAGCCCTTTTAACCAACAACTTTAAAAGATTTGCTAGAAAGAGCAATTTTCGAAAATCTTCTAACCTCTCTGACTCTGAAAAACAGAAAACGTTGCCTGCTGAAAAAGCCTCAGCGATCTGTTTCAATTGTCAGAGAAAGGGCCATTTTGCAAGTGAATGCAGGTCGAAGAAAGTTGCTGCTCCCACTACCTCCCATACCTCTGATAAACAGGAGAAGTATTTGAAAATGAAAAACAAATACAGAGATATGAAGAAAAACCAGCAAAAAGGCAAAGGCCTTGTCGCTGAAGAAGTTGATTGGGATGCTGAAGATGACTGGGCCAAGACCTCTAAAGAGTCTGGTTCAGATGAAGAAGATCTTTCCTTTCTCTGTCTAATGGCAAGAATAGAGGATGCTGAAGAAGTCTCTGAAAATTCTTCCTCTGAGTCTCCGTCTACTCAGGTAAACATTCCCTCTGACCCTTTACTCTCTGAAAATGATAACTTGTCGGCTCTCGATGCAATGACTGTTGACTTCTACAATGCTTTGAATGGAAAGATAAAAGCTGAGAAAATTAACACTGACTTATCTGAACAATTAAAAAATTGCCACTTAAGAATCAAAGAACTTTACAAACTTGAGGATTCTCTCAAAGACCAAGTTTTTGCAAATCAAACAATAAGCATTGAGAAACAACAAGCTATCGCTGATAGGGAAAAGGCTATTGCTGATCTCAAGTCTGAAAAAGCAACCATCGAAGGATGGTGTAAGGCTTCTGATAAAGTCAATCAGATTATCAATGCCCAAATACCTATGAAAGTGAGAAGTGGGTTAGGCTATAACCCTGAAAAGGAAGAATCAGAGAATGATCATTCCATGCTCAAATTTGGAATGTTTATCTCTTCTATCCCTGATCCTTCCTCTTCAACCTCTTCTTCCACTTCCTCTAAAGAGAAGCTTCATGAGGATCATTCTAAGAAGATGATCAAGAACAAGGTTCTTGACCATGTTCCTAAGAATAAGAAATCTCTAGATAAGAACAAGAAGTCCTCAGAGAAGATTTCTAAATCAGGGAAAGTCCCTGATTATTCTCAGAGACCAACTCCCAAGATTAAAATCGATCTCACTCCTACCCCTGAAAAGGTCGTAATACCTCCAAGGACCATGGATAAAGGAATTCTTGGACCTATCCCTGAGAAACTTCCTGTTCCCTCTCTTAACTCCAAACCTTTTAAATATAGGAAATGCTTTCACTATGGTGAAACAACACACATTGCAAGCAAGTGTCCAAATGCTACTAGAGCTGATAAACTAGCTCATGGAAAGAAAGTAGCTCAAGCTGATAAATCAGCAAGAGTGAAATCCACCAAAGTTGCCAAACCAACTAAGGTGAAGATATCCACTGAAGAGAGTTCTTCAGCTAGTAGTACTTCCGCCAATCCTATATCTAACCAAGCAGGACCCATAGTAATATGGGTACCTTTAAACAATTAATCTTTTGTTGTATGCAGAGTGCCAAAGGTATCTGGTATCTTGATAGCGGATGCTCAAGGCATATGACTGGCAGAAAATCTCTGCTCTCTGACTACAACGAAGAAGCTGGTCCATCAGTGACCTTTGGTGGAAATGGGAAAGGATACACTACAGGTTATGGAATTCTGTCCAACGGAGCCACATCTTTTTCTCGTGTTGCTTACGTTGAAGGACTAAAGCACAATCTATTGAGCGTTAGTCAGTTGTGTGACAAAGACTTCAAGGTTCTATTCCTAAAGAATAGATGTGCTGTCACTGACGGAAATGATAAGCTTGCCCTCTCTGGCAAAAGAGTTGAAAATGTATATGTCATAAACATGACTAGTTCTCACTCTGAGAACATGTGCTTTATCTCTAAAGCATCCTCTGACATAAACTGGTTATGGCATAAAAGACTTTCTCATCTCAACTTTAAGACAATAAATGAATTGTCTCAAAAAGACTTAGTCAGAGACCTCCCTAATCACACCTTTACAAAGGAATCTCTTTGTTCAGCTTGTGAAAAGGGAAAGCTGACAAAAGCCTCCTTTAGGTCAAAGCAAGTTTCTTCAGTGACCACTCCTCTTCAGCTACTCCACATGGATCTTTTTGGACCTGTCAATGTCCAATCAATACAACATGTTTTACTCAGAATCGGTCCCTGAGTGTTAAGCGATTCAAGAAAACTTCCTATGAATTATTTCATGGGAGAAGACCCACTCTGAAATATCTTCACATTTTTGGATGTACGTGTTACATTCTGAATGATAGAGATCATTTGGGTAAATTCGATCCTAAAGCTGATGATGGTATATTTCTTGGATACTCCTCTGTGTCCAAGTCTTTCAGAGTATTCAACAAAAGAAGACAACATGTTGAAGAATCTATGCATGTCAACTTTGATGAATCTCGTCCCATTCATCCTTCTCATAATCTTGATGATGATGAAGAATTGAATGCTTGGATGGAATCTCATTATGGGGAACCTGAAACATACTTCAGCAATCAAACTCCAACTGATGTATGTGATGATGAAATCCCTGTAAACTCAACAAGTAACAATAATCCATCTTCAGAGATAAATGTTACTCCTTTAAATCAGATTCCTGCTACTGATTCATCTCTTGAAAATTCCTCTGTGAATAACCAAACCTCCTCTGAAAATCAATCCCCTGAATTGATTCTAAATGAAGTACCTATTGCTGAAACAAGTCCTATTCCAGAATCTGAAGAACATGTCGCTGAATCTGCTGTTGATCTTTCTCCTCAACCACCAGCTCAGCGACGGACTGCAAATCATCCAATAAATCAGATTATTGGCGATCCCACTGCAGGTATCAAAAAACGTAGAGGTACAGGTAATATCTGTCTTTATGTGAACTTCATTTCTCTCTCTGGACCTAAGAAGATAGATCAAGCTATCTCTTACCCTAGCTGGGTTTCAGCTATGCAAGAAGAACTGACTGAATTTTGTAGAAATAAAGTTTGGAATCTTGTTCCTAGACCTTCTAATAAAACCATCATAGGAACCAAATGGGTTTTCAGAAATAAGCTAGATGAAAACGGGACTATAATTCGCAATAAGGCTAGACTTGTTGCTCAAGGTTATAGACAAGAAGAAGGAATTGATTATGATGAAACCTTTGCCCCTGTAGCTCGTTTAGAAGCCATAAGACTCTTTTAGCTTATGCTGCCCATAAAGACTTCAAAGTTTTTCAAATGGATGTTAAAAGTGCTTTTCTAAATGGAAAACTCAGCGAGGAAGTTTATGTTGAACAACCCCCTGGTTTCTCAGACCCTAACCACCCTGGCTATGTTTTTAAACTTGAAAAAGCTCTTTACGGGTTAAAACAAGCTCCTAGAGCGTGGTATGACACCCTCTCTAAATTTCTTCTTAAATAAAAATTTGTTCGTGGAAAAATTGACCAAACTATGTTTTTAAGAAAACATAAAGGTCATACAATTCTCGCTCAGATATATGTTGATGACATTATCTTTGGTTCCACAAGACCCAAATTATGCACTCGTTTCGCTGCAAGAATGAAAAAACAATATAAAATGAGTATGATGGGTGAACTAACATATTTTCTAGGCTTGCAGATTAAGCAATCTGACAAAGGAATTTTTATTTGTCAAAGCAAATATGTTAAAGACATGCTGAATAAATTTGACATGAATCAATGTTCAGCGATGAAGACTCCTATGGCGCCTCCTGTGACGTTAAACAAGGATCCCAATGGGAAACCAGTAAATGTCACTGCCTATCGAGGAATGATTGGGTCTCTGCTGTATCTTACAGCGAGTAGACCAGACATCATGTACGCTACCTGTCTCTGTGCTCGGTATCAAGCTGAACCGAAGGAATCCCATCTAATCGCTGTAAAGCGAATCTTCATATATCTGAAAGGAACTCCAAATCTTGGTCTCTGGTATCCCAAAGCCTCAGGATTTGATCTTATCGGTTACTCTGACAGTGACTTTGCAGGTTGTAAGATTGATAGGAAAAGCACCACTGGTGGGTGTCAGCTACTAGGTGGTAAGTTAATAAGTTGGACAAGTAAAAAGCAAAACTCAGTGTCCACTTCCACCGCTGAAGTTGAATACGTAGCAGCTGGTAGTTGTTGTGCTCAAATCCTTTGGATGAGAAATCAACTCAGAGACTACGATCTAAAGCTCTCAAAAATTCCTATTTACTGTGATAGCACAAGTGCTATAGCAATTGCTAACAACCCTGTACTCCACTCCAAAACCAAGCATATTGAGATCCGATATCACTTTATCAGAGATCATGTGATGAATGGTGAAGTTGAGCTTCATTTTGTTTCTACTGAATATCAGCTCGCTGATCTTTTCACCAAGCCTCTTGATGAAACAAGATTTAATCTACTCATCAGCGAACTTGGTATGTTGAACGCTGAATAACTCTTTAGTCAGCGACCAACAAAGGATTACAAATAAAGCCTTCAAATTCTCCATTCACTAAACTCTGATTCAGCGATATCTAGGTCATCTCCTCAGGTATTATCTTCTAATCCTTAACACTCTTTGATATCTTTTCTCATCAAAGAATGTCTCTCTTAAAAATTAAAACTCCTCACTGACAGTCCTTTATTGTTAGTGATGAATTTTTTAAAATTATAAAGGATAAACTTTCCTTTTGGATAATTATCTTTATAATCTTTTTAAATATTTAAGAAAAGGACACGTCAGACCTTTTTCTGACACACGACGGACCGCGACGTTTCCATTCCAACTCCTTTCTTGGAACGTGCGCCAGGTCATCATTTCTTTTTCAAAAAGCTAAAACCGTCGTTTATTTATCCTCTCTTTTTCTCTCTCCTCTTGCTATTTAAGCATTCCTTTTGTCTCACTTTATTCCTTCCGCTTTCATAACTTCTCTAAAGGCAAAGGATAAACTTTGAATCTTCAAGCTTTCTGCAAGAACACCAAGAACACGCACTTGTGCGTTTTTCTTCATCACACGGTTAAGGTTTGATCTAAACCTTATCTCAAGAACTGGAAACAACTCGTTTCACCTTTCTAATCTCTTTTCTTATCTCTTTTCTTTCTTAAAATCTATAAAATCTTGTTTTTGAAAAGTTTTTCACTTTCAAAACCCTGTTACTAGAACAAATTTTTTTTTTACGTTTTATACTATTTTATTTATCTTTAAAGCTTTTTTAATTGCCAACAAGCATTTTGATATTGTTCATCAAAACACTTGTTTCTTTGATCTTACATTTGGTACTTTTAAATACCAAACCTCTGGTTTATACATTCATGT
Organism: Silybum marianum; assembly: GCA_036898165.1. Classification (NCBI taxonomy): domain Eukaryota; kingdom Viridiplantae; phylum Streptophyta; class Magnoliopsida; order Asterales; family Asteraceae; genus Silybum; species Silybum marianum. The sequence goes on along the minus strand of CM072536.1, from coordinate 25,591,650 downwards.
ATTAAAACCATGATTTATCTCTTCGGTGTTGCCATTTTTCCTACAGAAATGGCCTCTGCTTCCAACGTTGCTGAAACCACTGCTGCTAACCAGTTGGTCGCTGCACCAACTTGTCACTTTCAGATGGAGAAATCAACCTTCAAGCCATGCAATTACATTGCATTGGTGGACATTCCCTCTGAACGCCCTCAGTTCAAGGATGTTGCAACCTTCCTAAAGGCATGCCCGCTGATGTATGCTTTCGTCCACAACCCAGTGGGCATTGCGTCTCATCTACAGGCTTTCTGGTACACGGCGCAATGTACTACGCTGAAGACAGACAAGGGCAATGTCCTCCCTGCTATCTCTTTCACAATCCCTGACCTTGGTTACTTCGCATTCACAGCAGGGTTTGTACGAAAGGCGCTCAGGCTCCCTCAGCGAAAGAAAAATGAACAATGGGGTGCTGAACCAACAAAGCAGCAGATTGATGCTTTCTTGGACTCCATTGGCTACTAGTGGGAGAACCCCTTAGTGAAGACGGTGGGTTCTAAGCTGGAGAAGAAGCGACTCCATGCTCGCTGGCAATATGTTCTCACCCAGGTCATTCAGTGCCTGGGGTCAAAAGTGGGCTCCCACGATCAGGCGAGCAAGCATTTTCAGGATCTTGCCTTCTCTCTCTGCACTGGTCACCCTCTGAACTATGCTGATTACATTTTCAGCGATATGTGCAGCCGCCTCAACGCCTCCACCAGACATCACGTTATCCCTTACCCACGTTTCTTCTCAATCATCCTTGAAGAAGCTTTCGGGGAAAGCTAACCGAAGGTTGGTGACTTCGCCTTCTCCATGGTAGGGAAGAAATCTCTGGACCTGGAGGAACGTCCAGGTGATGCTCCTCTCACTCCCTATATGCTCCAAATCATAGGAGCACCTCTTTCAGTGTCCTCCTCGCTGCCCATCCCCTCAGCGAGTACCCAAGGCACTGCTGCTGCAAAGAGGAAATCCCCCACTGATGGTCATAAAAAAGACCATCGCATCAAAGAAACCCAAGAAGGTGGTCGCTCAACAGACCATCCTCTCTGATTCTGGTGCACTTCAATCACCACCCTCATCCACAGCCACTCCAACGGTTTCTGTTGCCGTTGAAGCTTCATCAGCACTACCACCACCATCAGTGACTAAGGTCTCTGAAGGTGTTATAGCCAGCTCTGCTGAAGCTGGATCAGGTATTACTTTCACTGCCTTCTCTACCTCTTCCATCTCTACTTCTTTGGTCCTCACATCAGCAAATGACTCAGTGATAGTTGTCCCTATCTCTGATAATGCTAAAATGCACGCGGTCCAAACCTCAAAATTGTTTAGGCAATCTGAGTTTTGGAAAGCCAATTTAAAAGGACCTCAGAGTATCTCTTTCAGATACTCTAAGACACTGGTCAGTGATCCTCAGGACACTGCCTCTGCAAAAGTTGTCCCTGAAAGTAATCCTCACGATACTCTCAAGGAAAATAGTTCTATTTTACATCCATCATTTGATCCGGATTCTTTTCTCGCCTCTTTGTCAATGTCATCAGTTGTTGCCACTGCTCCTGTCTACTCAGTGACAGCGACCACCACCACCACCTCGAAGCCGATGATGCAGTCTCCTCAACGCCCTCCCAGTGCCAAAAAGCTCAGGGATGTCAAGATGGAGAACCTGGCTACCAAGCTTCCTCCCAGAGTCACTGAATTGGCTCCTGTGTCCCTGCCTGCTCCCACTTTCCCAGCCATTGATCATCTAGTCAATGAGTGTGCTGTGACCAGGGCCAAGCTGGACACTCTGCAAACTTCAGCAGAGTTGATTTTCAGACAGGTCGCTGGTACTCCAGGAGTGAAGACGAATGTCAGCAACTTGGTGTCTGATGTTCAGAACCTGAAGGACGATCAAGGACCTTCACCAATCCCTCCTCAACATTGAGCAAAAGGTTGATGCTCAGGCCACTGTCCTCGAGTCTATTCAAAAGACTCAGTCTGCCATTCTGCAGGCTCTCTCAAGGCTCAGTGGGACTGGTCCTTCCTTTGCTGCTGCTGATCGGACCATGCTGGAGGCCGTGCACACAAATGTTCGCACTCTGATGGTCCACGTCTTGCCCCATGATAACATTGAGGGGGAGAAGGTGGCCAAAGAGTTCGCTGACGAACTTATCGGCGAGCATAATCGTCGGTTTGCAGATGAAAGGATCTCTCCCTACATCCAACGACCAGAACCTTCCTCAACTGCAAGAGTTGATGATGATGATGAGGAAGAGGATGATGAAGAAGAAGAGGAACGCATCCCTCACTATGAGGTTGATGATGATGATGATGATGACTTGGGTTTTGCACTGGAGCATTTCAGATTATCCAGACCAAGTACATCTCAGCTAGAGCCCTTGGGGGACGAAGCTGGACCCTCAGCCAGAGTGGTCGATCTTGAGGCCACCATCCCAATATCAGAGGGGGAGACCGCTGATAAGGTATCGCTTCAGCTTATCCCTTATTTTACTCCTCTCTCTGAATCTCCCATACACTCCTCTTCACCCACTAAAATTCTCTCTGACAAAACAATTTCCTCCTCTCCTTCCCTCAGTGATCCCCGTCCCCCAAAGGACTCATCCACAAGGAAGGAACCTTCTTCCAATGAGCAGTTTATGTACATAGAAGAAACTGACTCTGAGGAAGAAGAAGGCCTCATCCCTCGGCGTCGCATTCAGAAGCAGATAATAAGTGAGCCTGAAGAGGAAGAAAGGCGAATAAAATTCCTAAGGGAATTCGAAGAAAAAAGAATAAGGGTGCCCCAAGAAGACCCAATAAACGTTGTACCAATCAGAATAGTAGATTAATTTTACTTCTTATCCAAGGAAGAGAGAGAACAAGCTCTGATAGCTCAGAGGATCAAAGATGAAGAAATAAAGCAAACTGAGAATGATCTTGCTTTAGCAAGAAAGATTCTCAGGGAAGACTCAGCAAGAGACAAAGCAGCCAAAGAGCAATTAGAAAAGAGTGAACGGCTCGCTGCAGCTCTGGCTCAGAAAGAACTTGTACAGGAAAACCTGAATGTAGATCCCATTCTCGCTCAACATAAGATTCTCACTGCACTAACCACTGAAGCCACAACTCAGAAAGACAAAGAACTGGATTGGTGCACAGAGATGCTGAACTTTCGAAGATCTGATGACAAAATCATTCACGTAACTATCCAAGGGCGACACTCTAACAGAGGTGGTCCAAAGGTATACATAAGAATGACAAGACCATCCAGAACAGAGAAAGAAGAAGCAAAATTCTTAAGGTTATATGGATACACTGAATGGCTCGAAATCAGAGATACCATTCAGGGCTCCAAATCCAAGTTCAAGAATGTGGTAGAAGATGAGTTGAATCAGTTACTGCAAGGAATGTCTCAACATGTACAAGTTCCCCCTCTCCCTGAACCATCAAAGAAGAAAAGATCAGTTGCTGAAGGTGGCTCAAGTTCGAAGAATGAGCATGAAACTAAGTTTGATTATCAAAGCATTCTTGGTCATCTTGAGCTCCCTGATATATCAATGCTTCGCACCTCCTTTCCTCAAGACCGAAGATATCAAGAAGACGAAATCATCACACTACCTGAACCTGGTATGGTATTCTTGGATAATGAAGGGTTCTTAGGACTTTTCAGAAACCAAGAAATTCACAGGGCACCATCCTCTCTCATAAAGATCATGCTTTGGCGCTGCTGGTCAGATACTCCTCTTTATCATTGTAACTTCATTTCGCTGTAATTCTTCAAATTCTGATTAATGAAATTCAAAGTACTTTACTCCACCCTAGTACTGAAAAGATCCCTGAATATAGTAAAAGGGACAATGCACATAAGAGTTCTATTTTCGATACACTATCTTTTACTCACTGATCTTTCACTCTGAAAGTTCAACCAGTAAATGTACTTTAAGCTCTTCTACCTGTAAAAATTGTGATTTCATATCCTTATAAATGAAACTCAATTCAGATAATAGTTTAGCTGAAAAAGATTTTACAGATTAGTACTTAGAAAATGTATTTTAAATTTTATAAGTCCCTACTAATCTTTCAAAAGCAATTTTCCTATGTTGCTTAATCATAATCAAATAGGGGGAGATTGTTGATCATAACTCCTCTCAGTGATTTGAATATGATTCCTTTACTATACTTAGTGAAATTCCTTAGATAAGCTTCTGTTCAAATTCAGCAATAGCATACGCTGATTGCTATCAGCGATCGCTGAAGATCAAGGATCAACAAGCTTATCTCTGAAGACATGAAGATCAGCTATCACACCAGAAGACCATTCAGCAACAGTCGAAGACCAAAGATGAAGAAAGAGATAATCATCTAAGTGACCTGAAGCGGTTCAGCGATAGCAGCGATTATCTACTCAAAGTGTGAAGTCTTGTGAAGTCTCAGCAACACTGAAATTCATCCTTGAACATTCAGTGTCAGCGATCAAATGAAGCTTCCTCTGCAAGATTAAAGTTTGATCTTATCCTCGATGCACAAAAGTCAAACCTAGAACCATGTCAGAAAAGGACGTACGACTTGTCTCTTATGTCCCCATCATATCTGATACGGTACTGTTCATATTCGGCCAAAAGCATGGCTGTCTTATTTACAAGGACAAGCTTCCTATCCAAGCTTGACACGTGGCATGTACCTTTTGTCTTGCATTAAATGCAAGCGGGTATAAATAGATGAAGATATCTTCTTCATCTTCATGCATACTTTTCTTCTAGCCTCTACCTTCTGCATTTCTTTCTTTCATCTTCTTGTGCATCAAACTGTGTATTTCCTTAGTTACAATAGAATAGGTTCTTAACTTGTTCTAAATCCGCTTGTAACTGTAAATTTGTTTATTTGAAATAAACTCATTTAAAAAACCAAAATTTGTGTGTTTGTATTCAACCCCCCCCCCCTTCTACAAACTGTTTACTTAGTATCTAACTCTTGTAGATCCTTTTTGGGACCAACACAATCTAAGTTGAAAACCGAGAAACTCTTGGTTTCCGACTTAGAAGCACGACTAGAAAATAATCATCATCAACTGCTAATTGCCCAATCTGAAATTGCTACATCTCGACGTATTGCACACAATCATCAAACGGGGAAAACGGTTTTTCAAGAAGAAAATATTCTCTTAAAACAACAAATCTCGGATCTCACACTTCAACTTAACCAATCTAAAAGTGAGACGGAAGATTTTTCATCAAAATATGAATTTGTGAGTTTTCAAAGACAAGACCTTTTGGAAAAACTCAAAGATTTAGAACTAAAACTGTATAAAATTGGTCAAACTAAGCACACAATTTATTTAAACGCTCCAAAAGATTTATGTTCAAAAGCTGGTTTAGGATTTGATAATCCGAAACATTTAGAAAAGGTCATCTACAATACTCCGACTATCTATAAATTTGAATATCTGAACGTTGGTCCGGATTTCAAAATTCAATTTATGAAGTCGGATTCCAATGTCGAAGAAAGGGAAGATTGGAAAAGACAAACCAAGAATTTTCACCAAATTCCGTTCTGCTATCCTCAAATAGTAAAAGAGGAATCTTCAAAAGAAACTCTTCCAAATGATTATTTTCCTTCTTATTCTGACGAAGAACTTCAAAATAAAATTCTTGAAAATAAACCATACATTCCCACTTTATTCTTAGAAAAGAAAATTATTCAATTTGAAAAAGTGTGGGAACATGAACGTTCTTCGTCGGACAAAGAAAAAGAAACAATACTTTCCAAAATTCAAAAACTTGAGAACGAGGCTTTACAACAAAACCAAAACCGGGAAAATGATACAATTTCAAATATGTCTACATGTAAAGCCATCGTTAGCTCGTATTTGGATGATTGTGAAGAGTTGTTTAAAAGAGATCCAAATTATATTCCTCCAAAACAACAATGTTTCCTTTCTCCCGACCAAATCAATGATGAATTAGATGCCCATTCTAATGTTTCTTCAATTGAATCGGACGAATGTTTAAATGATTTTCTTGAGGAAATGCCTCGTTTTGACGAGTACACTGATTCCTAATCGAACCTTAAATCCACGGAACAGTTAGATGACATAAATGCCGATTTTGACTTCAATCTTACACTTCCAAATCATACGGAGTTTTTGGACAAAGGCAAAAAGCCAATCGAATCAGTTTTACTTCCAACGGATCCGAATGAGTGTTCCACAAGTCAAATGCATCAATTCTCACTTTTCCAAACCCATCAATTCTCATTCTAACCAAAAGAATCAAACTCACTTTTCCAAACCCATCAATTCTCATTATGTGAAAAATGCTAAACGTGGTTCAGCTTTTCGAACTTTAAAGCATGTTTGGGTCGAAAAAGGAAAAAGTGCTCCGAAGTCATCATCTCGCAAAAACGACAACTCTTATTATTCAAAATTTCCTAATGTTAAAAGAACCAATCGAAATTTTCAATTTCCTTGCACGATTCGTTTTGATAAACATTTAATTCATTTTTCTCGGAATAAAATTTTTTGCTCGAATTGCGGTGTCAATGACTTTATGCAATTAAATTCTTTCTCTTATGATTATGGTTGTTTTCCTAACATGCATTCTTCTTACAACTCTCATTATGTCAATCAAAGGTTTGATCATAAATGGTATGGTACATACAGTATCCCCACTTCCCCATTTGTTGCATCAAAAGCTCACCTCCGAGGACCCAACAAAGCATGGGTACCAAAATCCTTTTAATTTGTTTTGTAGGCACGTCATGTGTGTTCTAAATTCCGAATATTCACATCACATGAAAATCTTTCAAAAGGTTATGCTACATTTGAGGGGAGTACCACATTTTTACCATTTATTTAGTTTCATAGTATCTCAGTTATGAACCTGCTCTTAACATTATGACTTCTGAATACATCAGTTCAGAACTCGGACTTCAATATTTCAAAACTCTTTGTGCATTAGATTTAGACGTTTCAATGGTCAAACCAAATCCGGAAGGACCTACCAATGAAACACATCCCTAGGTTAGATATCCTGAAAGGGAATGATTAAAATAAAATTGAGTGCTTGTGAGATAAAAGAAAAATGTGAGGGTGTGACAAGACTTTAAAGAAAATATTTGGTCTTCACCAAACCTAAACAGTTACTCGGGTAGCCACATAATATATTCATTCTCGATTCTTTGGAGATGAATATTGAACTAGACATGGACCCAATGTCGATAACTCGTGTCACCCCACCCAACTACTCAAGTATCCCACAAAAGATATTTGTTTCATATATCACGGAGAATGAGCATATCTGCTATCCTTTCTTCACTCGGAATATTAAGATATTAAAAAAGGAAGACACACCTCCGGTCTCCGAACTTCACATTCAATGCACATTGAGTCTATGAAATGCGTTTTCACATTTTGAGCCTTAAAATTAGCATTTAATGCATAAATTCTTTCTACACAGTGCACCGGTCTTTGTGATTCCTCAAGCATATCTTCGTGTTTATGCCGGAACAGTTTGAGAAGTTAGTTTTATAACTTACTTTTATGATAACTGGAAGTCCTATCAGTGTCAACCAGCTGCCAACACTGCATATAGGCCACTTAATTAAAATTTATTTTGATTAAGTGATAACAGTTGCTTCACGTGCTTCTGTATGTTAGTTTTACACGCTTCATTAGTTAACTATTTTTTTGTCTTTGGTTATTCATAATGATTCGGATTCTCCTTATCATTCTGAGGGGGAGAGATTGTATATCAGAGACACGACATCACGACATGAGAAAAGGAAGATGACAAATGTTGATTTGTTTTGAAGATAAAGACTGAAGTAAATATGTTTTGTCGACTGCTAAAGATAAAGTTGAAGACTTATCGAGTGCTTAAGACCTGACATAAAGTTTCATCGACTCATCTTGGCCCGACATCAATTCTTGTCGAATCTACTTGGCGTAAGATTTTTTTTTCATCGACATCACCTGACCCGACAAGTTTATATCCTACGACATCACGGCTCCTTCGATTTTTCCAATCTTGCTAATGTTAAGGGGGAGCAACGGAGATTACAAGAGATCATTTTCGTAGGGGGAGCAAAAGATTCAAAAGAAAGATTTGTTGACAAAAATTTCATGATCTTCAAAAGAAGAGTGCTGATTTGTTGAATTGTAATCTCGAATACAAAGGGGGAGATTGTTAGGTCTGAAATTATTGTATCCGAGATGACAACTATTGAAGACATGAAGGACCAAAAGTGCAAAGTCGACAAAGTCACTAATTAGGAAGGTTTAATATAAGAAAACATTGCTTTATTGTAAATAAGGCAAGTGTATAAGGCCTTATCTCATAGTTCCTTATTACGATAAATGTTCTACATATAAATAGAGGGTTAGGGTCATTCTTTAGGTGTGCGAAAGATTATCTATTAAGAAGAGATTAGAGTGAATGTAAGTCAATTACTAGAGAGCCTAAATATTGTCAAATCATATTGTAACCGTACAAGTGAGATATCCGACTACGAAGCTTCTTTAATATCTGTATTTTATCATTTCATTCGATATAATCATTGTGCTTGCATATACTGGGATCTACAAAAACCTATGGAGGGAAGCCCGTCCATTTTTTGCGATGATGCCGAGTTTCCCGTCCCTTCTTTCCAGGTAAGTTGTGATATCTATGTGTCGTGTGTTTTTAGTAATCATGCGTCATGCGTTGTGCATGTCAACGATCGTGTGTTATGCATATCTGATGTTTTTTCGATTGATATATTTTTCAGGCCCTTCAGGCGTCGATCGGCCAGGTTGTAACCATGGCTTCCAATCTGGAGACGAGAGTTCGTGATCAGGAGGAGGCTTTGCAAACGATGGAAGAGGATGCTTCGGCTAAAGCCGAGATGCTCTCTTCCCATTTCGAGGAGGTTCAAGAGGACCTTGTTCGAGAACAAAGGGTTAGAGACGGCCCTTATCGGAAAGGTTACTGAGGTCAGTGGTCTCAGGTCCCAACTGAACGAGGCCCAAGCAAAGATCGACGACCTTAATGGTCAACTAGCGAAGTTCGCTCCTCCTGCCCTTTAATTGTCCTTTCTTTTTTCTTTTGTACTTTTGGTATGGACGACATTTAGGTCAGGCCATTTATTTTTGTAATGAATTTTAATATGTTCATTTTTTTCTATGAATCGAGTTTTTGTTTACATATGTATTTTATACCGTTTCGTGGGTTCTTGCGACTTCTGGCGTACCTGCGATCGAAAGAAAACGTTAGAGTTGGTCGTTGGTTTGACCAACGACCCTCCGACGCTCAATTTAGTAATCGTATAGATAAATAAAAATAAATACACATACGGGCAAAACTTGTGAATTTAAAAGAAATACTTCCTGAGACGAGTAAATGAATTCCTTGTGTGTAAAGGAATACAATGTAGATTTTTTGGGGGAGTCATTTGGTTAGGTTTAATCTTTCAAGTGTAATTATGGTTTTGGTGTTTGATCTTGTTTCAAGTTTCATCAAATAATCGCAAATGTAAGAAATTTGTCGGAGCTATAAAAGTGTTGTTTGCTCGTGTATTAAATCCTTGGGAGAGTATGAGAAAACGATTTGGTACAAGTTCTAGTTCAGGAATTTAGTAGTTTAATTTGGGTGATTGATTTAAAGCTTGCAATTGTAAGCAAATTTTATATTGAATTTGTACGTTATGATTTTGAGAAGGTGTAGTGAAAGTGTAGAATGTGTCATTTGGCATGAAAAAAACCGTTAGTATCAATTAGCATTGATGTGGTAAATGTTTTGGGTAATCTTGGTTAGATTCAATTAGCATTGATGTGGCAAATGTTTTGGGAAATCTTGGTGTTTAATATTGTATTATTCGGTTTAGTGTCGTATGGGCATGAGCTATTTCTTTTTGGGAAGTAAGTGAATTTTTGGATTATTGTAAAATTTTATGTGTTATAGGTTGATTCAGTGGAAATTTTTGATTTTATTATGTTTAGGATATTGATTCACTTTGTTTAGTGTGTTTTTCAAGTAATGGTTAGTTTTCGTAGAATTGATAAGTTAATTAATATTGATTTGGTTTATTATCGTTTTTTAAAGAGGGTATAAAGTTTTGATATATTGTTTAGAATCAATGAATTAGTCATCATTGGTGTATTAAGGATGCAATGCTATTTGTGTGGAATTTTAAATTTCTGAGGATTGGGAGATTTCGAGAATATCATGTTTGTCCACTAATAAATTCTTTGATGCGTTTTAAAGACCGTATGTCTTGATATGATCTAAATGGGTAATATTGTTGCGGGTTTTGAATCTCTGAGAGTTTAGGTTGTTGAGTAAGTTAAAGATGGAAAATAAGGTGATTTTAATTTTTTGAATATTGATCGAGTTTGAGATCATTAAGAAAGTCGGGTGTTTCATGAGTTTAATCAGAGTTGCACAGAAAAAGCGTGACAATCCTAAAGTATTTGGTTTTTAACTTGAAAGGTTGTTGCGTAGGATCAAACGAGTTTTTTTAATGTATAAAAAGGTCATGTACAACAATACAAGAGTGGATGATTCGATATGTAAAGAAAATCCGCAACTATTTCCAAGTACATAATTTCTAGACCTTAACTTGATTTCGGGAACAAAATCTTCTTTTTATAAGGGGGGATTATAACACCCTCGATTTCGTTACAAACTAATATTAGTTTTTGATTTATATGGGAATTGGATGCTTTATGTACTTGTACATTACTAATTACTTAAAGTAGTTGTATTTTGGATTAATAATATAAATACAAGTTTTATGTAAGGTGGAAATTATGTAAAAAGTAAACTTGATCTTAGGACTAGAAATGTTAAGAAAAGTCCATGTAGGGACTAATATTGAATTAGGATATTGACGAGGGTCAATATTTGAAAAGTGAGAATTCTTGTACTAACTATTTAAACTTTTTTTTCAGCCAAAAAATGTCTCATTTGCAAATTTAGCTCTCTCTCTAGAAACAAATTCTCTCATCTCTAAATCCTAAGTTTGATTTATATCTCTTCATGCAATTAGGAAGATGACGATTTCTTGAGAGATGGAAGTTTAAACTTTGAAGAGGAAGTAAAGAATCAGGGTACGTATCTATAAATTTCTATTCTTGAGTACTAAATTGATGATTAATGTTAAAAGTTAGGTATAAAGCATGTTTGGATACATAGGGCTTTGATTTGTGAGTTAAATCTTTGCTCAAATGATTTTAGATTCATGTTATTGTTGGTTAAAGAAGTCAAGAATTAAGTTTTAATCATCTATTTATGGTTTGAGTAAGTTTCATAGTCGATTCAGCATGGTTTAAATACCAAAATTATAAAAACGGGGTTGTTTTGAGTTGTGCATAGAAGTCATAATAGCTTATGTTTGTTCACAAATCCATATAAAACCACTCATTGATCCGATTGAGGTGTGCGATATTCCGTTGGAAAGGACTCAGAGTAGTCTACAACTTTGTAGCTTATGTCCAGAATTTATTTTATATTCATGATGCTCAAAATAATGACTTTCTATATCTGGTCCTGTGCAAAATGGAATTTGCACTCTATTTTTTGCAAATTCGTATAAAATCGATATTTTCTCCAAATGGAATAAATCCAAAACCATTGGAAGCCTAGTGAATAGACCTACAATTGTTCTTTAGTCATTATCCCCTGAATTTACATCTAAGTATGATAAAAATGATCAAAATGGAGTTGGTTCAAGGCTGCCAGGTGAAGGGATTGAGTTGCATTAATTGCTTGTACTTTGTACTTTAAAGATTCGTAACGTTTGTAAATCTTTTACCAATTAATCCCAATTATGTCTAAACATATTCAGGACCAATCTTAGAATAAGAAAAGAGCATTAACAAGGGGATCACCGTTATGTGATTACTACATCGATTACCATCGAAGATACGAATATCTGATTCTTGCGACTTTCCATAATCACTAGTCTAGTATCGAGGTAAAGTATGATCTCTTTCATTATCAAACATCTATATGATATCATTCGTTACCAAGCGTTTATCACATAACTCTCTTATTTCTAATTTTCGATATCATATTTAGACATTTCAGTTTGATAACTCATTTCATTGTTGGGATCTGATATATGTATGATCGTGATTGTTATTTTGAAATATTATCATAATTTTGATCTTTGATGTATTCAATATTGGTTACTTTGAGCTTGAGTTGAACTTTTTTGGATTTGAGCCGTTCTCAGATTTTTGTTTTGACTAAAAGTCACATAATTTGTAAGATTATTCTTGTCACGTTGAATTGACATGTTTTTAAGTGATTTAGATGTTTTGTGCTTTATGGCACGACATCGAGAGCCATGATTTCGTGACACCTCAATGACGACTGTAAATAGTCATGGCGTCCTCGTTATCGTACCTCAATGTCAATAAGTGGGTCTAGCCTGGTACTGGCCAGTATGAGACTGAATGGATCGGTCCTAGGAGCCGTTGTCGGGAGCCGTATTCAGGAACTGTTTTTGGGAGCCGATAATTAGAAGGGATTTGGGTGTATTTCCCTACACACATTTTCCACTGTTTGAGTGGTCTGTACAACCCTCAAACTCAACTGGTTTCCTTATTTTCACACAATTCTTGATTTAATGATATTACTTTAGTTCATTCAATTGAGGTATTTCATGTAAATTGACGTTTGATCACTTATGTTTACGCTTTCACTCTTAAATGATATTTTACTCAAACTTTTTAATAACTCGATTATACTCAACATCTTGTCATAGTAATTATCTTTTCATTGAGCAATTTCCTCAACCAAGGTTTGTTTTGTCCTCGACAGGTGCAGAATCATAGATGGGATCATCACGAGACCAGGAGCTATGGAATCTAACTATTTTGAAGTGACCCTAGGATAGTATAGTTTTATTTATGTCAATATTGTAATTATATCCATGTCGTCATATATTTAGTCTACCACACTCTTTTTGATGGATATTTTGTTAGGCATGTAATCGTTTGTTGTATTCAAGCTTTATTGTATTTTACTATACTTTAAGTCAATTACTATAAATAACTAGTCAATGTAATTTCATCATTGTAAGAATTCTAAGAAAGTTGACTTGACGTAGATATTTGACTTTTTCTCTCAATCCACCATTCTTGATTTTTATTGAACCTTTCCATTTCTACTTTGATTAACTAATCTTAGGGAATTTTAATTAGAAGGCGGCCTAATCGCTAGTCAAGATGCATTTACGGAAGAATTGGCGTCCGTGAAACGTTTGATTAAGGGAAAAGACAGTCGAGGAAGAACCTCAATCTATTTCTATTCAACCACCGGTTACTCCAACTTCACAACCGGCCGATCCTTCAATTGATGAACTTCAAGATCTTTTACTTGCCAAGATGATGTCTAAGTTGTTGTTGACTTCGAATGAGTTAGAATTTTTGTCCATGCTACGGCGAATTCATGAAGGTGCCTATCCGGAGCCAGAATATGTTTCAAAGTCAGATTTTGATTCGATGAAGTCAGAGGTTGCTGCTTTAAAGTCAGATATGGTTATTGGGTCTTCTAATGTTAATTCAACTATTGGCACCTCTTCAAAGGTACTTCAAGAAACATTGAATGTTGTGAATAATCGCATGCACGTACCGGAAACTACTTACCGATCTCAGGCCATGTGTTAAAAAAGAAAGCATGTTGACCAGGACGATCCTGATCACCACGAGGGGAGAATAAGAGACAAAGAGTGGCTGAGACTATGGATTTGGATGATGTACAAGAAGAGGATATAACTATTGAGCAGAATGTGGAGAATACTGTTGAGCAAAATGTGGAGAATACTACTGAGCAAAATGAGGAGAATGCTGATGTACGGGATAGTGGCAAGCATTTAGTACTTTATGTGCCAACAGTTGAAAAGCCTTTGGTACTTGAAGTCGAGCAACACAAGGTAGCATGGATTATGGATATTTGGTTTGCTGATTTCATGGGCTATGAAAGCAATGATAGTTCACAAGACTACCTTAATGAGGTGACCGAAGAAGATCTTTTTGAAGTCGATTTTTCAAACTCTTTTCATGAATTAGAAGTTGAGGTGATTGTAGCTTCTTCCCAACCACAAGTTCATTCAATTACTGACATACCCAATACATATGTGCCATGTTCATAACTTGTTCCAATTCAACCCTAATCTATCCATCTTGAAGTTCAAACTTCTGAATTTTTTAGAGTTAAAAATCCAATGCCTACATATCAAGAAAGATTGAGAGCTGCTTGTTATGAAAGTTTACAACCAAAGCAACCGTACTTAGAAGATGAACACAAGAGAAGATTTGTTCATACCGTTACAGATCTGACTAAAGGAAAGTAGTGGGAAATTCGGAAAGAAAGCAAAAGATATAACTTTTTGTACTCAAGTGTGTTGGCCAAAGCCCAGCCAGTGGAATATCTCTACTAAAAAAAAAATTGTTGATATTTTGGTGGTTTCCACCAAAAACATTCTGGAATTTGAATTTCCTACGTTGGAGGATGAACATGTCTGAGTATTCCTTTACTGAAGTTGACTTTTCAACTCTGAACCTACAAGATTTGGTATATATGTATGAGTACTTCCACAACATGTCAGTACGACCAAGGTAATCTGACATAGCCTATCAATCAATTAAGAGGTTTCGAAAGCACCACTTGAAGGATCTATCTGTGATTGATTTTCAGTTAGGCTTGGAGAATAATGTGAAGAAGGTGAATCTACTGAAGCCTAATCAAGAGGTTGTAAATGTAGAAGGTTGTCCTAACTTCTTTCTTCTTTCTCAACCAGAAATTGGCATTACTTACAAAAACCAATAGAATAAGAACAAGTTTCTAAGGTTTTCTGAAGTGGCTAAGTATTCAAATGGAACCCTGAAGTTAATTAGAGCTTAGTTAGAAGATAAGTTGAAGAAGGATAACAGAGCTCCAATCAGTGAAAGGTTATATTACTTGTCAAGGTCATGTATTGTAAGTGGGCTGGATATGATGAATGAACGTCTATGCCTCAGGATTGCTGCGAGGAATCTTGAAGAAGAACTTGCGTTAAGGATCAGGAGGAAAAGATTCTCAATTTTTAAATCTTTAGTCCAAAGGGCGAGAATGTTATGCATGTAATTGTTTGTTGAATTCAAGCTTTATTGTATTTTACTATGCTTTAAGTCAATTACTATAAATAACTAGTCAATGTAATTTCATCATTTTAAGAATTGTAAAAAGAGTTTACATGAAATAGATATTTGACTTTTTCTCTCTATCCACCATTGTTGATCCATGCTGAAGCTTTCCATTTCTATTTTGGTCAATTGATCTTCGGGATCTTCATATTCAAAGTAGCTTTAGTTTTTCCCGTTTACGTAATCTATATATGTTGTTACGTTTTCCATTGTGGCACACCGTCCTTCGGCCACTAGGGACGGGGGTGTTACAATAACCTACACTTATGATCTATTAAACAATTTACTGAAATATCTTAAATATGTGAATTTTCAAGATATGTTAACCCAAAAATACCAAATATGTGAATTTCACCAAATACCCAACACATTTGACAATCATTAAATAAAGTATATTAGTAATTTAAAATACATATTTGGGCATGTACATAGTTTTCATAGAGTAACTTGAACTCATCTTACTTAGTTATGGCTAGATCTAGGTTTTACTCCAAACTGTAGCTTCCTTTGATGAAGAATTTATATCCACCAAATTCCAACACCAAAACCTATATCTATATCATAAAAATACCCAAAAATACCCAAAAATACCCAAAAATACACTAAAATCAAACTCATGTAATATCCATAAAACCAAACCCTAGATATGGTGCAAAAGCCCAAAAGCTCACCTCTCGACTTATATGAACCCCATCTCTTTGAGGAAACTCCAAACCTCAATGTTTCCATTTTGAAAGATCTTTGAACAACGGATCCAAGTGAAGAAAATCCCGATTTTAAGCACTGCAGGCCGACGATGATAGTGACACACGATTGTGCCAATGTTCATTATCACATGATATAATCGCCCGGATTGTACTGAGAGCCCTCCTCCCCCTCTGGCGACCCTGACATACACACAGTGGCACTGTCACTATCGCCGGGCACTATAGCCTCAAGTGTAACGAGATATTTTTCCTACTTTTAACCCATTTTGAGATTATTTCTCGTCTAAAAGATGATACCCAATATAAACCAACTTCAAAATACTTATTTAAACTATTCTAAGGTGAAAAACAATGAGGAGTCGGGGTTTCACTTTACCAAAGGTCCGGTTGTTACATTGTGTCATTGTAACTATTGCGTGGCACAATTGTCGGTACCACCAACCAATTGGTATAGTCGGTGCTCTTGTGACAGATGTCACAACTGCATGGCACAATAGTTGACATGACCTTAATCTCAGTACAATTGGTGCTGTTGTAATAGATGTCACTATCTCATGGAACCACCGCTCAAACTCCGTAATTAACTTTTGTTTATTGAATCGCTCGGTTCAACACTTTCTTCAACTGGGACAAAAATTAGGGTGTTACAGGAAACACTTGTATGTCATATGTAAAAACATTGCAATAAGTTTATAAAATGTTTTTCAACATCTTAAATAGTTATTCGGGACATTTTTAAATTAAATCGTACGAGTTTTTTTAAATGATGCTTTAAAGAAGTGCCCTATAAACACATATTCTTGTAGTATTCTTATGTTTATAGGACACTTTTTCAAATAATGGCCTGTAAACTTTATTTAATAATTCTTCTAATAAACTTGTTAAACTATTCAAAAGCATCCTATAAACTTATTGTAACACATTTAGATAGAACATTGTTTTTGGTTCTATAAACTTAAGTCTTATAAAGCAATATATGCTGACATTTAGATACTTTTGTGTTTGATAAATCCGATTTCGTTGTAATGACTTTATTGTCCCGACAATGTCATTTTTTTTAAGTTGCCACCATTTTGATTGGATGTGTACCACGCTTTGTTAAATGGAACAAAACAAAAGTGTATACCAAATGTAAAATACTTTTAGAGGAAGAGAAGGTTATGGATTCACGTTTTTGATAAACATATTTACCAATCTATATATATATATAGGGTCCGTTTTAAGGACAACCTCCTTAATTCTTAGAATCTCTACAAACGTCATCTATACCACTAATTAATCTAATCTACGGTTAATATGGAAAATTGATTCACGGTGGCATAAAAGTAAATAAACAGAATTCATAAAATTTAGGAATCAAATAAATTAAGTGATGAGGGGCAATTTGGTCATAATACAATCAGCTTTAATATGGAGTCAATTTATATAGCAATCAATGATATTCATTCTCTAATTAGAGCCTTAAATTCACGGTGACGCTTGAGTGGAGAGGAATCGGTCGAAACCGATTTCAGAATCACAAATCGAATCTCTTCAAGTGGGTCATTCATTGAGACGATTCTAATTTCTACAAGTGAATGTATTCACTGATTCGGTTACTTTGATTAGCATTGATAATATTGTATTTTGCGACTAATTTTATTTGGTGAATCGTTCTATTTCAGACACAAATATTGGGGAATCACGATCATCTGAATAATGAATATAAATAATCGAGGTTGAGACGATTAATTTTGAGCACTCAAATAATTTTTGATATTATTTTGCATTCTAACGGCTGCTCCATACCATTTACATAAGGTTGTAGGCGTAGCTCTCGGATACTGGATAAGAACATGAAGGAGTCGATCCCCTGTAATCGGGATGAACAAGCAAATCAGGGTAACAATTTTTATTTTTTTTAATGTTCTATGTTGTACTACAGTGAAACTTGTTACTAATATGTCATTTAAGTCAGAAATTATTTTTGG
The DNA here is from genome assembly GCA_036898165.1 of Silybum marianum. NCBI lineage: Eukaryota > Viridiplantae > Streptophyta > Magnoliopsida > Asterales > Asteraceae > Silybum > Silybum marianum. The sequence continues at coordinate 25,573,819 of CM072536.1, read as the reverse complement.
GCAAGATGAATATACCATTGAATGCAATGAATAAGGCTAATAATAAGTTATCTGAACATAATGAGTAGGAAGAAGTGCTTAGCTTGTTAGGAACCGAAGGCTGTTTGCGTACTTGCTTGTTAAAGCCTGAAAACTAATGACTGTAGTTGCATGTCCCCTATAAAAAATGGATTTTTTACTAATCTATGTGTATGTAATGAATAAAGTAAATGTCATGAACAAGAATATGAAATGGATGAATGTCATGACCAAGAATATGAAATTGATGAATGTCATGAACAAGAATATGAAATTTATGAATGTCATGAATAAGAAGTTGAATTTGATGACTGTCATGAATAAGAAGTCGAATTTGATAAATGTCATGAATAAGAAGTCAAATTTGATGAACAAGTAGACGAACCACGTGAATGTATGGTCATGCGGAATGCACGAAGGGCTCTTAAGATTGGTGAAAAAAACAGATCACCTTTTATGGAGAGGGTGGTGAACATGAAGTTGACACCTGCAGATAAGAAAGTGAGTGAAGTGGTTTTGTCAGCAACTACAAGTTCAAAGTAAGTATATTATAATAATACAAATTTTTAATTCTTTTTAGGTTAAAACTGTCATTGTTTACTATAATCATATAATGTTTTTTTATTAAAGACCACCGGTGTTTGCCTCGGAGGATGGCAAAGCGTGTAGTCTGGTTGATTTAGAAAGTCTAGCGGCAGATGGAATGAGTGTTTCAAGGAATGTTGTGGATACGTGGTGCTACTTGATGAATATGCTAGAAGATTACCGAAGTCGTGACTCAGTCAAAAGTTACTTCTTCGATACACATGTGATGGTAAACCGATGACTTTTAGTTTATTTATTTTATTAGGTTAATGTACAACATGTTACTAATTTATCGGTTCTTGTGTCAATGAATGAAGGATGACCCGATGCTGCAAAAGAGAAGAGTAGACCGACAATTGCTTTATAAGCTGTTTGTCAAGGGTCTTGAAAAGTCAACGAATATAAATTTAATCTAAGAGATTTCGATTTGGTATTTTCCTATACTAACATGGTTCTCGTTGATTTTTTTCCCGAATATATCGTACGTATTTAACTAACTTTAAAATTTAAAATGACATATATATTTTATCTTTTACAAGATTTTCTTTCCGCTTGTGGGAGATGGCTATTACTAGATGGTCGTTTTTAACCTGACGATCCCTTCAAGCAACATCGTAGATAACAACTATCTTGAAGATATTGATGTCGACGGTCAGATAAGGAAATATGGCTATGTATCTGATAATATGGTAAAATTCATTATTGAATTAAGGTTTTCGATGCTTTGAATAAAATACAATAACTATTTTGCTTCGACACTATGTATCTTATATGGATTCACTGTGATGCAACATGTAATAATGATTGAGCACTTAACACGACTAGGGGCGCATGCAGCTGTTTAGTGGTTCGAGGAAAATGGGCAAGAATACTTTGTTATGCATTGGCAAACGGAACGAAACTACAACGACAGCGCAATATTCATGATGCGGCATATGGCGACATTTATGGGAGATACGAAGTCATGGAAGGCGGGTTTTGCTAAGGAGGGTGTTTCGCAGAATGGTCAGTTGAGTGACTTGCGTAAAAAGTATATGACGAAGATATTGCTTAATGAACAAAATTCACGTAAGGAATATGTCAAGTCTGAAGTTGCGAAGTTTACTGCAATGGACGCAAACATGCGTTAGGAATTGAAGGACCAGCTTCAGTATTGCCTTTGGTTGCAGTATCTTCAAGAGTTGGGTCATTTCGCAGAGGAATTTCAATTGTTCCAATCACAACATTTTTAGGCACGATTTTGAATGATCCGGCTGTCGATGATCCATCATCACTTCCACTAAAGCATGATTTGGTGGTTTGAATGGGTAGGTTGACATTTGAAGTAGACATTTTCGAGAGAAATTGAAGATCAGAAGTAGATTGTAGTTTAAAGAGTTCAGAGAATAGATTTCGAAGGGAAATTTCGCAGGAAAACAGTAACGATGACGAAGACATGATATTTATGATGTGGATGATCGTCGTGGGACACATGGCAGAAAACGAGCAAAAAAGTAATTGCGATTTTGGTCTTAATCATGAATTGCAGCGATTAAAACTTGATAACTGGAACGTTTAGAAAGTGTTTAATGCTCGACGAATGAAATTATAACAGTTGGCACACGCGCACACGTAGTCATCATCTTAGAATTAACCCGTGAAAGAAATTTCTGAACGTTGAACTTCTGAGAAAGAACTTCTGAGACTTCCAGTTCAGAAGCTGACAAAACTTCTGAACTTTGAAAAACATTTAAAATCTTACTTCCAAATTCAGAAATTGATTTTTATCATTCAGAAGCAGTTTGAACAACTGAAAAATGGTTTCAACTTAAATGTTTGTCCATACATTTAAGTGTTTAAACTTGTATCAAAAATACCACTCAAGAGAAACTATTATCATTACTAAACAATATTGCATGAAGTATAAATTCAGATACTCCCCCTTGAATTATATATTGTAAAATGAATATTAAACCCCCCCCCCCCCCTTGAAAACTGTTTTACAGAAATGTAAGAAAAAAAAATTAGTAATTAAGATAATTATTAAGGTTAATTATTATCTTTATAAAAAATTATATTATCAAAACAAAATTAAATTATTTCGTTATTAAAGCCAAAATAAAGTATGATAAAAAAATTGAATTAAAGAAATTACATAAAAAATGGAACTTTTAAATGAAACATTAAAATCATTTTCTTAAAACCATATAAAACCATTAGAGCATCGATAGAGACAAAAGTTAAAACGAAAGTTAAAATCCAGATGTATCACGCTGCATTGCGCGAGTTAACTAATAGCAGCAAAACTTCATGAATATTCCCTTTGACCAGTTAGGGTACATTTGGTACGCAGTCAGGACAGAACAGAACGGAACAGAACAGAATAGAACAGGATACAACAGCTGTTACACTCAATAGGTTGATCTTGATTAGCCCCAATTGCAGCAATATTAGGGTTAGGGATTCTGTTTTGGTCAGGACCAAATAATTCAGAAACTGCTCTAGCATTGGCGATTGGTCTTCTGAGGATTGTGTTTGGGACGAAGAACAGTAAACAAGATGTGAAAAATCTTGTTCCACAGCCGATGGATCGAATCGAATAGGCGGTTTGGATTTTCGAGCTGATCTCCGCAACAGAAAGGATTCGATTTTTGACGATTTGGGCGCTGGTTTTTTCTTCGATTGAGAACTCTTGTTGGTGGGTTTTTTCTTTGTTAGAGACTTCATGATAAGAACAAAGGGGAAGAGCAAGGGTTTTTAAGTGAAAATCCCTGGAATGTTCATCTATAGGTGTAGGGTGTAGAGTGACACCATCATTTGATGGTAGTCATTTTACTTCGGTTAACGAGGAATTCAGCCGCCGGCAAAAGGAAGATCCGGCCGGATTTCTTCTTCTGCATGAAGCCTGCATGATGGCAGGTCTCAGAATGCAATAAATGCATCTGAGCTGGCAAAGTCAAACAACTAAAAACCCAACCCCATTAGTCAAATTCAGATGTACTATTTTGGACTCAAACATGAATAACAAGAAAACCCAAAATCCTCTCAAACTGGACTATGTTGTACGGCCCAGTCTGTATTAACCTCTTTTTGTCCCTAATTTACTAAACCCAATGCTCAGTAATGTTAAGTCAACAAAAATTCAATGGACAAAGTCCAACTTGAAGTTTTGGACCTAAAGATAAGGACTCTAAAATAAACTTACTAAAAATAAAACCTAGATCTAAGCATCTGAATTTTTAAATTAGAAATTTTTTAATATCCTAATTAAAGAATATTTCCCATTTTAGAATTTAAGAATTCACATCATGACAAAAAGTATTTTTATCAAACCATAAAAAAAAACAATTAATTTAAATACTTTTAAAATTCTACTTAAAGAATTTTTAAAAGGATAAAAATTTAAATTGTTGGTAATGATGGTAACATAAAAATCTATTTTGACATGGCTAGTCCTAAAAAAAATTACGCTAAAATTAACTGTACAAAGGAACCCAGACTTTTCTTAGTTTAAGAAATTCACAATCCCAAAGGGTTGATCCATGATGTCAGCAGATGTGAAAAATGGCTTAACTCGTTGACCGTTGACCTTGAAGGTGTTCCCTTTTTCGGGGTCAATTAGATCTACCACTCCATATGGATAAACCTTGCCGATGGTAAACGGTCCAGTCCAACGTGAACTTAACTTACCAGGAAAAAGCCTTAGACGAGAATTGAATAGCAAAACCTTTTGGCCTTCAGAGAGTTCTTTTGGAAGAATTGTTTTATCATGCCATTTTTCTGTATTTTCTTTATATAGCTTTGCGTTTTCGTATGCATGGTTTCTGAATTCTTCCAACTCATTCAACTGTAGGAATCTTTTCTTTCCGGCTTCGTCTAAATTCATATTCAGCTCTTTCAGCGCCCAGTAAGCTTTGTGTTCTAGTTCCAATTGAAGATGACATGCCTTTCCATAAACCAACCTATACGAAACATACTGATGGGTGTTTTAAATGCAGTCCTATATGCCCAAAGGGCATCATCCAGTTTGGATGCCCAATCTTTCCGATGAGGTTTCACAACCTTGGCCAGAATTCCCTTTATTTCGCGGTTTGACAGTTCTTCCAGACCATTCGTCTGTGGATGGTATGTTGTGGCCACTCTGTGTCTAATGTTATACTTCTTCAACGTTTCTTCCATCTTGTTTATAAAATGAGTTCCTTAGTCGCTGATTATGGCACGAGGGGTGCCAAATCTTGCAAAAATATTGCGCTGAAGGAACTTGATAACCGTCTTAGCATCATTAGAGTGGCCAGCGATTGCTTCCACCCATTTAGACACATAATCGACAGCTACTAGGATGTAGGTACAATTGTTGGAATTTAGGAATGGTCCCATGAAATCGATGCCCCATACATCGAATAACTCTACCTCTAAAATTCCATTTAAAGGCATTTCGTTTTGCTGAGAGATATTCACACTTCGTTGGCATTCGTTGCATTTTCTGACAAAGTCTTGTGCGTCTTTATGTAAATCAGGCCAAAAAAGACCTGACTGTAATATCTTTGCGGCTGTTCGGCTTCCTCCAAAATGACCTCCACACGGTCCTGAGTGGTAGTGTTCTAAGATGGAACTGACATCCTCTTTTGGTACACAACGCCGTATCATCTGATCTGCACAAATACTTTTTTGAGTCAAAGATTAGTTTTCTCCTATCGTGTTTGTTTAACTCTTTTGGAATGACTTCACATGCCAAATAATTCACAATGTCAGCAAACCACGAAGTGGTTCTGACAGCTAAAATCCTTTCATCAGGAAATACTTCACATATCTCTTCAGTTGGTAGGAGTTTGGTCTGTGTCTCTAGCCTGGACAGGTGGTCAGCAACTTGGTTTTCTGTGCCTTTCCTATCAATGATCTCAAGATCAAATTCTTGTAGAAGCAAGACCCATCTGATTAACCTTGGTTTTGCATCTTTTTTTGAGATTAAATATTTATTTGCCGCGTGATCGGTATGAACAATTACTTTGGTGCCAATTAAATATGATCTAAACTTTTCGAATGCAAAAACCACTGCTAATAATTCTTTTTCAGTGGTGGTATAATTGATCTGGGCGTCATTTAGGGTTCTACTTGCATAGTATACAGGGTGGAAAATTTTCCCTCTCTTCTGACCTAAAACCGCTCCTACCGCCCAGTCACTGGCATCACACATTATCTCAAATGGTAAAGTCCAATCCGGTGTAACCACTACAGGTGCTGTGACCAAGGCTTCTTTTAGAACCTTAAAAGCTTTTACACAGTCTTCATTAAAATTGAAGACTTGGTCATTTTCCAGAAGTACACAAAGAGGTTTTGATATTTTCAAAAAATCCTTGATGAATCTCCTATAAAAACCTGCATGACCTAGAAAACTCCTTATTCCCTTTACAGTGGTTGGTTCAGGTAATTTTTCGATTACCTCGAGCTTGGCCTTATCAACCTCTATGCACCTTTTAGATATGAGATGCCCTAGCACAATTCCTTCTTTTACCATAAAATGACATTTTTCCCAGTTTAAAACTAAATCTTTCTCTTCACATCTTATGAGACTTTTTTCCAAGTTTTTTAAACATATGTCATATGATGATCGTAAACAGAAAAGTCATCCATGAATATTTCCATGGAAGTTTCTAACATGTCGAAAAAGATGGACATCATACATCGTTGGAATGTGGCAGGGGCATTGCATAGTCCAAAAGGCATTCTTCTAAAAGCAAAGGTTCCATAGGGACATGTAAAGGTGGTCTTCTCTTGATCATCAGGGGCTATGGCTATCTGATTGTACCCAGAGTACCCATCCAGAAAACAATAAAATTCTTTTCCAGCTAACCTATCCAACATCTGGTCAATAAATGGTAGAGGGAAATGGTCTTTTTGGGTGGCTTTGTTAAGCTTCCTATAATCCATACAAATCCTCCAACCAGTCACTGTCCTAGTTGGGCTAAGCTCATTTTTCTCATTGGGTACTACAGTGACTCCCCCTTTCTTTGGTACACACTGTACTGGGCTGACACAAATACTACTGGCAATAGGATAGATTAACCCAGCATCTAACCATTTAAGGATTTCTTTCTTGACCACCTCCTTCATTACAGGATTGAGCCTTCGTTGAGGTTCAACTGAAGTGAAGGTTTTATCTTCTAAAATGATTTTATGCTGACAAATTGTAGGGCTTATGCCCTTTAAATCAGCAATGGTCCATCCTAAAGCTTTGGTATGAGATTTCAGCATGGTGACCAATTTCTCCTCCTGATCTTTCTCGAGCGATGATGAGATAATGACTGGTAACTTTCCTGATTCTCCTAAAAAGGCATACTTTAAGTGCGAGGGCAGTTGTTTTAACTCTAGTTCTGGTGCTTGTTCTAAAGATGGGACAAGGGTAGGTCTGTCCTTTGGGTCTAATGTTTCAAAAGCAGCCACCTCCTGCATTGGTTCTAGATCCTCAACAATAATTTCTTCCTCGTTGTCGGATTCCTCCTTTCCTAACATCATCTCCCAACTTTGTTCTTTGCACAAAGTTTCAATCAAACCTACAACAGAGCATTCTTCTCTATCATCTGGGTACCTAAGAGAATCAAAAACACTGAAAGTTACTGTTTGGTCATGCACTATCATGGTTAATTCTCCCTTTTGGACATCAATCAGAGTTCTGCCATTTGCTAAGAAAGGTCTGCCTAGAATGATGGGGATCTCATGGTCCACTTCACAATCCAAAATGATAAAATCAGCAGGAAAAATGAATTTCTCTATCTGGACTAGGACATCCTCAATCTTGCCTTTTGGATATGCAATGGATTTATCTGCTAAGGTCAGGGTGACAGTAGTGGGTCTTGCTTCACCTATTCCCAGGGTTTGAAAAATTGATAATGGCATCAAGTTTACACTAGCACCCAGATCACATAAAGCCCTACCTATCATCTTACCTCCTATGGAACAAGGGATAGTAAAACTACCTGGGTCCTTCAACTTAGGGGGTATTTTGTTAGATATCAACGCACTGCACCCTTCAGTCATGTTCACGGTTTCATATTCTGTCAATTTCTTTTTCTTGCTCAAAATATCTTTTAAAAACTTTGCATATGCTGGCACTTGTTCAATAGCTTCAACTAATGGTATGTTGATATGCAATTGTTTAAAAACATCTAAAAACTTTTTAAATTCATTTTGCTCCTTTTGGTTCCTTAATCTCTGTGGATATGGAATGTAAGGAGGGACGGGTATGGTGGCTGTGCTTTTCTGAGGTGCGGGCGTGGTGGGTTTAGCTGTTGGTTGAGTCTGATTGCCAAAAATTACTACTGGACTGTCACCAAGGTGTGACACATCCACAGTAATTTTCTCTTGGGGTTTTTGAACCAGTGGCAATTCTTTTGTCAAAACAGATTCTGACTTTTTGGGGACACTTGAGGTGGCAATGGGTGCACTTGCGGTTGTGGGCCTAGTGACATCTGAAGTGGGCGGTGGATTTTTAGAGTTCAAAGTAGTGGGATTCTTTTCAGTGTCTGCTTTGATTGGAATTTCTGGACTTGTTTGCTTAACCTCAGGCAAAACTCTTCCGCTTCTCAAGGTGATTGACTTAACATGTTCCTTCCCATCTCTATGTGGTATTTCAGTGTCACTGGGAAGAGTTCCAACAGGCCTTTTTCTTACTTCTAAGGATATCTGTCCTACCTGTGTCTCTAGATTCTTTATGGCTGCCTGAGTTTGGGTCATAAACCCCTTCATCATTGTTTCCAAAGAAATAGATGACTCGGCATTCTGCTTTGGCTTGTTTTGGTAGTTAGACTGATTATTTTGAAAGTGGCCCTGTTGGTTGTAGCGGTTTCCTTGGTTTGGATTAAAATTTGACGGTCTTTGATTTTGAAAAGAGGATTGCCCTTGGTTTTGAAATTCAGACTGTCCCTGTGAGTTTTGTGCTGGAGGGTTTAAAGCTGGACTGTGCCATGAAAAATTCGGATGGTGACTCCATCCGGGATTATATGTTTGAGAAAACGGTCCAGCTTTATTTATGAAATTCACTTGTTCCGGATTTCCAGGACAGTTTTCAAAAGAGTGTCCTTCACCACAGTATACGCATTGTACTGATTGGGCATTGGATTGTAGAGACATAACATCAGATCTAACTTGTTGTCCAGTGGACAGGTTTGAAATTAGTTTAGTGAGTTGTGCTGTTAAAGCTGTAACAGCATCTATCCTTGTTCCTCCAGTAGCCTTTTTCAGTGGCACAGACCGTGGGTCAGACCATTGTCCGTTGTTGTTGGAAATCTTTTCAAGTATTTCGATCCCCTCATTGTAGGTACAAGTCGTGAATGCTCCGCCTGCCGTAGCATCTAGCATAGATTTTGCAGTGGCATTTAAGCCACCATAAAAGGTTTCTAGCTGTATGAAGTACGGAATGCCATGATGAGGGCATTTTCTCAAAAGCTCCTTGTACCTATCCCATGCATCAGGAACCGATTCATCGTCCATTTGTTTAAAAGTGCAAATCTCATTTCTGGACTTAGCGTTCCTTGTGGGAGGAAAATATTTTTTTAGAAACTTTTCTGCCATTTGATTCCAAGTGATTACAGAGTCTGGCTTCAAAGAATTATACCATGCTCTTGCTCTATCCCTCAATGAAAATGGAAAAAGTTTTAATCTCAAAGCATCGTCTGAGACCACAGGGATAAGGAAAGAGTCTGTAATTTCCATAAATGATCGTAGGTGAGAATGAGGATCCTCTGATGGTAGTCCCGCGAACTGGCCATTGGCTTGCAGCATTGTGAACATTATGGGTTTTAAAGAAAAATGAGTGGCATCAATATTTGGTCTACGTATTCCTGTGTGTAGCTGTGCTAAATTTGGAATAGCGTAGGACATAATGGCACCATCTCTTACATTTGCAAGTCTAAAAATATTTTGTTCCTCATCATCACCGTAATCTCTTTGTGGATTATCATGGTACGGTTGATTGTTACCAGGTTGATTGTTTCTCTGAGGAATAGCTCCACCAATTTCTGGTGGATTATTTCTTGGAGGACCAACTCTGTTATGAACTGGTGGATTGTTTCTTTGAGGAATAGCTCCACCATGAACTTGCGGATTGTTCAATGGTGGAATAATTCCTTCATTCCTTGGTGGCCTATTTATTGGTGGAACAGGGCCACCATTTTGCTGTGGGATGGCCCCTTGGTTTCTAAGAATACCCCCGTAGGCATTGTTGTTGTTATTGATCCTGATAGAAATATCATAATAGCTTCAAAAGGAACTGGGTTCTTAAAAGAGAAAAAGATCTGAAGAAGTTCCGAAGACACTTCTGAAGAGGTTCTGAAGAAGTTCTGAAGACACTTCTGAAGGAGTTCAGAACCAATTCTGAACTTGTCTGTTATGAATGTTGTGTCACTTTAATCTTTCTATTGTATGTATAAATAGATAGTTAGTTAGATTGTTAAAAAAATGTTTTTCATATACCTTGTAAAGATATATTCTGTATACAGTACATTCAATCAATACAAATTACATTTGGCTACTATCATTCCTGTTATAATCTTTTCATATATTGATATCTTGATTGTTTGGGTCCTAACAATTGGTATCAGAGCCAATTCATTTGTTCTTGAAGAAGATTTGTGAAAGAACTTGTCAGATCTGACAGTTCTTGGTGTTCTTGATCTACAAAATTCAAATTCAATACAGGTGAATTCTCGATCTTCTAACAATCAAAGATGTCTAAAGAAATAGTCTCAATCGGATCTGAAACGAAACCACCAACTCTCTTCTTAGGGGAATATCATCAATGGAGAATTAGAATGATTCAATTCTTGGATAACATAGATGAAGCCTTAATGCAATCTATCACAAATGGCCCACTAGAGGTATTTGTTGAGATTCCAAGTAGCGGTTCCGTAACCGAATCCACCCCTGAAATCCCTGCATCAAGAATCAAGAAGAGTCCTGGAATGTATAATCCAGCTGAAAAGGCTCCAATGAAAGTTGATAGAAGAGCATTAACTTTACTCACCATGGCAATTCCCAATGAGATATTCAATAGGGTTGATAGTTTAACATCAGCAAAAGCCATGTGGGATGAAGTAGAAGCTCAGATGCAAGGAAGTACAAAGGCTCAAGCACAGAGATTAAATATCTGTGTAGGAACATATGAAAATTTCAGATACAAAGAAAATGAATCTATCAGCCGATACATATCATAGATTCAATAACATTCTGAATGATCTAAAGAAGAAATGGTGTTCAGAAATCAAATTCTGAGATAAACAACAAATTTCTGAACAATCTGGGAAATGAATGGTCAAGTTTTTCAGATAATATGGTAACTAGGAACTTATCTAGAAAGACAATTCATGATGTTTATGGCATCTTGTTCCAACAAGAGGAAAAGATCAAAGTTAGACAATATGAACAAAAGAAGACACAAGAAACAGTTGCCCTTCTGAGCAAGAACTACAATAATTCTTTGACCATTGCTACCAAGAAAGTTTGTGAGATCCCAGAGATGACAGTGTGTGATGGGGATGAATCAGATGAAGAGCTTAAAAGGATTTCTGATAATATTGTTTTCATGACAAGGCAATTCAAACAAAGATACAATCAAAAATATCAGAATAAACCTAGATCTGAAATTGGACCTAAGAAGGGTCAAGAGGCTGGTCAATCTGCAACATCTGAACCAGCAAGATGCTTCAACTGTGGAAAGCCTGGACATTATGCTAGACAATGCAAGATGCCAAAAGTCAAGAATTCAGGTTATTATGAGAAGAAGCATCTATTAGCAAAGAAAAAAAAAAGCTTAATCCTGCTCTAGTAACCAAGTATGAAGAAGACTGGTTAAACTGGAGTGATGGAGATGATGATGATGAAGAAGTTGCTTACTTTGCAACCAATTGCTACATGTGTCAAATGGATCCAGAAAAGGACAAACAAGACACTGAGGTATCTTCTTCATCTTCTGAACAAAATTCTGAACATAATTCTGAAATTAATACTAAAGATTCAGAAATGACAAATCAATTTCAAAATATGTTTTCTGAATTTGAAACACTCAGAAACAGAATTAAAGGTGAAAGAATTTTGGTCAATCAATTCAGAGCTGAAAGTCAAATATATAAAGAAAATTGTCAAGCAGCTGAACAGACTCTTGAAAAAATTTCTGAAGAAAAACTTGTTTTAAAAGAAAAATTGGATAGTTTACAAAAAGAAGTTATAAATGAAAAATCTGAAAAGGAAATTAATGTTAAGATGAATTTTCTGAATCAAGAGAGAATTGATCTTTATAAAAAGATTAAGGAATTGGAAGATTTAAATTTTAAAAGAGGACAAACTGAACAAACTCTGAATATTTTAACTAGTCAGGCTCAGAACTCAAAATTTTACAATATAAAAGCAGGCTTAGGATATAATGACAGTCAAATTCTAAAAAAGGCACCTGCAAACTTGTATGATTATTCTAAAATGAAAATTTTCAATGAATCAAATACTGGCATCATTTCCAAACCTGTAAACCATTCTTTGCCTGAAAGAATTCCTTTTATAAAATCAGAGATTTTGTTTTCAGAAGCAACACCTCTTAAAACTGGTGAACCAGAAAGTATCTCTGAAACAGAAGAAATGAATATAATTCCAAATATTTGTAAATCTTCTTAATCAAATATTATTTCTGAAGAAAAATCAGAAGTAATTGTTAAGTCTGAAATTATTTCTGAAGTTACTTCTGAATCCAATTGTGAAAACATTTCAGAAGATACTTCTGATAATAAATCAGAACATAAAGAAAAATATGATGAATTCTCAGATATTGAATCCTCAGAAGATATTGATGAGAATTCCAATATATTTTTTGATAATTTTGATAATGAGTATACAACAACAAAGGACCCATTCTGAAATGGGTACCTAAAACTCAATAATCTCTTTTGCAGATATGTCATGTGTGGGTCTTAGATTCTGGATGTTCAAGACACATGACACCTTTCAAAGAACTACTAACTGATTATCATGAAAGATATGGAGGAACAGTTAGTTTTGGAAACAATGCAAAGGGATATGTAAGAGGATATGGCACTTTCATTAAAGGAGATGTGAAAGTAATGAAAGTTTTCTATGTTGAGGGACTAAGACATAATCTTTTCAGTATTAGTCAATTCTGTGACAAATACTGGAAGGTTAATTTTGACATAGATTATTGTCATGTTCTGAGTACAACAAACAAAAATGAATTAACTGCTTATAGAGATGGAGATATCTACACAGCAACATTCACTGCAACTGGTCAACTACAAGGTGTATGTTATATGTCTACATCAATGAAAAATGATAGTTGGCTTTGGCACAGAAGAATGTCACATCTGAACTTCAAAGCCATTTCTAAACTAAGCTAACATCAATCTGTAAGAGGACTACCAAAGATCAGATTTGAAAAGAACTCTCTTTGTTCTGCATGTGAACTAGGGAAGATCAAAAGAAGTTCTCATCCTCTGAAAATGCTATCTTCATGCAAAGCTCCACTTGAAATGCTACATATGGATTTGTGTGGCCCAATGAAAACTGAAAGCATGGGGGGAAAGAAATACATTCTTGTTATAGTAGATGAATATACACGATATACATGGATTGAACTTCTGAGACTCAAATCTGATACTTCTGAAAGACTGATACCCTTTTTGAAGAAAATTCAAGTTCTTCTTCAACTCCCAATTCAAAAGATCAGAAGTGACAATGAAACAGAATTTACTAATTCTACACTTCAGAATTTTTTGGAATCTGTTGGTATTTCTCATAATTTTTCCGCTGCAAGAACTCCTCAACAAAATGGGGTAGTTGAAAGAAAGAATAGAACTTTGGTAGAGGCTGCAAGAACCATGCTTGCATATTCAGAACTTCCTCTGTCTCTTTGGGCAGAAGCAATTGCTACTGCATGTTTTACTCAGAACAGAACCATTCTTAACAGAAAATTTCTTAAAACTCCTTATGAATTGTTAAAACAAAGAAAACCCTCTATTGATTATTTTAAAATCTTTGGTTGCAGGTGTTTTCTAAAGAATGATACTCCACATCTTGACAAATTTGCACCAAAAGGTGTAGCTGGTATCTTTGTTGGCTACTCTCAAAGATCCAAAGCTTATAGAGTACTCATTAAAGGAACTCAAAGAATCATTGAGATTACAAATGTCAGATTTCATGAACCAACAATGACTTCTAAACAAAACAGTTCAGAACTCGCACATAAACCAACTTCTGAATGTTTGGACTCAGAACATAATCATACAAACTCTACTTCTGCATCTCAAACTTTACTTAAAGCCAATTTAGATACTTTATGTCAAGACTTATTTGATATTTCTGTAAATGTCTCTGCAGATTACCAAAATCCTTCTCTACTCAGAAATTCAAATGATCAAGACATTTCAGAAATACAGATTTCAAATACATCAGCACCACAACTCTCTACCTCAAATTCAGAACTTCCAACTTCTGAAAATGCAATTTCTGAACCAATTCAAGTTGTTTCTGAACAGGTTCAAACTATTTCTGACCATGAACCTCACAGTTCTGAACCAATTCAAATTTTTCCATTTGAGAGGGAGTCTTCAGATTTACATTCAGCCATCAATCATGATACTGAAACTCAAGAAATTACTGATGATTATGATTCTCTGAATAATGTTTCATCTGTTCAACCATTGCCAAATGTGAACAAATGGACATCTAGTCATCCAGTTCATCAAATAATTGGAGATGCATCAAAAGGTGTTCAAACAAGATCTGCAACAGCAAATGAATGTCTGTATGTTAATTTTTTAAGCAGTATGGAACCCAAAAAGCCATATGAGGCACTTCAGGATCCGGACCCGGATTTTAGCCATGCAGGATGAGTTAAATCAATTTGAAAGAAACAAAGTCTGGAGATTGATACCAAAGCCAAAAGGTAAATCTGTCATTGGCACAAAATGGGTGTTCAGAAATAAAAAGGATGAAAATGGAATTGTTGTAAGAAACAAGGCAAGGCTTGCAGCTAAGGGGTATTGTCAACAAGAAGGAATTGATTATGATGAAACCTTTGCTCCAGTTGCCAGATTAGAGGCCATACGAATTTTTCTTGCCTATGCTGCTCATAAAAACATGAAGGTATTTCAAATGGATGTAAAATGTGCATTTCTGAATGGTATTTTACATGAAGAAATGTATGTTGAACAACCAGAAGGCTTTGTAAGCAAAGAATTCCCAGATCATGTTTACATATTAGACAAAGCCTTATATGGACTTAAACAAGCACCAAGAGCATGGTATGGTACTCTTACAACTTTTCTTCTGAATTCCAAATTCAAAAGAGGTACGGTTGATACAACTTTATTTCTGAAAAATGAGGGTGATGATATGATTTTGATACAAATCTATGTAGATGATATTATATTTGCTTCTACTAATCCAAAATTTTGTAGAAATTTTGAGAAAATAATGCAAACAGAATTTGAAATGAGTATGATGGGAGAGTTGACATTTTTCCTAGGTCTTCAAGTTAAACAACTTCCCACTGGCATATTCATTAATCAATCTAAGTATGTCTCTGACTTACTTAAGAAGTTTGACATGACTGATTGTTCAAGTATTCAAACTCCAATGGCCACTGCAACTAAGCTAGAACCTGATCTAAATGGAAAATCTGTTGATCAGAAAAAGTACAGAGGCATAATTGGATCTTTGCTTTACTTAACTGCTAGTAGACCAGATATAATGTTTGCTACATGTATTTGTGCCAGATATCAAGCTAATCCTAAGGAATCACACCTTCTAGCTGCAAAAAGAATACTTAGATACCTAAAAGGTTCTCCTTCATTGGGACTTTGGTATTCTAAGGATTCTAGTTTTGAACTAACAACATTTACAGATGCAGATCATGGTGGTTGCAAATTAGACAGGAAAAGCACTTCTGGATCATGTCAGTTTCTGGGTGATAGACTAGTCAGCTGGTCTTCAAAGAAACAAAATTGTGTTTCTACTTCTACAGCAGAAGCTGAATATGTAGCAGCTGCAATATGTTGCTCACAAGTGATCTAGATGCAAATTCAACTAAAAGACTATGGTTACACTTTCAAAAAGATTACTTTGTATTGTGATTCAAAGAGTGCCATAGCCATCACTGCCAATCCTGTTCAGCATTCAAAAACCAAGCACATTGATGTAAGATATCATTTTATCAAAGATCATGTGGAAAAAGGTAATATTGAAATGTTTTTTGTTCAGACAGATTATCAGTTAGATGATTTATTTACCAAAGCACTTGATGAAAAACGATTTAACTTCTTGGTAAGTAATTGGGCATGATGAACATGTCTATGTAAGTATTATACATCACCTATACTCTAGAAGTTACATTCTGAAGTTTTTTTTTTCAAATTATGAATACTTTGCTCTTCAGAATTACTCTGTATATTCTGAAGTTTATCATTCAGATTTTTGCTACTTTTCAAACTCAGAAATATATCTCTTCAGTAACTAGGTTGATTGTATTTTTAATACTTTTCATTTATTTCTCTTTTCACTAATATTTGATTGATTCTTTAATAAAGTTGCAATAATCAAGGGGGAGAATCATAATTGCTAGTGATTCAAGGGGGAGTGTTATTAATTTCATATTTCTCTAACTACCCTTTCCTACATAACAACTCCGCATTGGTGAAATAAAGTCTTGCACTTTATATCTAAGAAGTATGAACAAGCTTCCTTAGATTAAAACAGTTTTCTATTTGTTCAAATATACTTCTGAATTCTCAAAATGTTTTATATTTTTCAGAAGTTTATATTTTTAAATGCTTTTTTGTCTTCTAAGATGACTCAAGTTTAGTTCTGAACTTTACTTAAAAATTCTGCGGTTCTTCTGAATTCTTTCTTTCAGACTTCTGAACTTTTTCTCAGAAGATCTGAACAACTTCTGAAGTTTTTGAACTTGTTCTCAGAACTAAAACTTCCCATTGATTTTTTCATTTAAGCGTGTGCCACGTGTTTTAATTTCATTGGATTTCTCTTAAACACGACCATTAAACGGTTCATTTCTCTTAATAAATGATGATTACTACTCTAATCACATTTACTTTTTGGCCACGTGTCCTTCAACGCTTATCCGATCATATAAATCAATGGATTCCTCATCATCTTCATTCTTTTAGCAATTTTTCTCTGAGAAATCTTTCTGTGTTTATTGATCATCTTTCTGTTACCAATCCGTGTTCTTTCTACGTCATGTCTACTTCAAAACCCATGATTTCTACTTCCTCGAGTTCCAATAATAACACTGGATCATCAAGTGATGCTTCGTTCAAGATTGTGCCTTAAAAATTAATGGTTGGATCAATGGAAATCCCACTAAGTGATGATCAAATGCTTCATGACACAGCCACAACTGCAACTCATCAAGCCGGACCTTCAAACCCTATCATTAACCCTAACCTTAACCCGACAACTGCTAAAATTGGGGAAACACAGAATATACACCCATTGATGTTGTTTCTGAATCAAATGTTGCTGAAAGTGAATCCCAGACTCCTGCTGAAAGTGGTGATCTGTCCAAACTCTATGTACCTGCTGAAAAATTACTTGACATCAAAAGAAATAACTGTGCACTGAACTTCAAGTCCAAAGACTTCATTGATGATCAAGTAATGTTGATTAAAATTCTGAAGAAACATCCCCTGCGCACTCTCCTTTCAAGGAAATTCTCTGTTCCTGCTTCTTATCTTCAACAATTCTGGCATTATGTTGAGGTAGATGAAACTGATGATGAAATTGTCTCTTATGTTCATGCCTACAAAGTTTGTATATCTGTAGATGACATTAGAAGCCTTCACTATTTGCCAAAACCAGATGAGGTTCTTGGAAAAACCTGTTATGACTCAATTCCATCCTCATCAGAGATGATCTCATATTTTATGAGCTTGGGTTACTCTGAAAACCTTAGTGCTCTGAGCTCTTTTAGAAGAAAATGTTTACCTCCAATTTGGTATTGCTTGTTTTCCATTCTGAATACCTGCCTATCTGGGAAGAGCTCAAGTTTAGACCAAGCTTCAGCAAATGGGAGGATTATATTTCATGGTGTTGCCTTCAACAAACACTATGATTATGCTAGTCTCATCTTTGATGAACTCAAATCTGCAATTTTGAAGAAGCCTACATTCAACTATATACCATTTCAGAGATTTCTTCAAACATTTATCAAAGGAGCAATGAAGGCTGTCTCAAAAATTCCTGTTCTAGCTCATGAGGTACATGTTCCTATTTTCACTATGGATAGCTTAAGGCCTCCAAATGCAAAACTTACTTTTCCAAATGCAGTTCCACTTCCTTCTCATTTACTTGATCTTGTAAGTACACAAACTTGGATTGGGAGTGAGCATTTAGAATCTATGGGATTACCTCAACCATTAATCCTTTCCCCTGATTCAACCCAAAGTGGTGATCATGCAAGGGAGTCTAGACTTACTAGAAAGAGGGGGGAGGCTATTCAAGGGGGAGAACAACCTCAAAGAGTGAAGAAGAAAAATGTAAATGAGAGACAGGGTAGAAGGGTCAGAAAAAGAATTGATGAGGGGAGAACACAGGTACAAGAAAAACAAATGTAAATGTGAACCACCTGTTACAAGCCGGGCACCCACATCTACTATTATTCCACATTCTTTGGTGGATAATATTGAAACAGCCAGTGAGCCCATGGAAACCTTGGTTAACCCCCCCAGCCACTCACCCATCTCTCAACAGAAGGGTGTTTCAACAACACAAATGGGGCAAGCAGCTTATAATCCATTAGGACCCCAATTGGAGGTTCCTTTTGTTGAAAATGAAGGATATATGTCCCCCCTTCACAGTTTTGAGCACATTGAGTCTGAGTGTCCACTCAACTTTGAGCCTCCTGAACCACTTAAAATGGCATCCATTCACACAAGCACACATCTTTCAGATGTTCCTAAGCAAAGTGTTTGTCACATTGCATCAACAACTATAGATATTCCAATTTTTGGATATCAAGGATTAGTTGGAAGTCCTGGTGGGGTGAACATCACAAAAGCTCCATTCACAGAATCAAATGTGGTTCATGATGCCTTTGTGGCTCATACAGGCCAACCTTCTTCTGAAGGTCTGAAAACAAGTTCATCTGTTGATCTTGGCAACTTACCCACATCTTCTGAATTCACAGAATTCAAAGATCTCTGTACTTCTGAATTTGCAAAGATTCAGAAGGACATCAAAGATTTGACGGATTCTACCAAAAAGGTGTTGGAGGTTAGGTTGGATCAACATGGGGAAAATTTGGTTAACAAGCTGAATGACTTTCATCTCAAATCTTCTAATGATCTTCATTTGTTTAAACAAGCACTTTTGTCAGCTTTTTCTGAAGTGGCTTCCTCTATTTCTTCTTTGAAAGCTTCTCAGCCTTCTTCTTCTTCTGCTTCACAAGGTTATGCCACTAAAGATGATATTTCTCAAATTCTCAATCAACTTTCATCCATTTAGAGTTCTCAATCAGAATTAAGCACAAGATTATCTGCTCTGGAATGCAGATCTCAATCAGATACTTTTAAAAGGAGTCTTGATGATCAGGATCCTGATAATCAAGAGGGGGAGAAAAGACAGAGAGTATCTGAACCAGAAACTAATCAAGTTCAAAGTTATGAGAAGACCTCTGAAGATACTCAGAATGTTGGTGAAGAATCAAATAAAGTCTTAGAAGCCATAGAAGATATTTTATCTGCAGAACATGAGGTACAAGAGATAAATGATCATTCTTCTGAAGAAATGATAGAAGAAGGGTATGAAACAGAAAAGTTGTCTCTTGATTCTGAAGGTAACTTGGGCTCAGATAACACATTTATTATTCCAGATTCTAATGAAGAAATGCTAAGGGAATACCTTGCTTTTGAAGATGTTATTGGAGAACCAAGTGATCTTTCTGATGTGATCATGTTTGAAGAAGATATGATTGATGTAAATATGGGAGAAAGCTCAAATGAAATAAAAGATTTAGTAATTTGGAAGCCTCAACAACTTCTGAGTGAAGAGTTCAGAAGTGCTTCTGAAAGATTATGGGATATTCTGAATCAATTCTGTTGGGTGCATATCTTTCTGAATTATCCAAGAAGTCTGGAGTGTAGACTTTTGGACAACAGATTTTCTATCTTCAGAAATTTTCTTGAACAACCAGATAAAAGAGTTGAATTGGAATTTGATTTAACTCATTTAGAAGGAGTTGAAATTATTGATGAAATCTTAATTGCTTTCTCAGGAAAATTTGAAGTTAGAACCAGATCTTGCATTATCATTCCTAAGATACATCTTCCAATACTTGAAGAACCTGTATTGGATCAAGTGTTTGAAAAGGAAAATATACTTATTTCTGGAGAAAGCAGTCTGATATTTCCTGAAGACACTTATTGCTTCATGTACAAAAGAAGTATGAAGTTTGCAAAGTTGGAAGACTTTCTGAATGATGAATGGTCTGATGATCATATTGCTCAAGTGAAGAACTTTATTCTGAATCATGGTGTTCCGAATTTTCATGATTCAACTTTAATAAAGAAGATCAGATGCATATCAAAATCAGTTCAGAATGATTTGACTATATTCCGATTTGGAGCAGAAAGAAGAGATGGTACTCTGTGTGAATTTACTCAGTTTGATGTTTACAAACTAAGACTACAAGATAAGTTGGCAATCTTATCTTTTTGTGTTAATTTTGGTGAATCTGTGTTAGTCTCAGAGATTAGAAGAATCTTGGGAATATACATAAGGAATCTCATAAAGCATGATTTTCAGTTGGCTTTGGAATATAGACTTAACACATTAAATCTGTTGGAACCTATATATATTGAAAGGTTTGGGTTGAAGAGATTGTTTACTAATCCAGATATTGGGTTCATGTATCTTGTTGAAGAAGTCTCTAAGACATTTGTTGTATCTGATATTCCAAAGTATTCTACATCCTCACTCCAATGGTTTCTGAACTACATGACAGATTTTATTGAAGAATCTGACATCAAAGAAGAAATTGTCTATCTAATCAAAGAAAGAATACATTTTAGAGAATTTGTGAGAAAGAGTTATCTTGCTGGTCACAAGAAAGTAAACAAGATAAAAGGAGCAGATTATCTACTAAGTGATGCATATGATTTCAAGATTCATACAAAGAGACAAGATATGGAAGAAATTCAGAAGTACATTCGGAATGTTGAAAGTTCAGAAGAAAGACAAAAGGAAAAAGAAAAAGAAAAGAAAGAAGTTCTTGAAAATATTTTTGAAGAGTTGGTTCCTGAAAAGCAAATATCTGAAGAGGAACAACTACAAGTACAAAGAATTGAAGAAAGTGCTTATACTATGTTCCTTGAGTATTTTCATCCAGAAATGTTCATGGAATATGAGCAAAAATTCAACTATATAGATTGCTGGATTCAAAAGTCTTTTGGTTGGAAACAATGGTACTCAGACATCATCAAAAAGATAAGGATTCCAATCAATGAAGCAAGAAAAGAAAGTCCTGTGATCAAAGTGATTAATGCTGATTTGAAGACAAGACAGAATTACAAATATGCATTCTTTACTGTTGAGCGACAAAATGGTGAGATTTCTACCTTTTCTGAAGCTGACTTTCAGAATGTTCATCTCAGAGATCTTCTCAGAGTATACAGAAGTCTTTATCCCTTCCATGACTCAATTACCAAGTTCAGAAAATCTTTTCTAGTGCTTAGAGATGGATTATACAGAGAATTTATATGGGCTGCAAAGACTGATTTCCAGGTTGCTTATGTTCTAAACAAAAAGCAAGTACACTTAAGCAAACCAAATTTAAGTCTACCAGATATACAGAATTTCAAGAAGAGCACTTTAGTACTTCATCCTCCTGGCTTCGTTTGTAAATGCTTTCATGAACTATTATTTGTGAGATTTGAAGAACTCCACAAATGTTGCAATGAAACTCTCATGGCAATCAGAGATCGTTTGGTAAAAAGACAGAATAGAAGACCAAAGAATCCGAGCAATGAAGATTGGGAGAAGCACAAGATACTTGCAAAAGAAATGATTAGAGTTGCTGAAAGGAACAGAAGTATCATTTGAACTTTTGAAGCTAAGGGGGAGATTGATAAAAATATCATAATAGCTTCAAAAGGAACTGGGTTCTTAAAAGAGAAAAAGATCTGAAGAAGTTCTGAAGACACTTCTGAAGAGGTTCTGAAGAAGTTCTGAAGAAGTTCTGAAAACACTTCTGAAGAAGTTCTGAAGGAGTTCAGAACCAATTCTGAACTTGTCTGTTATGAATGTTGTGTCACTTTAATCTTTCTATTGTATGTATAAATAGATAGTTAGTTAGATTGTTAGAAAAAATGTTTTTCATATACCTTGTAAAAATATATTCTGTAGACAGTACATTCAGTCAATACAAATTACATTTGGCTACTATCATTCCTGTTATAATCTTTTCATATATTGATATCTTGATTGTTTGGGTCCTAACAGATCCTAACATTGTTAACGGGATTTCCATTAGCGTTGTTACGATCAACATTCATTCTACGAATATTCTCACGATTGTTTTGAAAATTGGCATTGGGATTGCCATTTACATTGTTAACAAAATCATTTAAAGGGCCATTTTCATTATTGGTGCAAGTACCAAAGTTGCGAAAATAGTGATTGACAGGTTGTCCAACAACTAGATTCGGAACATCTGGAATGTTGGCATTAATGAAAATTCCCACTTCCTCGTAATTTTCAAGACCTGGAATTTCATTCATAAATTATTCATATAAAGGTCCAGCATTTCCTTCGGGGTGATCTTCAGTATCCGTGACATAGTCTTCGTCAGACATCGTGGAAGAGGGCAAAGATGGTGATCTTTGTTCGATTCTTCTACGTTGCTTGTGATGTTGGTTAGTTCTGGAGTCTGAAGCAAATAACCGACGGGACAATCTGAGCATGAACTATTTTTGGTTTTTCTTCAAAAGGTGGTAGAAAAATCAAACTTATAAAAATCGTGTCTTTCAAAAGCTTTAAACTTTAGCTTACCATCCCCGGCAACGGCGCCAAAAACTTGTTGCAAAGATATTGCTATCCCTTTTTATCACACAAAAATAAACCTCGGCGCAAGTATACACCTCGGAATACTGTCGTATTTAACAAGTAATAAATGGTACAAAGTACCGGATATCGTTCCCACAGAGATGGTATTTAAAGCTTGTAGAGATGAAAAACTTGACTTTTACAAAGACTGATTTCAGAGGGTGAAAAATAGGAGGATTTTGATTAACTAAAATTGGTTGGTAACTCTGAGAAAATACAATTATAAAAAGCAAGTCTGGGGTGTAAGGATAAATTGAGATTGGTTAATAATTTTTATAAAAAGATATTTTATAATAGTAATTGTTGTCTTGGAAAAATAATACTTTTTATGACCTCATTAAGGCTAAGACATTTAAATATCGATAGTTAGTTGTCAATTAACTTTAGGGATATTACCATGAAATATTATAGATTCAATTATGACAAGTCGATCAACTACTCTTACAAATTCAATACACCCCTTTATTTTATTATTAACGTTCAATCTCAAGTTATTAACTTACACCCCAAACTTAAGGGTTTTAGCCTTCCATTCGAGAATGGGTTTTTATAAAGTATTTTTTTGACAAATAATAAATACAATAATTAACTAGACTAAATGTAAACGAAACAACTATAATTATAAAAGCAATTAAAGAAAGCAGTAAAGTGCAGAATAGTAAAAGGGGGACAAGTTTGTGCTGACAAACTTTGAGTAAGAAGACTAGAACAAGGTTACCATTGGTACCCTTGAATAAGAATTCTAGAACAAGTTTGTTTCCAACAATCTTGAAACGGGAAACCTGGACAAGTTTTCAGGCAAAGATCTTGAGTAGAGTGTTTTGGACAAGTTTACCATAAGTAAGCTTGAAACAACTTTGGACAAGGATCCTTGATGAACTTGATGGTTAGAAAATGATAAAGTGCAATAATTAAACTGAAATAATATAAAGCTATGAAAATGAACTGTAACGAAATCAGATGCAACACCGTGACACAAACTTCCAAATCTGCAATACTATTAATAACCCACTTGAAAAATCAAGGAAAACACTAAGTATACACTAAATACTTAGGTGGCGTTTGTTTTTTAAGAGGTCCGAAGTCTGAAGTCTGATTTTAGTTCGGAAATGATTATGAAATGCCTAAACGAATCAGACATAAGTGGTGATTAAGAGCTTAAAATGAAAAAACAAACAAGCCTTAGTGAGTTCCTTAAGATCAAGATGAAGTTTTCTACAACAAACTTAGACTATTTAAAGTAAACTACAACTACTTGGTACTTACTATTTTAGGTATAAGACAAAAACTAAGCTTCTTGTGATGAGAGAAAATGTAAGATATTTTTCTCCTTGGATGCCTTCATGCTGCCATTCGTTGCTTCATATATATAGGGTCCCATGGCTTAATGGAATAGCTTAATGGATAAGCCGGCTTTTTGAGGCCCAAAACTCGCCATGGACCGAATCCTTCTTGCAAGCCCAAATGTTTCAAAATAATCCAACAACAAAAAGGAGTTCCAACAAGACAAGAGTTTTGGACCAAAAATAATATTTTTTACATAACAATTTTTAACCCAAACAACTCTTCGGTCTTCCTTTCTTCTTCAAAGATTTGTCCATCTCTTCTTTTGGACTCCAACCATTTCTTTGCTACCTACACAAAGGTTACACAAGATATGAATATAGGCATTGAATTAATTCACTTTTTTGAAAGCCTAAAATTCAAAATTTTAGTAACCAATGCTCCTAACGTTAAAACACAAAAATTAATATATATATATATATATAGCCTTAATATGATATGAAGAGGTTTACAAAGAGGTAAAAACTAAACAAAATGAGACGCAAAATCGGGTATTAAAATACCCGTATCAACCGGCGCCTCCATTATCTGACACATAGACGTGGATGACGTCGTAAATGATATTTTGAGGAAAGTAGATCATGAAGAATATTATATTATATAGAAGCATATATATCTGCAGCGTAAGAAATATATATCGGATTAAAGAAAATTAATAATATATATTTTGTTTTTACATTTTTTCGGATAAGTATATATCAGATTACATGACGCCTTTAATAAATCAAATATTATTGTATCACGTTTTATGCGGCATATAAATGATGATCAAAATATTTTGTTATTATTTTATATAAGAAAGAATATTTAATTATACACTTAATTGATATGGTAAACTTAAAGACATCTATGAAACATTTTAAATATATCGGATAAGAAAATCGGAGAAATAGATAAATTAACTAACATAAAGTATCGGCAAATTTAATGGTTAAGAAAGTCAAACGACATTCTGATGATTAATAACCGGCATGCAATGACATGACACGTCAGGTATGCGTAAGACTCATAATATCCTCTTCTTGGAACTCGATTTTGATAATTGGTAGTATTAAATATATATATATATATATATAATTTACAAATTAAATATAAATTGTTATTACTTATTAGGGTTATTTAATTATATTTAAATAAAATGTTACAAACGTCATTAAAAATCTGAATATGAAAGACATGAAAATTTACCATCGATTTAAAAAATATATTTATTATATATTAACGACAAGACATATATTTTTTAGATATATTTTAAAAAAATATGGGTAAATACTTGGTCCTTAACCCACTACTCCAGAACGGTAAATATGACCATATAATAATGTCTTCGATGATAATATTATATTATATAATGTTTAATCTCGTTGCTGTGATTATGCTTTACATGACAATGGTGACGTCATTTTCATTGGAAATCTTTCGTATTTTGATTAACCATATTTAGACAACTCCTGCAACTAAATATTATACATTAATAAAAAAAAACCATGTAATTTGTGGAAAATACAAATTTATATACCGTCACAAATTATCCGACATGGAAATGACACGTATATATATTATCATATTCAATTTTATCGGCAATTATGTCGGCAAACATAAATGATAATGTTGTAATACATTAATTATTTATTAATCTTTTGTATATCTTCAAGATTTAAATTAATAATAAAAGTATATTTACAAAATAAATGAGTTAATTTAGTGTAATGATTATTTTGCCGCCTATATAGGTTAACCTAAAGAGTCACTTAATGATTTGCTACTTATTCATTGTATAAATAAACCCTCAAAACAAACCATTTGAACTTATTTTCTCATTCGCAAAGTCCATTTATCATATATCATTCAATGGCGTCTTCATCATCATCCACCATGCCTGCAACAGAAAATGCAACCTACCCTCAATCTTTTATCAACCTCCTGGGAAGATATAATACACTACTTCTGAAAGACATCCATGATCTGAAGATGAAAGTGAAAAAACTTAATAAAGAGAAAAAAGATCTGACTAATCAAAAGGATGTTGCATCGCAACTATCAATGATGTTTCAGATTGAAAACAAAACATTGAAGCAAAAACTTGATTCAATAAACATTGCATGTAATTGCAGGGCGATTGACAACATCAACAACGTCCAACATTGATTAGCAAATGTATATATTGCACCTTTTTTGTTCGGGGGTATTATTTTGTATGATGATATTTTTGATGACCATATTAACCATTAAATGTATGTGTATTGTTAATGTTTGTTCTAGATTGTGTCCATTTATTATGTTTCATTTAAGTTTAACTTTAACGTATCCACCGACAAAATTTAACATCATCCGAAATATATTTTTTATTGTTATTTCTATCACAAATATTATTTCATTCAATCTGTTGCATAATTATTAAGATTATATATATACATATATATATATATATGTATAGAAATAATTTTATTATTGTTGAAAACATAACCTAGTTTATAAAAAATATAATCAATGATAATAACATAAGGTAATATAAATTCATTTAACTAGATCCACATTCTATATCTTCAACGAATAAAAAGTAACGTGAAAATATAAAAATAGTTAATAAAAAAATGTTATAAATGAATCCAATAATGCAAAATACGTATGTATGGTACAAAATAAGTAAGACCGAATAAATTAAAAAAAAGAATCAAATAATTAAGATTAGTATGTATGACACCGAATAAATTAATAATAATCAATCACAAAAATACAAATAAAAAATGTATTCATAAAATAAGGAATCAAAAATGTATGCTAATAAGTCACGAGACTAATAATTTTTTAACTCATTTCTCAACTTTTGGTACTTTTAACTTGGTGGCAGAACCTTTATTCAGATTGTAACACCCGAGAATTTTAGAAATCCTCAAGTTCGTAATCTAGTTTTGAGTTTTAGGAGATTATTGTCCTAAGGTATAGAAATTAGGTTTGGAAAAAGTTATTTTGATAATAGAAGTTTCCTTGTGCAAAATAAATGATTTTGGGGGTGGATTTTGGTAATCAGCGCTGCACACGAAAAAGAAAACCACCAGGCGCGAAATTTATCCCGCGCGACTTGGCGCGCGACCTGGGGTTGCGGCGCAAGTCGCCTATCTCTCTGTTTGCTCCCCTCTCCCATGCGCGCGGTCCGCTGCGCGACCTTTCGTCGCGGCACAGGTCGCGGGAGTACCTGTTTAGGCGCAGTAAACCCTAAAAATGAAGATAGCCGCCGGATTTCATTCATTTCTTCTCCAGATTCGTTTTCTTCCATTATTTTCTCCCAACCCAACCTTTAGAACACTTCTATTCTCTCTGTCAAACTTTCCCAAAGCAATTCTTCATCTTCAAGCTCAAAGGTTCATGGCTAGCTCGAGATCTATGTCCTCATCTTCACCTTCCCCAAGCAATTTTCACCATTGTTGAGCTAAACATTGGGTTTGCTTCCAGAATCGATTTGTAAGATAATCTAACCCTTTTAAGCTATGTCTTTTTACCAAAACCTTCCTATTTGGTTCTTTAGAACTTTTATCTTGAAGCATCTCTCTTGTTTTAGAGTTTTAACCATTTTAAGATATTTGATGTTTTGACTAGGGTTTTCATGGATCTTATTATTGGGAGTTGTTATTGGTGTATTTAGGTGGTTTGTGAACTAGAGATGATTTCTAGTGATCTTGCAGATCTGGACATTTCTTCAAATGGAGCTTTTGGGGTAAAACCTAGATTTCTAGCAAGGTGAGTTCAATTTGCTTTGTGAAAACAGTGTACATGCAAAAAATGTCCATTTTGATATATGAACATGATTTACTTGCTATTTGTCAAGTATTTGAGTATTTTGATAATATGCAATTATTTGATATAATGGTTTTATAAATCTTACAAATGTTATATTTGGATTTTGACACTTTGATGAATAAATATTTCATGAGAGGTTTGATGTTTTATTTATAAATGGGGATTATTTGGTGTCAATGATATTTTGAGGATTTATAAACCTACGAGGTTTACATGTTATGGCATTACGTGACATTTATCCTTAGCGCAAGTCCTTGTCTAAGACCTTTGGAGTTCATACTCGGTTGTGTGATGGGCGCTACCTACATCCCTTGGTCCTAGAAAGAACTCTTAACATTTAATAGTGGCTTACTTATGTGTTCCGTCACTATAAATGGTAAATCGTCTCCCCCATTATCTTCGGATATTTTCACACTTCAAGGGTAAGCGTGAGTTAATGGTTTATAAAATTTGGGGTTAAATATATGTGTTCTATCTTTATGTTTATAACTTCATTTATGGTCGTGTGAGTATTGAGTTTGGTATTACGTTAAACGAGTATTTCTATTAAAAGCTTTCATTACTAACAATATTTTGGTCTAAAGATTTTATTATGAAAATAATGAATTTCGGAAAGTTGTTGCTTTTATAATAAAATTATTTCGTTTGAGAATTATCTTTTATCAAGAAATTTTTTTGTTTCAAATCAATTATAAATAAGTTATAAACTCTTGAGCTCACTAGGCGTTAAGCCTAACTTTTTTCTTTGTCGGCATGTGCATCAGGTTATCGTTGGGGTTGGTACTAGCGACACGTGTTGACTTGAGTGCTAGGGAGTAGCACGTGAAAGATTTAGCTTTTGGTGACGTTTTCCGCATTCGGATATAGCAACTCTTTTGGGTTTACTAACACCCGACCGTAATCATGTCTTAGTAGAAGACTTGATATATCTTTTGTAGAGGTTTATACCCGAATTGTTATTTGTGGAAATTTCAAGTATTGATTTATAGGAAGTGATTTATCTTTCAATTGATGTAATATTGAAAATTTAAAATTAGACGCTCTTTCCAAATGAAATCTATTTTATCATAAAAGCAACAATCTATTTTATTAGTCGCTCACGGTCCTCAACCTAGCTACGATTTTTATTTGATTATCGCCCTATACATATACATTGATATTTGTTCTAAACATGAAGTACTACCATCTCTTAATTGTTTAAATGGTTTCATAATGAATGTCCCATGCACTATATACTCACACCATGGATTTTGAAAGAGTGTGCAGCCTGAAAGTTATCTTTCCGTTGATACTTATGTCAATGCTTCCCATATTTTCTTTGTTACAATCATGTACATATTTCTAGAATTAGTTATTTGTTCACAAACTACCAAAAACTAGCCAACAACTTATAATTTTATGAAATCCTAGAGCCTTTTTATTTTACTGTTTCCTTATTATTTCTCACTATATCTAGTTGTTGATTTTGGGGTTATGCCAATATGACTATGATCACAAAATTTATGCCACATTGAAGCACCTAAAATATAGCTTGTACCCTTTGAGACGTTGGCAAAGCATGATCTAAACCAAAGGATAGCCACATAGCCTAGTCGTATCATCAATATATAATCGACACTTCTCCATGACGGTAACAAACGGAACATTCCCGAATTGTGCTAATGTTTTTGCATGTAGTGTCTTCCCTATCCTTAGAATAATATTCTTATTCTAGCTTTAGAAAAGTTAATGTCTCTTACATCCAACACCAAGGATTCAATATTTTTTTTTACAGTTTTTGGTAAGACAATCCTAAATTAGTGAATGCATCAATAAAAATTTAGATTCCTTGTGATTTGTAGCAGTAAAACCCAAGCAACATGTGGATCGTAACGTTGTCCCATGTAGCTTATCTAGCTTGGCTCATGAGAAGTTATTTGATCAGAGAACATGGATTGACTGCACCAGTAAAACATACACATTCAGAAAATAACCCCCCTTTATTGGTTCCTGCCATTTATTACCATAAACTACATTTAATATTCAAATTCATGGCATTACTAAAATCATTTATTTAGTAGCATAGAAACAAAGTAGACTTGTTCTGAACCGGCAATGAGTTAATGGCTTTTGTTATCAAAGGAGCTATAACATTTGTCACATCAAGTGTGAGCTCTTTGACAAATGTAAATCCTACAAGTTATGTATGTGGTATTTTATTTACATTCATCTTCACCAATTCTAATATCAATTAGTTGCACATATAAGATATATAAGGTTTCAAGCTTAGTTGCTTAAGCAAGTACATCCTTCTACAAAAAAGTTTCCACCACACAAGTATAGAAACTTTCTAAAACAAATATAAATCATCAACAGTAGTATATAAACATGGACACCTATTATAAGAAATAAATCATGTATTATTAAAAAAAATATTAGTTAGGAAATAGGACGCTAAAAGAAGGCAAAAGAATCCATGTTAAATACATATCAACTTTATCAACACTTTTGCCTTTCCGTGTAGTTTTCGACTTATTCACTTTATGTTGCATCTCCATAAGGCCAAAAGCATACTACTCCCCATCACCATGTTGTAATTAATGTATAAAGATATGTACATGTGAATATGCGATTTCATACACCGACCCTTGAAAAAGGATTGTGCTAGATAACTTCCCAAATCGATAGTTTGATCAAGACGTTTTTCTTAACATATTTAATTTTCTAGTCTTATATAGTGCTTATTTTGCTAAACACATGAGTATGTTCAAAGTTTTGAGAGAATATTTTCACTTGATATCTTCCTACATAAATAGGCATTATATCCCATAGATAATAAGCAAATATACATTTTACCCGTCATTAGGTAATAGCCACACCGCCCATGTTCATCCCCATATTATAAGGAACATTACCTGATACCTCAAGAGTCTCCTCCTAAGTCTTGCGTTCGTGTGATGTTCCACCTTTTAAACTCAAAGCCCTTGAAACAACAATTCTCATAGAAGAAAAAAACAAATGTTATATAATCTGATCGATCTCTACAACACTATTATTGCATAGATGTAGAAGGCAAGAGTGAACATACTATAAAGGACCAGAGCTCAGCATGGTCTATTCTGATCTGTTCTCTTTGAACGGCTACTATGCATTAATGGTGCAGTTACTGGAAATTGTGTAGCTGACCACCACTCTATAATTCAGCCATGATTACCAAGCTATATGGAACTAATCAATTTCTTTATTTCTAACTCCCGTTCTTACAATCGTATTGATATTCCCTGATGTCGACATGGCTGAATCTGTAAAAGAGATGACTTCAAAGTGTGGAAAACTGAAGAAGTTTGAAGGTGCTGATTTCAGACGCTGGCAGAGATGCACTTTCTGTTGACGACTCTAAAAGTGGTGTATGTGTTGGGTACCCCCATTCCAGAAATCATGGAAGACGAGATGCTGGATCAAACCCGGAGAAGAGTAAGTGGGAGAATGGTGACTATATCTGCAGAGGTCATATTTTAAACGGTATGTGTGATTCCCTTTTTGACATCTACCAAAATTCTGAAAATGCGAAGGATTTGTGGGATTCCCTTGAGACAAAATATATCGCTGAAGATGCTTCTATTAAGAAGTTCTTGCTAAGCGATTTAAATAATTATAAGATGATTCACTCAAGGCCCGTAATGGAAAAATATCATAAGATTCTTCGCATTTTGGGTCAATTCACACTACACAAAATGAATATAGACGAATCCATTGTTGTGTCAAGTGTGATTGACAAACTTCCACCATCTTGGAAGGATTTCAAGCATAATTTGAAACATCAAAAGGAGGAACTTTCGTTGGTTCAACTTGGGATCCATTTGCGCATCGAAGAGTCTCTTCGGGTGCAAGAAAATGACAAAACCAAGGCCAAAGTTGAATCTTGGCAACCTTCTGTCAATATGATTGAGGAAAAGAAAACAAACTCCAATAACCAAGAAAAAGGCAAGAAACGAAAGTTTGAGGGACCCAATAAAACCTTTAAAAAGAAGAAGGATTTGTTGTGTTGAAGATGGAACAAAGTGGTCCATTGCAAACGTGATTGTCGGGTTAAGTTGAACAACAAGGGTGCTGGAACAAGTGGATGTGGAGCCGGGTCTGAGGACCAAGATCAAGTGAAAGGTGGTCAATTTTTGACTAACTTTGATATACTTGAAAATATTTATTATGTTTTAGTTATTACGGAGTCTTTCTATCTATATGATGATGATTTTGCATGGTGGGCGGACTCGGGGGCGACGTGCCATGTTTGTAAAGATCAACACTGGTTCAAGAAATTGACACCGGTTGAAGATGGATCTGTACTAAATATGGGGAACGAGTCGACCGCACTGATTTGTAGAATTGGAGTAGTTAATTTAAAGTTTACTTTTGGAAATCATGTTAGGTTATTTGATGTTTTGTTTATTTCTAGAATTCGAAAGAATCTAGTTACCGGTGGTAGTTTAAATAGTCTAGGGGATGAAGCTTTGGAAAAGTTTAAAATTTACGAAACCGAGGTTGAACTACAATTAGGTGGTTCAATTAAGTGTCTCTGAACTGATCGGGAAGGGGAATATATGGACCCTCAATAATTCCAATCAGTTGGTATAGTCCATGAGACATAGGCTCCATACATACCTCAACAAAACGGGGTTTCCGAACTGAAAAATTGAGTTTTAAAGGAAATGGTAAACTCAATGCTCTAATACTCGGGATTGAGTGAGGGATTTTGGAGAGAGGCTACGTTTACAGCCTGTTATGTTCTAAATAGAGTTCCAAATAATCGAAACAAAACAACCCCATATGAGCTTTGGTTCAAGAAAACTCTGAATTTGAGTTATTTTCGAATTTGGGGTTGTCGGGCTGTTGTAAAACTACCTGAACCCGAACAAAGACTTTAGGTGAACATGGGATTGATTGTATATTCATTGGATATGCAGTAAATTCCAAGGCATATATGTTATACGTAATAGAACCTAATGATTTTGTATCGAAAAATACCGTTATCAAGTCGCGGGATGCAATTTTTGACGAGATGTGATTTTCATCAATAGAAAGGCCTACGGATCTAATTCCTAGCACTAATGAAGTGCAAAATCTAGAAATCTTGGATGGTGTTTCAACCCCTGAAACGTAGCAGGTCCGGAGAAGCAAAAGAGGCCGAATTGCCAAAAATTTCGGTTAAGATTTTCAACTATATTTGGTTGAAGGATCAAGGGATGAATTTGGGCTTCAATAGTCTTATTGTTATAGTATTGAATATGACCCAAATACTTTCCAAGAGGCGATGGAGTTTCGAGATGACACCTTTTGGAAAGAAGCAATTGATGAAGAAATGTCATCGATTCTTAAGAATAACACTTGGGTGTTATCTGATTTGCCTCGAGGTTCTAAACCACTTGCATGCAAATAGATCTTCAGAAAGAAGATGAAACTTGATGGGACGATTGATAAATTCAAAGCCCAGCTAGTCATTCAAGGGTTTTGGCAAAAACCCGATATTGACTATTTTGATACTTATGCTCTGGTTGCTCGTATCTCGACTATTAGATTGTTGGTTGCCTTGGTGGCAATTCACAACCTGATTATCCATCAAATGGATGTTAAAATAGCCTTCTTGAATGGTGATCTTCATGAAACAACCCGAAGGTGTCATTATGCCCGGTAACGAGCATAAGGTGTGCAAACTTGTGAAATCTTTGTACGGGCTGAAACAAACGCCTAAACAATGGCATCAAAAGTTTGATGAAGTTATTTTATCATGTGATTTTGCTTTAAACCAATGTGATAAACGTGTTTATAGCAGATTTGATGCTAAAGGTGCGGGTTTGATCATCTGTTTGTATGTGGATGACATGCTGATTTTTGGAACTGATCAAAACCAGGTAGATGAAACTAAAAAGTTGTTATCATATAAATTTTCCATGAAAGACATGGGGCAGGCTGATGTAATTGTTGATATAATTAAACGGGTTAACAAAGGGATTGTTATGACACAGTCACAGTTCATATTGTAGGCTGCAACTCGCCTGCATGAAGCCGAAATCGCTAGTAATCGCCGGTCAGTCATACGGCGGTGAATCCGTTCCCAGGCCTTGTACACACCGCCCGTCACACTATGCAATTTGTTTAGGCTGCTTGTTCTTGAAGTATAAAACGTTCCATCTACCCGTTTCGGGAACGTCCTGTGCCAAAGTCACTGAATGGGTCAAATTGCAAATACTAATTTATTAAGAATCAATCGGATTGAAGATATAGCGCACTATATAGAGGAAAATCTCAAAGAGTTCAATTATAGTGATTGTTCTCCCGTGAGCACTCCTATGGATCCTAGTGTGAAATTAATGCCAAATACGGGCACTTATATTTCACAACTAGAATACTCTAAGGCAATTGGTAGCCTGATGTATGCCATGATGACTACCAGACCCGATATAGTATATGTCGTGGGACGGTTGAATCGATATACTAGTAATCCGAACAGCCAACATTGGCAAGCAATTAAAAGAGTGTTTACATATCTCCAGGGAACCATGGATTATGGTTTGAACTATTTGGGATATCCTTCGGTGTTACAAAGATATTCGGATGCAAGTTGGATATTCAATATAGAGGATCACTCTTTGACGAGTGGTTGGGTATTTTTGCTTGGAGGTGGTGCCATTTCTTGGGCATCCAAGAAGCAAACTTGTATTACAATCACAACGATGGAATCTAAGTTTGTAGCTTTTTATACTGCCGGTAAAAAGGCAGAATGGTTAAAGAATCTTGTATATGAGATTCCATTATGGCCGAAAACTATTGCACCCATTTCCATTCATTGTGATAGCGCAGCCACATTGGCTAAGGCTTATAGCCAAGTGTACAATGGAAAGTCTTGACACTTGGTTGTTAGACATAGTATGATTAGAGAATTAATCATGAATGGTGTAATCTTAGTTGAGTTTGTTAGATCGCAACAAAATTTAGCGGACTATTTGGCAAAGGGTTTAGCAAAAGACTTAGCACACAAGTCTGCTATTGGGATGGGATTAAAGTCCTTATAAATCCATAATGGTGAGACACCCAATCCGCTTCTAATACGATGTTAGAGGCTTAATTCAATGAGGAAAGCTCACACTTATAATCATGATGAATCATCCCAGGTATGTGTTCGGTACTTGTGTAAGTAGATTGAAGTTTATTTTCTTAATAATTCTTTGATAAAGTGTATGTGCAAGTACACAAAGTAAAGGAATTACCTATGTGATCGTGAAGTGTATCCACATTTCAGAAGGTCGGGGACTTGGCCTTTATACGATCATAAGAGGATTAGGACACACGACTTTATAATTATGCCATATTTTATTTTCTAGACGAGTAGGTTAAACTTGTATGTATTTTATCTTTAGGTATTCAAATGAGTTGATGGGTTCAATCCTTGGGATTCCTTGATTCTCGAATATTTAAAATGTGTAAAATCCTAAAATGAAAATTCAATCGTTTTGATATTTTCATCTATGTGCAAGTTGGCGTTGTTCATTATTAAGATGTTTTTTCATGGGTCACAGTAAAAAATGGGGGAGGATTGTTAGTGATTTTAGTGTCACCGGTCCATTTATGTGTAATTGGAAATAGCATGATGTTTAAAAAGCGTTTATACTGTGTTCTAATACGAGTTAGGTGGTGCTTAGTGCACAGTTGTTATAAGGAGAGTATGAACCTAGTAATGACAAACTAGCGGGGGGTTAAGGGGGTTGCGCCCCCTTGCGTGGTCAAGGGGCAGCTCCTGTTGCGTGGTCAAGGGGCAGCGCTTGTTGCGGGGTCTAAAGGGAAGCACCCTCGTGGGGTTTGGGGCAGCGCCCTAAAATCTCTTCAGAATTTTGGACTTGAAGTATAGTGGAAAAACTTGATCAGAACTCGAATACAGAGCTTTGTGTGGCTGATCAGAGCCTAGATACAGAGCTCTGTATGGTTGATACAAAAGCTATATATGGCCTATACAGAGGCTCTATATGGTCAGACCAGAGGCTTTGGTTTAATCCTCGAGACTTATGGGGTGTTTGGTAAAGAGAAGTGAGAGGAGAGAAATGGAATTTCTGAGACGTTATCAAAAGTTGGTTTTAAATGATGTTTGATCTTTAATTGGTGATATTAATTTTAGTTTGTGAGTTTGTAAAAGTTGACAGGAACACATGAAGAAGATGGTCAATTATCTTGTGTGTTAAGTAACAATTTATAAAGCTTGCGAAACATTCTCAGATGCTTTCGATAATTATTCGATAGTATCGGTAGTGTTTCAGTCACTTTCGATAAGTTTCGATAGTGTTTTGATCACTTTCGATAAATCTCGATATCGTTCCGGTGAGTTTTGATTAGTTTCGATACGATTTCGTAACATTTTTCATAACTCTTGGGTTAAATTTCGGTGCGTTTTCGGTGTTGTTCCGGCGCGAATTTATTGACGTTTCGATAAATCCCTTGTTGTTGCATTGTTGTTGAAAGCCGATGGAAAGAAAAATTCATTTTTCGATCATCGAATATTATGTTTCTCAAAGGATAAAAGTCGTGGTTAAAGCTGGTGATTATAATTTGTGATCTTTTGCGACTTTTGTTGATCTTTAGCGACGGTTGAATAGTAATAATAAAAAATGAGCATCCATGAATGATTGTCCAAGAGCACTCTGTGAATCACATTCTAATCCATGAATATATTTTTAATGCAATCCATGAATATTTTTTTTAATTTCTTTTTCTGTTAGTTTTGTACATTTATAGTTCTTTTTCCATTAAGTTTCGGTTAGTTCTGTTAAGATCCGTGAATGTCATCCGTTTGTTTCTGTTAGTTTTGTACATTTATAGTTCTCCATGAAAGTCATTCGTTAAGACTCCGTTTGTTTCGTTAATTTTTTGTTACAATTTTAGTTCTTTTTCCGTTAATTCTTTTAAGTCAATTTTTTGTTAAGTTTTTTACAAAGTTAGTCCTTTCTGTTACTTTCAAATATTAACAGTTTCGGCCCATGGACTTTAAGCTTCAATTTTTGTCACTTTTAGCCCCTGGACTTGAAATTTCTAAATTTTACTTTTTTAATCCTTATACTTTGTACTTGTGTTGTTGTGGTTTAGAGTCGTTTAAGTTTTAGCTTTTGTCATTTTTAGTCCTCGTATTTTGTTTCCGCACACAATTCAACTTATAATCGAAGTTTCTGTCAACGATTATTTGTTCAGGTAACAAGTGCTTATATTTTTGATATATTCAAAAACTGATTTGTTATATTTGATTTTTGTAGTATTCTTTCAAAATGGATAATTCTATTTTGCAGATAGAGAATTAAGAGCTCGAATAAAATATTTCTATATTGGAGAAAAAGTTAAAACAGAGTACAAAGAGTTTATAAAACTTTCTTATGAACATCATGAAAATCTTAATTGGACAAATAGTTATGATAAAGTTGTTGAAGAAGAAAAGAGTTTTTGCAAGAGCAATTAGATGAGGTGTATGCGAATTGATGGAGTGTGAAATATGAAGATGAGAGTAAAAAGAGGAATATTGTGTTATTAGAGAAAAAAATTTGAGTTAATGAAAAAGATTCGTGAATTTGAAAAAGATTCTAAAAGGATAGTGTCTAAAAACAATATTAAAACTTGTGAGACAATAGTTATGAATCTTTCAAAACAAGTTTCGGATTTTGATACTTTTGAAAGAAACGATTGAGTTAGAAAAAGAAAATCTTGAACTGAAGAAGAAGGTTTTAGATTCTGAAGAAGAGATTTCCAAGGAGAGAGAGACAAATTTGAAAAAGAAAGGAACGATTTTAAACTGAAATTTTTGGGATTTTCAAAAGAAGTTTCTGAATTTGAAAAGGTTATTGTTTTAGAAAGAAATATGGAACTTACAAAGAAAAATTCTGATCTTCGGAATATCATAGAAAAGGAAAATAAGAGTTTTTCTACTGAATGGAAACTCATTAAGAAAAAGAATGTTGGTTTGGTAAAAACTCTATCTAACAAGATGAAATGGCTAGAAGTAGTAGTAGAGCATGAAAAGAGTACATTTGATGCTGAAAGAAAAGTTCTTAAAGCTAAGGTTACGGCTTCGTCACATCAGATTTCTGAACTTGAAAAGAAATCGGCAGATGATAGAGTTTAAAAGCAGATAAGAGACCCGAGTCTCAAATAGAAAAAGAGTTTGAGAAAAAAAAGTGTTTGAGAAGAAGATTGCAAAGCTTTTAAGACAAT
Organism: Silybum marianum; assembly: GCA_036898165.1. NCBI lineage: Eukaryota > Viridiplantae > Streptophyta > Magnoliopsida > Asterales > Asteraceae > Silybum > Silybum marianum. Next base: position 25,535,764 of record CM072536.1, on the reverse strand, counting down.
TATTTGGACTACAGACAGAAGTTATGAAGGTCGATATATGAAATCTGAAATGCATATGAGATTTGATTTGCTGGTTGAAGAAAGAAATACTTTGACTACAAAACGAAAGGAGTTTGAACTATCTGACAGAGTTACTATTCATTCAATGACTAGTTCAAGTTCTACTGCTACAAAGGTTTCTTCAACAAAGTTCCTTCTAATCTCTTTTATATTTCTTCTGCTTCTAGTTCAAATACTAGAAATTATGAGCAGGTGACGAAGATCTGGAAAAGAAAATTAAAATTTTCAAAGACTGATACACTGCGCCATGTTTATTCTACTAAACAGTTAACCAGTCTTGGTCAACAAAAGTTGAGCAATTCAACAAGTGGAACAAATGATTTTGTCAAGAGAAGGTATGCAAACAGGTGGTATAGTGCATACTCTATTCCTGAATCCTAGTGATAAGATCTACTATTAGAACATCTAATCGTAATAGATGGTTCGGATCTTATAATATACCTTAAACCAAATCTACCATACAAGGACCCATGAAGGTATGGGTACCAAAAACTACTTAATCTGTTTTGCAGGTTATCATGTGTCGTGCCGAATTTCAGATTATTTAAACACATGATCAAACTTATGCTTGGTTTGAGGGGGAGTAAATATTTTCTATTTTTGAGGGGAACATCTTTTATACCGTTTTTGACAAAACCGTGGTAGTTCAATCCGAGAAAGTTACTTGTGTTCGTTTCTTTCCTATTGAAATTTTTTTCTTGGATTACCACGTCTAATATTTTCGGTGGAAATACACTCATTTGAAATTCATCACCAATTCCAAAGTGCCAAATAAATTATTCGATTCATATTCGATATAATAATTGTGAATTGTTCTTCACAATTACATTCTAATCATTGTTTTTGAATCACTAAGCTTATTGAGTCAATTTGTTTAACGTTTGTATTTGTTTCATTCACATTCCTAAACAGATACTTCATTTTTAGCTTCTGAATACTTCAGTTAAGAACCTATTCTATATATGTTTAGTTTCTGAATACTTCAGTTCAGATCCTATTCTAAGTATGTTTGACTTCTGAACATATCAGTTCAGAACTCGTACTTCAAATGTTGATCTTTGAATTGCAAAGCATAACATCTTTGGATGTTTAGGTATATTTTCATGGGTTCAGTGTGTGAGGTTAACTGAACTTCTATGGACTACCAGAAGCAATAGCCCTACCCAAGAAGTAATCCCTGAGTTATTGAGGGGTTAGGGGTATTAAATAATAGAGTGTGAGAGATAACACATACGGATGAGTAATCTCAGTGTGCTGAGAGTTAAAAAGGAAATAAGAGTTTGGTTAGAAGTGAGGATTTTTATTGAAAGGATAGAGGGTGTGAGAACAGACTTAAAAGAATAACAAAACTCTGAACCAACGATGTAACACCCGCAATTTTGGAACCTTTATTAGGATGAGTTATTATTCTGAGGGTAATTAAGTCGATATCATATGGGGTGTTCCATATATAAATCATGTTGGAAAGTCTAAGATTCGAATCGGGGTCGAAAAACGCAAAAAACAGCGAAAACAGAGCGAGAAACGACCTCCCGGGACCTGGCACGCGACCAGGCCGCCTCCCAAGCCACGTCACCTTCTGTTTGGGTGATCCAGAGGGTCCGGGCGACCTTTCACGCGACCTAGTCGCCTGGATACCCGCGTGAGCTACTGACTTGCACAAAAAGACCGAAAAACAGGAGAACTCTTCATTTGGCCATAACTTCTTCATCACAACTCCGTTTTGAGCGATTCAAGTTGCTAAGGTTTTGTATTTTTGAGCTCTTCAAAATGGAAACAAGGAGGATTCGTGATTCCTCAAAGAGATGTGGTTCCCATATGTCGAAAGGTGAGATTTTTGGCGTTCTTACACCATATCTAGGGTTTGGTTTTATGTTTTGGATGTGGGTTTGATTTTGGTGTATGTTGGGTTTGTTTATGACCTAGATGAAGGATTTATAGGTGGAAACTTGTGGACCTGAAGTCCTCCCATAATCAAGAGTTGTAAGTCATCACACCCTTTTAGATCGTATTTCTTGTTAAAACGTTACTTTTAGTTCTCTAAAACTTATACGGAAGTATTTTCTCCATTTTAGATTTTTGGGAGTTTTGGTTGATTTGAGATTTTAACCAAGGGTTTTATGGACTCTGATGTTTGGGAGTTGTTCGTGGTATATTTTAGGTTGTTGTTCTTGGTCTAGAGATCATTTCTAGTGAAGAAATCTTGCAGATCTGGACATTTCTTTAAATGGAGTTTTTGGGTAAAACCTAGATTTATCCTAAATCTAGCAAGGTGAGTTCAAGATACTTTGTGAAAATTTTGTACATGCCAAAAACGTCCTTTTTAAAGAATTATCATGTTTTACTTGGTATTTATCAAATGTGTGAGTATTTAGGTAAGTTTGCATATTTGGTATAAAAGAGTTTATAAATCATACAAAAGACCTATACTTGAGTTTTGGGCATTTTGGCAAATGAAGTACAAGTGTAAGTTATTTGGGTGCATTATCGTTTAAATGAAAACCATTTGATTGTATTTGCATCTTTAAAGTAATTGATTTATAAATCGTTGGAAAATGCATGAAATTGCATTATGAGACATTTGGAAATATATGAATATGAGTTCATTTGGAAAATGGTGTGTCTTAACGAATGTTTTGAGTAATTGGATAACTGTTGAGTTATAGAGCTTTTGCTCGGTTTTGACTAAAATGAGTCCCATGGACATTTGTCCGATTTAAATGACGATATGTTTTGGGTGCATTGGTCATTCGTGTAGCGTCGGGTAACCTTATGATTTCCTAACTCTGAGAAATAATTGACTATCGGGAAATTGTATTTTGAGCAAAGAATTGGTGTTGGGAAATTATCAATATTTCTTGCTTGACGTATTTGATTTATATACTAGAATGTAATGGATGCATAGGCATATAAGTCGGTCTTAAAATTCAGGATTGTTGTCCCCTTTTGATCACGTTTGAGTCATTGAGGGTCTGACACTTATGTGTTGTTGGTTGTTGCCAACTGCCATTGACTCTTACGTTCGTGATGATATAGGGTCATCGAGGGCCTGACACTTGTTGTGTTGTTGGTTGTTACCAACTGCCATTGATCCTTGCACGGGCTTTGATTGGAATCATCGAGGGCCTGGCATATATTGTATTATTGATGTGTTTCCAATAGCCATTGATCGCAGCTAGGATCATCAAGGGCCTCACAATTATGTTGTTGGTTGTTGCCAACTGCCATTGATTCCTTTCTTAAGCTTAACATTTAAAAGTGGCTTACTTACGTATTCCGTCACTATAAATGATAAATCGGGTCTCCCTCATTATCTTCTGATATTTCTATCCCTCTCAAGGGTACGCGTGATGTAACAATTTATGAAACTGGGTTAAAGTTATGTCTCTATCTTTACGTTCATAGCTTTATTTTTCGTCGCGTGAGTATTGGGTTTGGATCACGTTAAATGAGTATTTCTACTTTTAAAGCTTTCATTTCAAAGGTCATTTCGGTCTAAAGCTTTTATTATGGAAATAATAAATTTAGGAAAGATGTTGCTTTTTATAATGAAGTTATTTCATTTGAGAATTATCTTTTATCAAACAAAGCTTTTGATTTCAATCCGTTATAAATATGTTATAAACTCTTGAGCTCACTAGGCGTTAAGCCTAACCCTTTTTCTTTGTCGGCATGCGCATCAGGTTATCGTTGGGTTTGGTACTAGCAACACGTGTAGACTTGAGTGTCTGGGAGTATCACGTTAAAGATCTAGCTTTGGTGACGTCTTCCGCATTTGGAGATAGCGACTCTTTTGGGTTTAGTAACACCCGACCGTATTTATGTCTTAGTATAAGACTTGACCTAAGTAGTTGTTTTTATAGAAGTTTTATTAGAGGAATTTCAAGTATTGTTTTATAAGAGAAAGATTTATTCCTTATTTATTGTATTGATGAAAATTTTAAATTAATCGCTCTTTCCAGATTTAAGGGTGTTACAAACCACTTCTAAGATGGGCAAACACATTACTGTTGGTTCACAATTCTTTCTTCACCTTCATTGAAACATGCAAATAGCCATGACACCTCTTGCTTTAATCCTACCAGCTACTCATTTCTTCCTTAAACATGAAATGTTTCAATTTTTTCACGGCCAGGCAACATATATATTCTATTCAGTCTTTATTTGAAAGACTTGAATATTGAAAAAGAAGGAAAGTTTTCCAGCCTTCGCACTTCAATCAAGCACATTGAGTCTATGGAATGTATTTCACATTTTGTGCCTTTAAATAGCATCTAATGGTTAATTCTTTCTACACATTGCACGAGCCTTTGTGATTCCTAATGCATATCTTTGTGTTTATGCCGGAACAATCTGAGAAGTTAGTCTTTATAACTTTAATTCAGTGATGACTGGAAGTCCAATCTGTGCTACCCCGATGCCAACACTAAACATAGGCCACTCAATTGAATTTATTTCGATTGTAGTGGTAATAGTTGTTAAATGTGCTTCTATGTTAGCCGATTACCAAGTTTCAAGGGGGAGTAACAAGTATGGTAAAGGAAATATCTTTTCAAGGGGAAATAACAAATATTGTAAAGGAAATATCTTTTCAAGGGGGAGCAAAAGAAACTCTTTGTCGGAGATATATTTTTAAAGGGGAGAGAAATTAGCCTGACATGAAGAAGCCTGATTCGTGTAAGGGGTTGAAGTCTGTTTGAATATATAAGTGATTGGTGTTTGACGAAGTTTCATTGATTTAGTCTTTGATTATTCATGATGCTCAGGATTCTCCTAATCATCATGAGGGAGAGAAATAATATTAAAGACGTATTCATATCAAAGACATGAATAAGTTAACTGAAGATGCTTCGAGGGAGATTTAATTTCAAGATGTTTGTATTGAATGCTAATGTTGAGGGAAAGCTGATAAAGTTTACAAATGTTCATATGTGTAGGGGAAGTAAAAGAATTCAGATTTATTTGTTGATGAAAAGTTGATTGAGATTAACTGACAATATGTTAAATCAGTTTATGAAGAAGAAAGTTTGAATCTAAATAATTTAAATCTAAGGGTGAAAAGCAATTGGATTTAAAGAATGTAGATGTGATGAAGAGTTTGAAGCTTGACATTTCTGAGGAAGATGATTGAAGAAGTTTGTTCATAGAGATGGAAAAGTTTTGTTTGACGATTTGTTGACTTTTGACTATTCAAAACAGAATTCTAAAGAATGAAAATGAGTTCATGATGAAGATTATGATCTAAGTTTGTATGTTGCAAAGAGATTTTATTCAAACAATGATAAATTTTGTTCATCTTCATAAAGAGGAGTTCGTTAAAGACTTATGATTTTGAGGAGATTGTCAAAGTCAAGGTTTAGTGAAGACAAGGTTTTAAAGTTCTTTGGTGATTGTTGTTTTGTGATCTCGAATCTAAAGGGGGAGATTGTTAGGTTTAAAATTATGTTGTATCCGAGATCATCGAGAATGAAGACGAGATTAAAGAATGAAGAGGTCAAAGTTCTTCATAATCAGTGGGAAAGGAGGAAGGAAGTTGGAGGACCTTAGAGACACCATCCGCAATGATGATTACATCTCTGTCAGTGAGGACAAAAGTGACAGTTGGTTAGTCCTCCTTTGAATGAACACATGAACACCAAAAGATTCCTAGGAGAAACGTGCTAATTTGTGATGCTAATGACTTCATCATTGAAATCCATCAGAAATCCATCTTTTTGTTGAAAAAACTTCCATGTTTAGTAGTGACTGCATCATTGTAATATTTGTATTTTCACTACATTATCGCATAAAAATGTCATAATGTCATTTATCATTAAATGTATTTTCTCAATAATTGAAATTGAACTTTTCATATCATTAGAAAGCTCTACTTATACTTATCGTCATCTGAAAAGATGGTAAACACTCGACGTCTTTAACAATGGTGATTTCATTACATTCCTTAGCATCCTTATTGAATCCATTTCATTAAAATATGATTATATCAAAATACTGATCATATTACCGTAATTTGTTTGGTCTAAATATATTGTATCCGAGATTACAATATTGAAGACGTCGTGGTCAAAGAAACTATCAACAAAGTCAACATTATGCTTAATTGTAATTATACTTCATGTATTGAGTAGCGGTATAAATGTCCTTGTGTATTTTTACTTGATAGTTAGATCCTTCATTGTTGGATTGATATTGTACAGAGAGAGACGTCTCTACAGAGAGAGAATATTCAATATACATATGATTTGATCATCTTGATCTTGATATTTGTTATTAATTACATTATTATCTGATTATTACAGGATTAACAATTGGCATCAAGCAAAATCGTTGTGTAATCCTTTGATAAGATCATCAAAGATTCAACAATTTTGAAGATTATGTTCACTGTGCGAGTTCTTGAAGATATAGTAATTTTTTTATTACTCTTGAAGATTTGGTGCATACTTTATGATTCTTTGTTGCCACATTGGTTTGTGGATTGTTAGTACATCAATTGGAATCAATTACAATTCCTAATTTTTATAAAATTCAAGGATTGGATCAATTTTGGTGGTTTTTGGGTTTTCGGAAAAATGCTACTATTTTGGGATCAAAGTGTTTGTTTCGGATGTTTTTTGATAAAAGTTCAAGAATTAAAGTTTTTCTAAATCGATTTGCGAGCATACGTTCAATTTTTCAGAGGAATTGGACAAGTTTTGGGTTCATGTGACACCCTCAAAGTTTGAAAATAGCAACTAATTTAAAACTTTCATTATTACATCGATTGAAGGATAAATCCCTTCCTATAAATCAACACTTGAATTTCCTCGATTAATAATTCTAAATACACCTCAACGATAGATAGGTCAAATCTTATACTAAGACATAATTACGGTGAGGTGCTACTAAACCCAAAAGAGTCGTTATCTCAAAATTCGGAAAACATCACCAAAAGCTAGATCTTTATCGTGCCACTTCTTAGCACTCAAGTCCACTGGTGCCACTAATACCAACCCCAACAATAACTTGATGCACATGCCGAAAATTAAAAAGGGTTAGGCTAAACGTCTAGTGAGCTTAAGAGTTATAACGTATTTATAATCGGTTGAAATCGAAAGATTGCTTAATGAAATAATAATTTCTCAAATAGAATGACTTCATTACAAAACCAACATCTTTCCCAAATTCATCATTTTCATAATAAAATCTTTAAACCAAAATATAATTAGTAACCATGAGGTTCCAACATTTTTTCCTGAATTTTCATAGGAGTTGTTCCCGGGCATACTAAAAAAAAGGTTCTTATACACCCCAACCCCCTCCCTTGGAAAGAAAAAGGTAGCACCGAAGAAAGGAAAAAGCGATATGGTGGTTTTTATTGTTCCCGTGAAGCGAGGATGATTCGTCCAACGAATGAAGTGAGTCAACATTTTGTCTTCGACCAAGCTTTAAATAAAAATATCCGTTCAAAACAAATTTCTACACCCGATACCCACCCAAGACGTGAATAAGTTTAAATGCTCCAAATACCAAACTATAAAAAAAGCTCCAAATAAATTCTCTATAGAGGCCATCTCTGAGAACTGGAAAGGATTTTCTGAATTTGGCAATGGAGTCATGAAAAGGATAGAGACTTCTGTATACTCTGAGTAAGTCTCTAAGGTGAACATTCTGAAAATCAGCTTCTGAGAATGTGGAGATTTCACCATATTTTCTTTCCACAGTGAAGAAAGCATATTTGTAATTTGTTCTGGTTTTTAAATCTGCTGTAATTATTTTCACAATTGGACTTTCTTTTCTGGCTTCATTTACAGGAATTCTGATCTTCCTTATAATATGAGTACCATTGCTTCCATCCAAACGATTTCTTAACCCAATAATCAATATAATTGAATTTTTGTTCATACTCCATGAAAATCTCTGGATGAAAGTACTCAAGAAAAATAGTGAAAGCTCTTTCTTCAATTCTTTGTTCTTGCATATGTTCAGATTCAGAAACTTGTGTAACAGGAGCTATTTCTTTAGATAAATGTTCAGAAAATTTTTCTTTTTGTTTCTCTTTCTCTTTAAGGCTTTCTTCAGAACTTACAATCTTCTGAATCTTCCAGATTTCTTCTATATCTTGTTTCTTGGTGTGGATCTGGAAATCATATACATTGCTCAAAAGATAGTCAGCTACTTTAATTTGATTTACTTTCTGTGCCCAACAAGATAACTTTTTCTGATAAATTCTCTGAAATTTATTCTTTCTTTGATCAGATAGAAAATCTCTTCTTTTATGTCAGATACAGGAACAAACCATTCAGCATATTTCAGAAGCCAATTCAGAGTAGAAGTAGAGTACTTTGGTATATCCGATACTATAAAAGTGCTATAGGTTCCTTCTACTTCAATCCTGAAACCTATATCTGGTTCTGTAAATATTTTAGTCAGCCCAGTTCTTTCAATACTAACTGGCTCTAAAAGATTCACTTTATGTAATATGAATTCCATGGCTAACTAAAAATCATGCTTGATCAGATTTATGATATAAATTCCCAAGATTCTTCTAATTTCTGAAACAAGTTCAGAATCTTCTCTTTTAACACAGAAATCTAGAACTGCAAGTTTGTCTTGTAATCTCAACTTATAAAAATCAAATAGAGAAAACTCAGTTAGAGTGCCATCTCTTCTTTCTGCTCCAAACTTCACAATATAAAGATCATCTATAAAAGTTTTTGAAAGGCTTCTAATCTTCTTAATCAAAGTAGAATCTTGTAGGTCTTGAATTCCATACTTTTGAACAAACTCCTTCACTTTTGAAATGTAATCTTCAGACCATTCATCATTAAGAAAATCTTCAAGAGTTGCATGCTTCAAACTTCTTTTGTACAAATTGTTATAAGAATCTTCTAGAAAGAAAAGTTGGCTGGCTTCTGAATAATCATACATATTTTCCTTTTCATACACTTGATCAATGACAGGTTCTTCAAGTAAAGGCAAGTTGATCAAAGGTATAATAATACAAGGTTTGAATCTTACTTCCAACTTCTCAGAAAATGTCATCAGGATCTCATCTGAAACTTCCACATCATGCATATGACATAAATCTATTTCTATGTCAAAATATTCAGATGGTTGATTTATAAACTCTTTGAAAATAGCCAGTTTGTCATCCAAGAATCTACAATCCAGATTCCTTGAACTATTCAAAATTAAATATACCCAGCAAAATTGACATATTAACCTCCAAAGATTTTCAGAAACTTCATCACTATCCAATCTGTTCAGAATTTGTGGTTTCCAAATTACCACTTCTCTATGTACATTTGCTTCTTCATCAATACCCTCCTCCATCTCTTCATCATTTTCAAACATTATTATATTTGAAAGATCACCAGGTTCTCCAAGTGTTTCTTCAAAGGCTAAATATTCATTTAGCATCTCTTCATTAGAATCTGGAATAATGTTTGTGTCTTATGAGCTTACATTCTTTTCAGATTCATGAGAAACTTTTTCAGTTTCATACCCTTCTTCAACAAGTTCTTCAGAAGTAATATGTTCGGCCTCTAGACCTTCTATTTCAGCATGTAAAATGTCATCAATAGCTTCAGAAATTCTGTTAACATCTTCACCAACAACATTATATGTTTCTTCAGAAGATTTTTCAAAAGATTGATTTTGTGGTATCTCAACATCTTCGGATACTTTTTGTCTCTTCTCTCCCTCTTGATTATCAGGATACTGATCATGAAGACTTCTTTTGGAAGTATCTGATTGAGGCCTACACTCTAACACAGAGAGTCTATTATTCAAAGATGATTGAGAATTCTGAATTATTCAGAATCTGAGAGATATCTGCCTTTGTAGCAAACTGGAAAGAGTCTGGCTGAGTAGAAGAAGTAGAAGGCATAGAAGTTTTCAGAGAAGCCACTGTAGAAACAACTTCAGAAAAAGCATTCAGAATTGCCTGCTTGAAAGATTGTAGATCATTTGAAGTTGATAGCTGAAAATCATTCAACTTATTGACCACTGTTACCTCCTGCTTTTCCAACCTATCCTCCAACACCTTAGAAGTTATATCCGTCAAATCCTTTATGTCCTTCTGAATCTTTGTAAATTTAGAAGTACAGAAATCCTTGAATTTTGAGAATTCAGAAGATGTGGGTGAAGGTCCAAGACCAACAAATGGTCTTGTTTGCAGTCCTTCAGAAGACGGCTGGCCTGTAGATGCCACAGCATCATGAACCACATGTGATTATGTAAATGGAGCTTTAGTAATGTTCACTCCACCAGGACTTCCAACCAATCCTTGATAACCTAAAATAGGTATATCTATGGTTGTTTTGGCAATGTGACTAACACTTTTCTTGTTTACATCTGAAAGATGTGTGCTGGTGTGAAGAAAATCCACATTTAGTGGTTCAGAAGGCCCAATGTTGAGTGGACTCTCAGACTCAATGTGCTCAAAACTGTGAAGGGGGGACATATATCCTTCTTTTTCAACAATAGATTCTTCCAAATGGGACCCTATTGGTAAATTAGCTGCTTGCCCCATATCTGTTAGTAAAACACCCTTCTGTTGAGAGATGGGTGAGTGGCTGGAGGGGTTAACAAGTTTTTCCATGGGCTCACTCGCTTTTTCAATATTACACACCAAAGAATGTGGAGTAATAGATGATGTGGGTGCCCGGCTTAGAACAGTTGGTTCACAAGTTTCTTTATCTTTTACTTGTGTTCTCCCCTCTTCAGTTCTTTTTCTTACTCTTCTACCCAACCTCTCATTTTCATTTTTCCTCTTCACACCATGAGGTTGTTCTCCCCCATGACCAGCCTCCCCACTCTGCCTAGGAATTCTAGACACCTCACGACGCTCACCACTCTTGTTAGAATCAGGGGAATAGACTACTTGTTTAGGTAGTCCCATTGATTCACAATACTCATTCAAAAACCTATTTGATGATTTTACATATGCAAGTAAGTAACCTGGTAGTGGTAAAGCATTTGGAAATTGTAATTTAGCACTTGGTGGCCTGAGATTATCCATTGAGAAAAGGGGAACATGCACCTCATGAGTTTAAACAGGAATTGCAGGAACAACTTTCATGGCTCCTTTGATAAAGGTTTGAAAAAATCTTTGAAATGGTATGTAGTTGTAAGTAGATTTCTTCAAAACTGCAGATTTGAGTTCTTAAAAAATATGATAAGCATAATTATAATGCTTGTTGAACGCCACTCCATGAAAGATGATCCTTCCATTTGTTGATGCTTGATCCAGACTTGAACTTTTACCAGACAGACAAGTGTTCAGAATTGTGAATAGACAGTACCAGATAGGTGGTAAACACTTCTTTCTGAATGAGCTTAAAGCATTCAATTGTTCAGAATATCCTAACTTCATAAAATCTGAGATCATCTTAGAAGAGGATGGAATAGGATCAAATGAAGTTTTCCCTACAACTTCATCCTCCTTTGGAAGAAAATGAATACTTCTAATATCTTCAACAGAGATACAGACTCTGTAGCCGTGTACATATGAGGAAATATCATCTGCCTCTTCATCAACTTCAGCATGAAACCACCATTGTTGCATATATGAAGCAGGGACCAAGAATTTTCTGGATAGCAAGACTCGAAGAGGATGTTTCTTCAAAATTTCAATTAAGATCATTTGATCTTCATTTAAATCAGTAGATCTTAGGTTCAGGGCGCAGTTGTTCTTTTTGATGTCGAGTAATTTTTCTTCAGGAACATAGTGTTTGGAAAAATCAGGGCCATCACTGCTTTGTGCACGAGATGATGAATCAGCAACACCAACATTCGACTCAGAAGCCACTTCAATAGGCTCAATTTGAGTTTCACCAATTTTATCAGTGCGCGGGTTAGGGTTAGGGTTGGAAGGACCAGCTTCAGAAATCACAATAGTAAAAGTGTCTTTCAGGATTTGTTCATCTTCTAGATTGATTTCCATTGATCCAACCATTATTTTCTTAGATACGAATTTGAATGAATCATCACTTGAAGATCTAGTATTATCACTGAAACGGGACTTAGCAGATTGAATATTCGAAGTCGACATGGTTGAAAATGAGGAAAAAGTTGAGTTTGAATGAAGATCAATGAACACAGAGAGATTTTAGAGGGAAAGATCGCTAAAAATGAAGACGAAGATGAATCCATGAATTATAAATGTCTGAATAATCGTGGAGGGAGACGTGGCCGAAAGTAATGGTGATTAGAGTAGTAATCATCATTTATTATGATAAATGAACCGTTTAATCGACGTGTTTAAGGATTGACTAATGAAATTAAAACACATGGCGCACGATTAGTCTTTACAACGGGAAGAAAAATTCTGAGAACAAGTTCAAAAACTTCAGAAGAAGGGCAGAACTTCTGAGAATGAGTTTAGAAGTTTGAATGAATTGATTAATAGATGCTTCAGAACTTTCGAAGTAATTTCAGAACTTGACTTATAATACTTCAACTCCACGAAAATCATTTAAATCTACAAACTTCTATTTAACTAAGAAAATCTATTTAAACTTATAATATTTAATTAAGAAAATCTATTTAAATCTACAAAATTATGAAGAAAAATATAAAGCATTTGAATCATTCAGAAGTAAGTTTGAACAACAATTTTTTTTTATCTTCAGAAGTTTGTCCATATTCCCCAGATTTGTAAGGTTTGATGTGTTACCCACTAGTTCAGTTCTTTGACTGTTATAGGATGTGAGTATGACTCCCCCTTGAATCAAGAAGAATTATGATTCTCCCCTTTAAACAATGCTAGACATAAAAGTTGTTATAGATAAAAAGATATGAAAGAATAAAAATTGCAAGTATTGTAAGACAATCAATTTTTGAAATATAAGAAGGAATTATGCCTCTGAATCATGAAATGTGAGGTTCTGAAAACATAACTACAGAAATTCTGGTTAAGTTTTCTCAGAAATTTGATGAAATAGATTCAGAACATAATTTTATTGAATTCTGAATTGATGCTTAATACTTACACAGACATATTCATCATGCCCAATTTACTTACCAAAAAATTAAAACATTTTTCATCAAGTGCTTTGGTAAATAAATTAGCCAATTGATAATCAGTCCGAACAAAAAATATTTCAATATTACCTTTTTCAACATGATCTTTGATAAAATGATATCTTATATCAATGTGCTTAGTTTTTGAATGTTGATCATGATTTGCAGTAATTGCTATGGCACTTTTTGAATCACAATATAGAGGAATCGTTTTGAATATGTAGCTATAGTCTTTTAGTTGTGTTTGCGTCCAAATAACTTGTGAGCAACAAATTGCAGCAGCAACATATTCAACCTCTGCAGTAGAGGTTGAAACACAGTTCTGCTTCTTTGAAGACCAACTCACAAGTCTATCACCTAAAAATTGACATGATCCAGATGTACTTTTTCTGTCAAGTTTGCAACCACCATGATCTGCATCTGTGAAATCTGTTAGCTCAAAGCCAGAATCCTTTGGATACCAAAGTCCTAATGAAGGAGAACCTTTGAGATATCTAAGAATTCTTTTAGCAGCAAGAAGATGAGATTCCTTAGGATTAGATTGTTATCTAGCACAAATACTTGTAGCAAACATTATATCTGGTCTACTAGTTGTTAAGTAAAGCAAAGATCCAATAATGCCCCTATACTTTTTCTAATCAACAGATTTTCCATTTAAATCAGATTCTAATTTTGTTGCAGTGGCCATTGGGGTTTGAATACTAGAACATTCAGACATGTCAAAACTTTTTAAGTAAGTCAGAAACAAACTTAGATTGATAAATGAATATGTCAGTGGGAAGTTGTTTAACTTGAAGACCAAGAAAAAATGTTAACTCTCCAATCATACTCATTTTAAATTCAGTTTGCATGATTTTCTCAAAATTTATGCAAAATTTTGGATTAGTAGATGCAAATATAATATCATCTACATATATTTGTATTAAGATCATATCATCATCTTCCTTTTTCATAAATAAAGTTGTATCAACAGTACCTCTTTTGAACTTGGAATTCAAAAGAAAAGTTGTGAGAGTGTCATACCATGCTCTTGGTGCTTGTTTAAGTCCATATAAGGCTTTGTCAAAGATGTAAACATGATTTGGAAATCCATTGCTTACAAAGTCTTCTGGTTGTTCAACATACACTTCTTCATGAAGAATTCCATTCAGAATTGCACATTTAACATCCATTTGAAACACTTTCATGTTTTTTTGAGCAACATATGCAAGAAAGATTTTGATAGCTTCTAGTCTTGCAACAGGAGCAATGGTTTCATCACAATCAATTCCCTCTTGTTGACAATACCCCTTAGCTACAAGTCTTGCTTTGTTTCTCACAACAATCTCATGTTCATCCTTTTTACTAAAAACCCATTTGGTGCCAATGATTGATTTACCTTTTGGTTTTGGAATCAATCTCCAAACTTTATTTCTTTCAAATTGATTTAGCTCATCTTGCATAGCTAAAACCCAGTCTGGATCTTGAAGAGCTTCATATGGCTTTTTGGGTTCCATATTGCTTAAAAAATTCACATACAAACATTCATTTGCTGTGGCTGATCTTGTTTGTACACCTTTGGATGCATCACCAATAATCTGGTGAATTGGATGATTTGATGTCCATTTGTTCACATTTGGTAATGGTTGAACAGATGAAATATTGTTGAAAGAATCATAATCATCAATGATTGCTTGAGTTTCAGTATCATGATTGATAGCTGAATGTAGATCTGAAGTCTCCCCCTCAAATTGAATATTCTGTACTGGCTTAGAAGTATGTATAAGGTCAGAAACAGGGACGACAGATTCAGAAATGACTGGAACTGTTTCTGAAATAACTTGTACAGGTTCAGAAGTAGGAAGTTTTGAATTTGAGGTTGAGATAGGTGGTCCAGAAATATTTGATATTGTAGGTTCTGTAGATTCTTGTTCTGGAATACTTCTGAGTAAAGAAGGATTTTGATAATCTGCAGAAACATTCACAGAAATATCAAATAAGTCTTGGCATAAAGTATCTAAATTTGATTTAAGTAAAGTTTGAGATTCAGAAGTGTGATTTGTCTTGCTATTTTCTGAATCCAAAATTTCAGAAACATGATTAAGCTTGGGTTCTGAACAATCTTGTTCAGAAGTCACTGTTGGCTCATGAAATCTAATATTTGAAGTCCCAATGATCCTTTGAGTTCCTTTGACGAGTACTCTGTATGCTTTGGATCTTTGAGAATAACCAATAAAGATACCAGGTGTACCCTTAGGTGCAAATTTATCTAGATGTTGTGTATCATTTAGAAGAAAACACCTACAACCAAATTTTTTATAATAATCAATAGAGGGTTTTCTTTGTTTAATAATTTCATAAGGAGTTTTAAGTAATTTTCTATTTATAATTGTCATGTTCTGAGTAAAACATGCAGTTGAAATTGCTTCTGCGCACAGAGATAAAGGTAGTTCAGAATATGTCAGTTGAAATTGCTTCTACCAAAGTTCGATTTTTCCTTTCAACAACACCATTCTGTTGGGGAGTGCTGGCAGCAGAAACGTTATGGGATATACCAACAGATTCCAAAAAGTTCTGAAGTGTAGAATTTGTAAATTCTGTGCGATTATCACTTCTAATCTTTTGGACTGGTAATTGAAGAAGAACTTGTCTTTTCTTCAGAAAAGGGATGAGCCTTTCAGAAGTATCAGATTTGAGTCTTAGAAATTCAATCCAAGTATATCTTGAAAATTCATCAACAATAACAAGAAGATACTTCTTTCCACCCATGCTTTGAGTCTTCATTGGTCCATACAAATCCATATGCAGCATTTCAAGTGGAGCTTTGCATGAAGATATCATTTTCAGAGGATGGGAGCTTCTTTTTATTTTCCCTAGTTCACATGCAGAACATAAAGAATTCTTTTCAAATCTGATCTTTGGTAGTCCTCTTACAGAGTTGTGTCTTTCCAGTTCAGAAATAGCTTTGAAATTCAGATTTGACATTCTTCTATGCCAAAGCCAACTATCATTTCTCATAGTTGTAGAAATATAACAAACTCTTTGTAATTGACCATCTGTAGTGAAAGTTGCAGTGTAGATACCTCTATCTCTATAAGAAGTTAACTCATTTTTGTTTGCTAAACTCAGAACATGACAGTAGTCTATATCGAAATTGACTTATACTAAAGAGATTATGTTTTAGACCTTCCACACAGAAAACCTTCATTACTTTGACATCTCTTTTGGAAAAAGTTCCATATCCTCTCATATAACCTTTTGCATTATTTCCAAAGCTAATTGTTCCTCCATATCTTTCATGATAATCAGTTGGAAGTTCTTTGAAAGGTGTCATGTGTCTTGAGCATCCAGAATCTAAGACCCACACATGACATATTTGCAAAAATGATTATTGAGATTTAGGTACCCATTTAAGAATGAGTCCTGTGAGATTAGTCAAGAATTTTGAAGTTCTGAACTTTGACACAATCTTTTGAAAGTCAGAAGTTTGTTCAGAACTTTTGGATTTGTCATTCTTAGTATTATTTTTATTTTTCTTTTTCTTTTTATATTTATTTGTCAATGTTGTTGAGAAGTTCTGAATTGATTTTTCAAGATTTTTCTTATTTGTTTTGGAGTTCAGATGAAAATTATGATGACCACAATTAATGCAGTGAATATGATTCTTCAGAATATTTAAGAAAGCAGTAGATGAACAAGAATCAACAATATTTGATTTGTCAATAGAAGTTCTTTTATTCACTTTATTAATCTTTGGTACATCAATTTTCTTTGAAATTGAAAAACTATCTAATTTGTCATTCTTTGATAGTCTTTCACCTTTCTTTCTCCAAACAAAAGTGGATAGCTCTGTAAAAGATAAGAAATGAGGATTAGTATAAAAAATTCTTTTACCAACTTTAGATTTAACTTCAGATTTAGGTTTTGAATTATGAACTTTAGAAGTTAAACTTGAAGATTGTCCTTTTTCAAACATTTTAACTCTGGTTACAAAATCAGATGATGATATTGAAGATTTAACTAAAGACAAGGATGTTTTTGTAGAAATAGGAGTGTCATTTGATGAAGTAGAAGAAGTTTTAGTTTTCAGAAATTCAGTTTTCAGAAAAACAGTATTAAACTTTTCTAAAGATAATTTTGGTGCTTCAGGTTTTAAAATTTCTTCTTTAGTCATACAGTATTGTAATTTATATACCAAATATCCATCTTTATCAATGACTTGAACCATATGATCATCATCATCTTCTGAATCTGAAGCATTCATTAAATCTGAGAACTTATCCTGAGTCATGCTAGATGCAAATTTTTTTTTGATTTGAAATACTTTCAGACTCATCATCAGAATTATCAAAAATAATTTCTGAATTCTCATCATTATCTTTTAAAGATTCAATATCGGAGAATTCATTATAGTTTTCTTCATGTTCTGATGTATTATCAGAATTATCTACTGGTAGAACTTCAGAAAATAATTCAGAAGTGAGTTCAGAAGATAATTCAGAAGTTACCTCAGTTTTAATAGATGGTTCAGATTTTTCTCCAGAAACAGTTTTTGATCTAGAAGTAAGTTCAGAAATATTTTCAGAAATGTTTGTAACATTTTTATTTATGACTTCTGTTTCAGAAACTATCTCTGTTTTACCAGAAATAAGAGGTTTTTCTTCAGAAAACAAAGTCTCTGATTTTACAAAACGAATTCTTTCAGGCAAAGAGAGGTTAACAGGTTTAGATATGACACCTCGGTTAGTTTCATTAAAAAATTTCATTTTTGAATAATCATAAAGATTTGCAGGTGCTTTTTTCAGAATTTGACTTTAATTATATCCCAAACCTGCCTTTATATTGTAAAATTTGGAATTTTAAGCTTGATTTGTCAAAATATTCAGAGTTTGTTCAGTTTGTCCTCTTTTAAATTTCAGATCTTCTAATTCCTTCATCTTTTTGTAAAGATCAAGTCTTTCTTGATTCAGAAAGTTCATTTTTAAATTCAGAACTTCTATTTCATATTTTTCATTTATGATATCGTTTTGTAAACCATCCATCTTTTCTTTTAATAAGGATTTTTCTTTAGAAACATTTTCAAGAATTTGTTCAACTTCTTGGCAGTTTTGTTTATAGATTTGGCTTTCAGCTCTGAATTGATTTACCAACATTATTTCACCTTTGATTCTGTTTCTGAGATTTTCAAATTCAGAAAACATATTCTGAACTTGATTTTGCATTTCAGAATCTCCAGAAATTTGTGCAGAGGTTAGTTCAGAATTTGGTTCAGAAGAGGAATTTATTTCAGAAGATGAAGAAGTTACCTCAGAATCATGCGCATGTTTATCTTTTGGATCCATTTGGCACATATAGCAATTTGAGGCATAGTGAGCTACTTTTTCATCATATTCACCATCACTCCAGTTTAACCAATCCTCTTCATACATGGTCACCAAAGCTGGATTAAGCTCCTTCTTCTTAGCAAGAAGATGCTTTTTCTCATGGTAGCCTGAGTTTTTTACTTTGGGCATTTTGCACTGTCTTGCAAATGACCAGGCTTACCACAATTAAAGCATCTTGCTAGTTCAGATGTCTCAGTTTGACCAGCATCTTGACTTTTCTTAAGTCCAACTTCAGATTTTGGCTTATTATGATATTTTTGATTATATCTTTGAGTGAATTGCCTTGTCATGAAAGCAATATTATCAAAAATTCTCTTAAGCTATTCATCTGATTCATCCCCATCACACAGAGTTGACTCTGGAATTTCACAAACTTTGCTCTTAGCAGAAATGGTCATGGAATTATTATACTTCTTGCTCAATAAGGCTACTGTTTCATTTGCCTTCTTTTGCTCATTCTGTCTAGTCTTGATTTTGTCCTCTTGTTAGAACAAAATGCCATAGACATCATGAATAGATTTTCTATATAGGTTTCTAGTAACCATGTTATCAGAGAAGCTTGACCATTCATTACCCAAGTTGTTCAGAAGTTTGTTGTTTATCTCAGAGTTTGATTTCTGAACACCATTTCTTCTCAGATCATTCAGGATATTGCTGAATCAGTGATAAGTCTCTGTAATAGATTCATTTTCTTTATGCCTGAAGTTTTCATAAGTACCCACACAAATATTCAATCTTTGTGCTTGGGCTTTTGTACTACCCTGCATTTGAGCTTCAAATTCATCCCACATAGCTTTGGCAGATGTTAAACTATCTACCCTATTGAATATCTCATTAGGAATGGCCATTGTGACAAGAGTTAATGCCCTTTTGTCAACTTTAGCTTGAGCTTTCTCAGCAGTACTATACATACCTGGCTTTTCTTGATTCGCGATGCAGGAATCTCAGGAGTAGATTCAGTTCTTGGGACCACTGGAATTTCCACATAGATCTCAAGAGGGCCATTTACAATTGATTGCATTAGTGCTTCATCGATATTGTCCAAGAATTGAATCATTCTGATTTTCCATTGATGATATTCACCCAAAAACAAAGTTGGTGGTTTAGTTTCTGATCCGTTGGAGATGATTTTCTTTCGACATCTTTGATTTGAAGTAGATCGAGAATTCACCTGAAGTTGAATTTTGAATTTATCGATCAAGAACACCAAGAACTGTCAGATCTGACAAATTCTTCTTCTAAATTTTCAAGAACAGATGAATTGGCTCTGATACCAATTGTTAGATCCCAAATATCAAGAATGTAGAAAGTTTAAAGAATAAGAACAAGAAATGTATTACTGAAGTTGTATGTTATATTGATTGTCAAACAGTATTACAAAATGTGTATCTATCAATATTAGTTCTAACAGAGTAACAAACTATCTATTTATATACAAATGGAAATGCTAAAGATACAGTACAAAAGTAACAGACAAGTTCAGAACAGTTTCTGAACTTCTTCAGAAATTCTTCAGAAGTGTCTTCAGAACCATCTTCAGAACTTCTTCAGAATCTTCAGAACTTCTGAAGTAGCCACTTCAGAAGTTATGCCTTAGGCTTTTCTTCTCTTTGACTTCTGAGTTCTGAACCTTTCTCTTCAGAACCCAGTCTTCTGATATCTTTCATCAGCTATTCGGACGGAGGGAAAGTTATGAGATGGTTGTTTAGAAACAAGCCCCTAAGTACAAGGCATCATGTGATTACAGCAACCTGAATTGAAAGCCATGTATTACCTGAAGTAGTGGAGTTCGGAGACTTCATACCCATAGAACCTGTCATGAGTTGTTCTATCAGTTCTTGATTTCGACGCATAAGTTCAGATCAGATAATGAAGTTCCATTTGGAATAACTGAACCCTCAACCGACTGAGTCTAACGTTGATTGTTGTTTTCCGGATTCTGTGAACAGTTAGATCCATATTGTCGAGGATAACATGGTTGATACGCCATCTGAAAAAATCAAGTGCTGAATAAATGGTGATGGTGATGATCGGATTTGCCTTTATTTCGATAATGATATGAAGATGGTCCCTAATTTGATGAAAAAATCTGCTGTAAGTTGAATTGATCGGATTTAGAGAGAATCCGATAATCAATCTTGGATGAATTTGGAGATGATCGGATTAGAGAAGGATAAAAATCTGCTGTGGGTTGAATTGATCGAATTTTGAGAGAATCTGATAATCGATGTTGTATGAATTTGGAGATGATTAGATTAGAGAAGATCCGATAATGGTTCTTGAACAAAATGATCGGATTAGAGAAAATCCGATAATGTCGGATGAGGTCTGCTGTGTGATCGGATTATAGACAACATTCTGATAGTTGGGAAAGACTTGGGTGTGATGATCGGACTTGGGTATCGGACTTAGGTATCGGACTATTGGTATCGTATTTGTCCAGAACAGAAGACGTGATCTGAATTTTAAGGAATCCGATGGTGGTGTATGGGTATCGGGCTTGAGTATCTGACTTGGGTATCGTATTGAATCGACAATGACTGATTGAATCGATATCAAAATCGATCTCAGAAGCAATCGATAAAAGAAAATTGTTATAGAATGAGATCGATAATAGATGCCAAGATGAATTTGATGATAAGTGACACGATTAGGGTTTTCTATTGAATTGACAAGGAAAGGTGCAGATGAATCGACAATAACTGAATGAGTAGAAAAGATGGAAAACAAACCTACAGCTCTGATACCATATTAGAAACAGGAACGATTGTGAAGATGAATGTATGAGGCGAGTTATGGTGCCGAATGATTTCAAGCTTTTTTTATTATGATTGAGAGAATGCGTACAAGATGAAAGTGAAAGTGTGTAACCTAATCTAGATAATTACATGAGAATACATACTAACAATAATTAAGGAAACTATAAAATGGAGCCCATGGGCCTTCGGGCATGTGTATCTTAACTATACGCTAACAGATCCAATAATATAAATTATGGATAATACTTCATACTCTAAATACGTCAAATAATGGATAAGACTCTATACCCAAAACAACACCTTTTGGTGACGGGGGAGACCCCTTTTCGTCGACTATGGCGTAATACAAAGTAAACCATATTTTCAACGTTGTTAAGTAGCACCCTAAGATCACGGTCCCGTTGTATGAACCCTCAACGAGTACCCACCATAATACCTAAGGTCCCGAAGCCCGACCCATATGGATTCATCTTCGAAACACCCAGATCCTAGACCTACTTAAATACTATAGACTCACACTAAGAACCGATGATAATAGGACCCGAATCTTAAGGAATTCATTCCCAGAATACCGATGTGGACTATAAGAGGCACCAACCTCTAAACATGGGTCCCGACAGCATACTCCAACGTGTTACATCATCGTAATACCTAGGGTTGCAGAGGCATTCCCACTTAGATCCATCTCTGTAATACCCACGGTTGTAGAGGTATTCCCACTTGGGTCCATCTCTGTAATACCGACTACTAAAAGCCCAACCGGCTTATGGCCTCAAACGAGGGACTCGAAAGTATTTCAATAACCAAACGACTGACTCATGTGCCTATGGATCCATTGCAACGTAGTCTAATTTACATGACTCCAAAACGAATGATCAACGCACTTAAAGCATGTAAACTTATATATAGTTATACTATAATGCATATAATTCCTAAAAGCTCAAAGGAGATTACCTTAAGTTGGACAAATGTCCCCAAATCTCAATTAAGTCAAACTGGGGCAAAAGACTCCACCAATCAAATGACTAATAATAAAAGTCAACGAAAGTCAATAAACGTATTTAATCCATGTTTATGCAACATTTGCTCCAAAAGCAAGATTTATTCAAAAGACAAATTATTAGTTGGAATAAATCGTTTTCCAATCATAAACATACTATGCATATTTCTAAATGTTCATAACATAATAATATGCATTTTCCCAAATGATTTATAAAGTTAACTACGTCAAATAATATATATATATATATATATATATATATATCACCAAATAAATTCCATTTTTGAGATAAATCATTTAAAGGGATCAAACTTATAATTAATTTAACATATAAATTAAAGATCTCCAAATATGCATTTTCAAAATATGTAACCCTAAAATACCAAATATGTAAATTTCTACCAATACTCAACACATTTGATAAATATTAAGAAAAACATTATAAGACTTTAAAATACATATTTTGGCATGTACATAGTTTTCACAAAGCAACTTGAACTCAGCTTGCTATTTTTGGCTAGATCTAGGGTTTATTCCAAACGCGAGCCTCCCTTGATGAGGGTTCCAGATCCACCTCGAACCACCACTAGAAACATCATCTCTAAAGATCCCAACCAAACAACTCCAACCTTTAAGGGATCTACTTTAGGAAGATCTAATAATAAAAACCCAAAATCCGGATCCTTAAAGAGGAAAGAAAAATAAGAAAATAAATGAGAAACGGTGGTGATAATTTTCTAGGGAGAAGAAGTTTAGAGAGAAAGAGAGGAAAATCTAAGGGAGAGAAAATGAGTTTAGCCACCAACAAGAAGAAAGAAAGGAAGATGTAGGGGTGCTCAAAATACCGACCAACCCGGCCAACCCAACCCGCAAAACCCCAAAAAAAAACTCAACCCGATTTAACCCGACATATAGTTGATACAAAAATAGGTCAAACCACATCTGTTAGATTGGAATCGGGTTGGGATATTTTGTACCCAAACCAACCCGATGAACACGATGCCTTTATATACTATGGATTTATTACGATTGTTAAGTCTTTGATTAATATATTTACATTAAACCAACTCTAATTAGGTATACCCAAAATTATATTACAATTTCAATTGTAAATTTACTTTCTTATTTTCATGAATATTCAACTTTTTAGAACTTGTTAGACTTTTATATATATTGTTATTTTAATTTTACTTTCTTTAAATAAAACGGTGATCGTAAAATGACGTACAAAAGTTTCAAACCGATCAACCCGACCAACCCGACTAACCCGCACGGTTTGGCTTGGGTTGGGTTGAGATTTTTGAAACCGCAAACATTGGGTTGAGTTATTCAAATGCCTTTAACACGGCCAACCCAACCCATGAGCAGCCCTAGGAAGAAGTGGGGGGAAAAGGGTTTGGGTCGACCGAAAATGATTTCGGGTGGGTTAGCCTCAACTTAAAGCCGCATGTCACCCGTTTTTGCCTCTGTTTTAAACCTCCCAAGGACCAAATATATTGTTCACGCCATCTACCCACTACTCCCTTCCAAACGTAATTAAAAAGTCAGATGCGCCCCTTTCACTTCCTTTGATTTATCAAAATCACCCTCCCCCAACTAAGCACATCATTTGATGATGTAAATAAATGGCCACAAACATTTATATATACATATATATATAATATGTACACACATTAGGTATGTATATACATGTATACATATAAATAAATATGAATATATATAAATGTAAACGCATCCTAATTCGGACAAGGCTTGCTTCAATTATTCTCCTTGCCAAAATTCTCGAGTGTTAAAGTTTGGGATCGAGATGTGGTCTTAAAAGTTGATAAAGTTCATAAGCCTCGCATGGGCAAGCTTCATCGGCCTCGCACACCATGTTCTTGAGCCTCTCATAGTTGTGTTTGAGAGTCGCATAGTAACCTTCGCATAAGGCATGTGCGAGCCTTACCGAGCTTCGCATAAAGCTTCCTTCGCCTTGCCTCGCACAAGCTTGTCCGAAGCATTCACAATCCTCGCATATGTGTTACCCGAACCCACCCAAGCCTCACGTGAATATGGTTATCTCCCTATGTTGTGTGAGCTTCGCATGGCCACACGCAATGATGGTCAATGAAAGTCAATCCAAGTTCTTAAGTTCAACTGATCTTACCTATACAGTTCAATGAAAGTCAACTCAACTGTTCAATGTTCAAAGCTCCGTTTTGTCATGATTTCCAGGTATTGGGTGTTTCAATCTGGGATTTTGTCTGATTGATGAGACATATGAGTATCTGCAATTAATACTCTATAGATTTATTCTTAAGGCCAGAACGTTGAGTGTCTGCAATCAGTATTCTGAACTGATCACTTAGAGCATTGAGTGCTTTCAATCATTGTTCTGCATGTTTCCTCAAGATGCTAGACCGTTGAGTGTCTTCAATCTTTTTTCTGTCTGGATTAAGCAGAAGCTAGAGGGACTACAATCAGTGTTGTGGTAATCTGATTGTGTGTCAGAGTTATGAGTGCTTATAATCAGTCAACTGTTGAGAATTTTGGATTTCTGGATTTTATTTTTCTCATTTGATGTTCTGGATATTCTACTAAGCTTGCCTATTCAGTTGTCGATTCTTCTAACCCTTGCACTGTACTGTTTGCTTCGAGGTGCTGCCTCCTTCAAGATTATCAATACAAGTTCTTAAGTTGGATGCCCATTTAACTCGTTGTTCAAAGACAAATTGTAACAACCCAAACTCAAATAAAGCAATAACCAAAGTTAAAAATCCAATCAACAAGTAATAAATTTAGAGTCTATTACATTCCAATGTTTACTGCGGGTAAAAACTTCCACAGCTAAGAAATTATCTATCTAATTAGGATCTCATCTCTTCACATCATGCTAGCTAAGCTTCAAAGCTTTCCCTTACCCTTGGACGTGCTCTCAACAAACGTCTTACCTAAAAATGGTTTTAGTTTTGAAAGCGAGGTTTAGACCAAAAGGTCTAGTGAATTCCCCACAAAGCCACAGTTATAAACAACAGTTAAATAATCAGAGTTAAAGAAACTCTTGAATTGGATCATGCATAATAGTCGTTGTAACACCCGGAAATTTAGCGAAAGGTTATGTAATTTAGCATTGTAATATTTTATTTATGGGCAAATGGAAGGTTTCAAGTGTATAATTTTGGATTGTAATGGATTGGGGGAAAGGAACGGAAGCCGGGTGAATTTTGACTTTCGGTACACTTTCGGCGACAATGACAGGCTACAATGCCCATGTCATTGTCGCAAGGCATTGTCGCGGGGAAGGGAAAACCAGCCAAAATTTATCAGACTTTCGGTACAAATCTCGCGACTATGACTCGCGACTATGACATGTCATAGTCGCCAAGGGCATAGTCGCCAAGGGCATAGTCGCCCGTGTGTTCCAGAGTGAAATAAGGTGCGATTTTCAGCTTCCTTTTCTCATTTTATCAGTTACGAATTATCAGTGTTGGTAGCAAAGGGCAGAGACGATTTTTAGGGTTCCACTTTCTTCACCAACCTCCTTCCAAGCATTTATTTCTCCATTAAAGAGGAGAGATCAAGTAGAGCTTTGGGGTTAAAAAGCTTCAAGTGGTGGTGTTCTTCATCTGCTCAGATTTCTTGATCACCTCCATCTTCATCTTAGAGATTTTCTAGGGTTTTGTCAAACTCTAGCTGGTGAGTTTATTCTTACCTTTAAAACTTTATACATGTCAAAATGAAGTATTTTACCTTAATATGATGTTTAAAATGAGTATTTCTATACTTGGAAGATTTTGGTAAAACTAGGTCAAAATGTGTCATTTATGGTTTTCTTTGAAATGATGAATTGGATGTCAAGAACGGTTTTGGAATACTCTTATGAGTTTTAAATGCAAGAAAAATGATGTATAAACCTAAATGATAATTTGACCTAATTTTGGAAGGAAGGTTCTTGGAAGCACGATGTTATACTTCACAAAGGTTTGTGAAGAGAAGCTAATACATTGGAAACAATTGTATTAAGATGTTAGACTAGTGTAATGGATCCATAGGCACATATAGTCAGAAGCACTTGGGGAGGGCACTTGTAATAGATCCCGGTTTGGGGTTGAACTCGTGAGGATTAATGTGATGACGGGTCATTCCCGTAGAAGTTTCCCCCAAGAGAAGTAAAGCGTATCTTTCAGGTGTAAATTGCAGAAGTAAAGAAAAAGAGATGTTTTGAGAAAAGCTTTCGGTTATATGTTTATTTACCGTTTTTCGAAGTTTAAATGGTTTTTCTATATTTTGAACTGTTTGTTCTCACTAGGCTTTAAGCCTAACACTTTTTCTTAAAATGACATGTATATCAGGTGATCAAGCGGATGAGGCTTGATGGGATGAGAGAAGCTAGGTGCCGGTAGTGGCATTCTTTTGAAGTGCACCTCGTGTGTATAGATGGAGTTACATAGAAGATTATTTTGAAGATTTTAGTGACACCCGAACTTAATCTGTATTTTAAATTATATAGATTACTAGGTTGTCATTTAACTTTCCTATAGATGTTGTAAACTCACTCTACTTTCTCCCCATCTTTATGGGTGATGTTTTATGAAGTAGAAGTTATTCCGCATTTTATTTTGGTTTAAATTAACTCCCATTTTTAGGGGTGTTTCAAGTTGGTATCAGAGCTCTAGTTTAAGCGAACTAGGTATGAACTTAAGATGCCTAGACTTAAGCTGAGACTTTAAGTGATGTTTTGTGAGAATGGGTAGACACTCTTGAGATAAGAGAGCTTTAGAGTCGACGGAAATATGCTAATCATGAAATGTGACTTTGGTAATGGGGATTCTTGTGTATATGATTTATCCAAGATATCACGTAGCTAATGCTATTTTGGGTGCATTGTATTCTGAGTATGTTTATTTTACTATTGTTACAATGATTGGTGAACGTGTTAAACGTATTTATGTTAGTTTTGTCTTACTCTCGTGTATCATCTTGACAGACTAAGATGGTGAACACGCGAACCCGATCGCGTAATGAATCAACAGTGTCACGAATCAGGAAGTGGAAGGGGGAACTACTCAACCACCGTTAATTCCTACTGTGGTTAGGAGGTCACCACCCCGAATAGACCAATTACCGGCCGTAAACCTTAATCCCGGAATCGGACCTCTTATGGTACAAGCGGGCTCACAAGATGAGCTTAGGCTCAGTATGATCCAAGCAATGAATTCTGCTTTTGCTCAACAGCATGAAACTATGCTGAAAATATTTGAAGAAAGGGAGGCCAGTCAGCGAAGGCACGAAGCGATTGCAGAGAATATTGTAGGAGGTTCAGGCAGGAATGGGGCCGTACTGATTACGGAGGAGACGCCTGTAACTGAAGTGAGGCGCGCAGGAAGGAGTTGCTCATACAAGGACTTTATGTGTACCAAACCGCCAGAGTTTTCTGGTTCGGATGACCCGATAAAGTGCATCCGGTGGTTGCGAGAAATCGAGCAAGCGTTTAGCTCGAGTGATTGTGAGGAGAGGCAAAAGGTAAAGTTTGCTTCACAAATGCTACGGGGCGAGGCCCTAATATGGTGGGACGGTACCACGGCTACTCTTGGGTCCGTGATCGTCTCTATGCTCACATGGCAGATGTTTAAAGCGAAGGTCATGGAAGAATATTGTAATGAAAGGGCTATCGACCGGATTGCTGATGAGTTTCGGGCTCTCAAGAAAGGGAACAAAACTGTGAGAGACTACACCCGGTTGTTCGTTGAGAAGCTGAGTTTGGTTGGGCATGTGGCCCCGGATGAGAAAGAAAAGATAAAGGCTTACATTAAAGGGTTACCGGCGGATATGATGGATAGGGTACGGGCTTCAAAGCCCTCTACTCTTCGTGAAGCAATTGAAGAAGCCCAACATAAGGAAGATGCTATTAACTTGGGCGTTGAAGAAAGGTTGGGAGTTGGAGAAAAGAGGAAGTGGGAAGGGCATGCGGCGCCTTCCAAGAAGTCAAACTACAACACCACAAGCAACAACAACAACAATCGAAGAACCGATTCTAGGCGGGAAGCTAACTGGTGCCCCAAATGCCGGAGCAAGCATTTTGGAGCTTGTAGCCCGGTCCCGGGTAACTGTTTTAAATGCGGGAAGAGTGGGCATCAGATTCGTGATTGTCCGGTCAAGTCAATGACATGTTTCGAATGCAAAGAACTGGGCCATTCCAGGAACGATTGCCCGAAGCTGAAGTCAGGGAACTCTCAAGTGAAGGTTGGTGGGGGTCAGAAGGCGGTGGGGCGGGCCTTCAAGATGACGGCAGAAGAAGCACAGGCATCGGCAGACGTGGTGTCGGGTACGTTCCTTGTTAACTCCGTACCCGCTCATGTTCTTTTTGATTCTGGTGCTACTTTTTCTTTTGTATCCACTTCTTTCTACCCAAATCTGCATGTACCTGTTAGTACTTTGGAAGATGCTTTTATTGTTGAAATAGCCGATGGTAAACAAGTTCTTGTCCGTGATGTCCTTAAGGATTGTGTGGTGTAAATTGAAGGAAGTAAGTTTGGGATAAACCTTATGCCTATGGCAATAGGAGGATTTGATGTGGTAATTGGAATGGATTGGTTGGCCAAGAATCAAGCCGAGATTTTGTGTTCCAAGAAGTTGATTCGGATTCCGTTATCGGATGCTAGTATGGTGATAGTCTACGAGGAAAGAAGAAAGGGTGAAGTTGCATTGTTAACCTTGGCAAAGGCACGCAAGTGTTTAGCCAAGGGATGCCTATCATATTTAGCCTATGTTTTAGATGCGAAGTTAGAGAAGAGGGAATTAGATGATGTACGAGTTGTCAATGAATTTCCAGACGTGTTCCCCGAAGATTTACCCGGCTTGCCACCCGATAGACAAGTGGAATTTCGAATAGATCTAGTACCGGGGGCCGCTCCGATTGCTAGAGCACCCTACCGGTTGGCACCATCCGAGATGCAGGAAATGATGACGCAATTACAAGATCTCCTTGAGAAGGGTTTTGTAAGACCAAGCTCGTCACCGTGGGGAGCTCCGGTTTTATTTGTGAAGAAGAAGGATGGCACTATGAGAATGTGCATTGATTATCGTGAACTAAACAAGGTAACCGTGAAGAACAAGTATCCACTCCCAAGAATCGACGACCTCTTTGATCAACTACAAGGAGCGGGATGCTTCTCAAAGATCGACTTACGTTCGGGTTACCACCAAGTGAAAGTGAAGGAGGATGATGTAGCAAAGACAGCGTTTAGAACGCGGTACGGACATTATGAATTCCTAGTAATGTCATTTGGGTTGACGAACGCACCGGCAG
This sequence comes from Silybum marianum, assembly GCA_036898165.1. Taxonomy (NCBI): domain Eukaryota; kingdom Viridiplantae; phylum Streptophyta; class Magnoliopsida; order Asterales; family Asteraceae; genus Silybum; species Silybum marianum. Next base: position 25,506,283 of record CM072536.1, on the reverse strand, counting down.
TGTTTATGGATTTGATGAATCAGGTGTGTCGACCATTTCTAGACCAATCGGTAATAGTATTTATTGATGATATCCTTGTCTACTCTAAAGACGAGTTAGACCATGAACAACACCTTCGAGAGGTTCTCGAAGTGTTAAGGAAGGAAAAGCTTTACGCCAAATTCTCGAAATGCGACTTTTGGTTAAAAGAAGTTCAGTTTTTGGGGCATGTCGTCACGCAAGATGGAGTGAAGGTGGATCCATCAAAGATAGAAGCAATGACGAATTGGGAACCTCCTAAGAGCCCGTCCGAGATTCGAAGCTTCTTAGGATTGGCGGGGTATTATCGAAGGTTTATTCAAGATTTCTCAAATATTGCATCTTCTCTGACAGCATTGACAAGGAAGAACGTGAAGTTCATTTGGACCCACAAGCAAGAAGATGCTTTCCGGACTCTTCAAAAGAAATTGTGTGAAGCACCGATTCTATCCTTGCGAGAAGGATCTGAAGACTTTGTGGTTTACAGCGATGCTTCAAAGATGGGATTGGGGTGTGTGTTAATGCAAAGGGGCAAGGTAATTGCTTATACATCAAGGCAACTCAAGGAACATGAAAAGAATTACCCAACTCATGACTTGGAATTGGCGGCGGTGGTATTTGCATTGAAATTATGGCGACATTATCTTTACGGAACTAAGTGTACACTATAGAGTTCATAAAAGATTGAAACATATTTTCGATCAAAAGGAGCTAAACATGAGGCAACGACGTTAGCTAGAGTTGCTTAAGGACTATGACTGCGAGCTGCTATACCATCCGGGTAAAGCAAAGGTAGTGGCGGATGCTTTAAGTAGGAAGGAGTATGGTAGCGGGATGCGGGCCGTACTCACAAGAATTGACATAGTGTCAAGTCTGATCGACCGAATCAAGACTTCTCAAGTGGAGGCATTACGTGAGGAAAACTTAAAGGATGAAGTGATGGTGAAACAACACTTGATGTTAACCGAAGATAGTCGTGGTCTGAAGCTATTCCGAGGACGTGTTTGGGTGCCTAAGATTGGGGGCAACCAAGAACTACTACTAGAGGATGCTCATAAGTCTAAGTACTCTATACATCCGGGTAGTACCAAGATGTATAGAGACCTAAAATTAACTTATTGGTGGCCCGTCATGAAGTTGGATGTTGCTAGTTATGTAGAGAGATGTGTGACTTGTTTGCAGGTCAAAGCAGAGCATCAACGGCCATATGGAAGTCTTCAATCGTTGGAAATTCCGGAATGGAAATGGGAACACCTCACTATGGACTTTGTGAGGAAACTACCAAAGACCTTGAGAGGTCATGACACCATATGGGTAGTGGTGGATAGATTGACGAAGACTGCTCACTTCTTAGCAAAGCGAGAAGCCGGCCCAGTTGACAAACTAGCTAAGTTGTATGTGGACGAGATAGTTGCAAGGCATGGTGTGCCTTTGACTATCGTGTCAGATCGTGATAGCCGATTCACTTCTCACTTTTGGAATGGATTGCAAGAGGGGTTAGACACCAGGATAAACTTAAGTACGGCATTTCACCCCCAAACAGATGGTCAAAGTGAAAGGACTATTCAAACTCTTGAAGACATGCTTAGGTCATGTGTTATCGATTTTGGTGGAAATTGGGATTTGCATCTACCGCTGGTAGAATTTGCCTACAATAATAGTTACCATTCTAGTATTGGGATGGCCCCTTTCGAGGCACTTTATGGACGGAAATATAGGACACCGGTATGTTGGTTAGAGGCGGGCGAGAAACAATTCTCTGGACCCGAGATTGTGCAAGAGACGGCGGACAAGGTGAAGATTATCCGAGAACGACTTAAGGCGGCCCAAGACCGTCAAAAGAGCTATGCCGATAAAAAGAGAAGACCCATGGAATTCCAAGTGGGCGAACGAGTTATGCTTAAAGTGTCCCCTTGGAAGGGTGTTATAAGGTTTGGGAAGCGTGGGAAGCTTAGTCCTCGTTTCCTCGGGCCGTTTAAAATCTTGGAAAGAGTGGGACGGCAAGAGTATAAATTGGAATTGCCACCCGAATTGGACGGCATACACCCTACATTCCACATATGTTATTTGAGGAAGTGTTTAGCGGAAGAAGAGAGTGTGATACCTCTCTCATAGATTCGCGTCGACAATAGTCGTTGTGTGGAAGAACCGGAGGCGATCTTAGAAAGCAAATCTAAGAAGTTACGTCACAAGGAAATCGTCATGGTTAAGGTGCAATGGAAGCACCATCGTGGTTCAAACGTGACGTGGGAAGCGGAAGAGGATATGAAGAGGAGATATCCGAGTTTGTTTGGTTAATCTGTAAATTTCGAGGACGAAATTAATTTCAAGGGTGGGAGGATTGTAACACCCGGAAATTTAGCGAAAGGTTATGTAATTTAGCATTGTAATATTTTATTTATGGGAAAATGGAAGGTTTCAAGTGTATAATTTTGGGTTGTAATGGATTGGGGGAAAGGAACGGAAGCCGGGTGAATTTTGACTTTCGGTACACTTTCGGCGACAACGACAGGCTACAATGCCCATGTCATTGTCGCAAGGCATTGTCGCGGGGAAGGGAAAACCAGCCAAAATTTATCAGACTTTCGGTACAAATCTCGCGACTATAACTCGCAACTATGACATGTCATAGTCGCCAAGGGCATAGTCGCCCGTGTGTTCCAGAGTGAAATAAGGTGCGATTTTCAGCTTCCTTTTCTCATTTTATCAGTTACGAATTATCAGTGTTGGGAGCAAAGGGCAGAGGCGATTTTTAGGGTTCCACTTTCTTCACCAACCTCCTTCCAAGCATTTATTTCTCCATTAAAGAGGAGAGATCAAGTAGAGCTTTGGGGTTAAAAAGCTTCAAGTGGTGGTGTTCTTCATCTGTTCAGATTTCTTGATCACCTCCATCTTCATCTTAGAGATTTTCTAGGGTTTTGTCAAACTCTAGCTAGTGAGTGCATTCTTACCTTTAAAACTTTATACATGTCAAAATGAAGTATTTTACCTTAATATGATGTTTAAAATGAGTATTTCTATACTTGGAAGATTTTGGTAAAACTAGGTCAAAATGTGTCATTTATGGTTTTCTTTGAAATGATGAATTGGATGTCAAGAACGGTTTTGGAATACTCTTATGAGTTTTAAATGCAAGAAAAATGATGTATAAACCTAAATGATAATTTGACCTAATTTTGGAAGGAAGGTTCTTGGAAGCACGATGTTATACTTCACAAAGGTTTGTGAAGAGAAGCTAATACATTGGAAACAATTGTATTAAGATGTTAGACTAGTGTAATGGATCCATAGGCACATATAGTCAGAAGCACTTGGGGAGGGCACTTGTAATAGATCCCGGTTTGGGGTTGAACTCGTGAGGATTAATGTGATGACGGGTCATTCCCGTAGAAGTTTCCCCCAAGAGAAGTAAAGCGTATCTTTCAGGTGTAAATCGCAGAAGTAAAGAAAAAGAGATGTTTTGGGAAAAGCTTTCGGTTATATGTTTATTTACCGTTTTTCGAAGTTTAAATGGCTTTTCTATATTTTGAACTGTTTGTTCTCACTAGGCTTTAAGCCTAACACTTTTTCTTAAAATGACATGTATATCAGGTGATCAAGCGGATGGGGCTTGATGGGATGAGAGAAGCTAGGTGCCGGTAGTGGCATTCTTTTGAAGTGCACCTCGTATGTATATATGGAGTTACATAGAAGATTATTTTGAGGATTTTAGTGACACCCGAACTTAATCTGTATTTTGAATTATATAGATTACTAGGTTGTCATTTAACTTTCCTATAGATGTTGTAAACTCACTCTAACTTTCTCCCCATCTTTATGGGTGATGTTTTATGAAGTAGAAGTTATTCCGCATTTTATTTTGGTTTAAATTAACTCTCATTTTTAGGGGTGTTACAGTCGTAGCCCAACACTTGCTGCACAATTCCCAATACGACTAAGCTAAGTGTTCGCACAACTGCCCATGCAACTATAGTGATTGGCCCATAATTGTGCCCATCCAATGTACTCACGAAGTGTATTCAAGATACAAGGACGTTAACTCCCGAGAGGTTTGCAAGGCGTCAAGGTACACTATAACTATTATGCACGTCCACACAACTAAATATATCATGATATAATCCAACATCTCAACCAAGCAATTTATAAAACATTTATGTGAAATATAACATGCTTACGAATTTTAAATACCATAATCAGAGTGATTTATAACATCATTGCCATAAAATGCATTTTTATAAGTCAAGGGAACTCACCTGATGATGTCACCTAGCCTGAAAGCCAAAACGTAGGAATTTTCCTGAACCGAACACCTAATTTGCCAACAAAAATTAACCACAAACAATACCCCCAAAAGTCTTCTATTATAGTTCTAAGATAAACCCCTAGCTCAAAGGTCCACACCCCGACTTGATGCAAAAAAACAAAACAGACAAAGTCGTGCCAAACAGTGAACCACGCGCCTTTCTACGCGGCTTAAACCCGCGTGGAACCCGCGCCAGCCAGTGTTTGGGCCTCCTAGTCCCTGCAGCTCAGAACCAGAATTTTCTCTAATCTTGACCAATAAACCACTGATTTCTAACCTCTCAAACCATTATTAACGATTAAGAACAATCCGTAAACATATACAATACCATTCTAAACAACAAGAGAAGATTCAATCATCAAATCAATCCAAATTATACTCCACAATATTGATTATTGAACAAACTTAAGAATGGTATGAAAACCCAATAAGATTGGACATTATCTAGATAATATACATAGATTGGATTCATCTAATATATCTCATCATCCATCCTCAACCGAAACCCCACTTTCAAAATCCACTTACAACTCCATTAATGGAGATTATCAGCTATAGAGAGAAGAAATGTGCCTCAAAGATGTTAAATCTTCAAAAAAAAAAAGACTTCAAGTGATGCACACAAATACTTGCCTTCTTCTTCTATCTGATAAACCTCCTTAGATTTCTCCCTTGCTCTTCACGTCATACACACACACACACATTATGGCTGAAAGTTTGGAAATGAGAGAATCCTTGACACAAACCCTTGATTTCAGCTACTAATACTTGGGCCTTAAGCCCCAAATCATCCCCAAGCCCATGGCTTAATCCCTTAAGCCCAAATTAAGCTAAATAAGACTTGGGTTATTACACAAATTCTTTGTTATAAACTGAAGATGCACTATGGATTGTCACGTAATTCATGCATTATCTTTCTTGTGGGCTTATTGGATGTGCTGAATTTCTACAGATTTAAAAGTTGCTTTGAGTGCATTCAGTCGAGGCTACTGCACATTGGATATGATTCTTTAGTTGAAACTAATAAGAGTAAGAGCTTTACTCAAGGGGGAGCCTGCATTATTTTGAAGATGCAACGCTAATCACTAGTACAAAAATGGTCTTAAGTGACAGTTAAAAACCGTCACCGTAGGTATATGGTAACGGTTTTTCTGGACGTAAAAGTCGTCACCTAGCTGCCGTCACTTTTGATACACTTTTGGTTACGTTTAAAAAAGTTACCAAATCACATCAAAAACCATTGCCATAAGCTAAAACCGTCACCTTAAATGTACAAAAAAGTTCTTTTTTTTTCTAAAACCGTTACCGTAGCATAACATACAGTGACATTTATTTTTAAAACTGTCACTGTAGCATGAGATATGTTGATGTTAATTTTTAAAAATTGTCATCGTTGCATGACATAAGTTGACGTTTATATTTAAAAAATGTCACTGTAGCATGACATTTGGTGACGTTTAATCTTCAAATCATGACCATAACAAGACATACAGTATCGTTTATTTGTAAAAACCGTTATAATATCACGACATACAATGACATTTATTGTTAAAAATGGTTACTATAGCATGACGTAATGTGACGTTTAATTATCAAAATAGTTACTATAACATGGCATACATTGATGTTTCTTTTTCAAAAGTCATCACTCTAACATGACATACGGTGATATTTACTTTTTAAAACTGTCACCATAACATGACCTACGTTGATGTTTACATTTAAAAATCGTCATTATAGCATGACATAAAATGACGTTTGTTTCTCAAAATCGTCATTGAAACACGACATACTTGATGTTTATTATTTAAAACCGTCACAATAGCGTGACATATGGTGACATTTATTGTTTCCAACCATTACCATAGTAGGACATACGACGACGTGCATTTTTCAAAAGTGTTATCGTAGTAGGACATATGGTGACGTTAAGTTTAAAAAACCGTCATTGTGGAGTTTAAAAAAACGTTCATTTTTCAAAATTGTCACCATATAATGACCTACAGTGATGTTTTTTTTCAAAAATATTGTCACCGTATACTGACCTAGAGTGACGTTTATTTTCAAAAAATTTGTCACTGTAAACTGACCTACAGTGACATTTATTTTCCAAAATTGTCACTGTAAACTGACCTATAGTGATATTTATTTGTCAAAATCGTCACTGTAAACGGTTTTTTTCAAAATTGTTATCGTAGCATGACATACAGTGACATTTATTGTTTAAAATTATCACCGTAGTATATCATACATTGACGTTTATATCCAAAAACTGTCGCCATAGCATAACATATAGTAACGCCTATTTTATAGTACCATCATCGTAGTATGACATACGGTAACATTTATTTGTCAAATCCATCACGGTAACATACCATATGGTAACGTTTATTTTCCAAAAACCTTCAATGTAACATGACAAAAGATGACGTTTATTTCTTAAAGTCGTTATTGTAACGTGACATACAGTAACGTTTATTTATTGAAAAGCGTCACCATAACATGATGTATGGTGATGTTTATAATTCAAAACGGTCACTCTAGCATAATATATAATGACATTTATTTTTCAAAATCGTTGTCATAAACTGTCTTTTGCAAACGGTTTTGATAATATCCGACAAAAATAATAACTAAAATAAATTCAAAATGATTATCAATATATAAAAAACCAATAATCTAGTATTGATAATTATACGAATAATGTATCCAAAGATGAATAATAAACAAAACTATTGTGTCAAAAAGTTTGTTTCTAAGTACCTATAATAAGCTTATGCATTATCTAAATCAATATTTTTTTTCTTAAATATACTCCTCGTATGCTTTGGCATCTTTAGTTGATTAACAGTCGTGTACTTCTTTTTTGTCTTCTTATTTTGATTCTCTTTATGCTCATCAGAAGTTATCTGAAGTGCCTGCATGAAAACAAAAAATTCAGCAAACCAAATAAAATTTGAAAAATTGGAAACAATCCCAAACATAAATTATGAAATGCAAGCTTAATCCACATTTCAAACAAAAACATGAAGTGATATATATCATGTCTAAAGAACTAATAAGGGGGTGTTTGGATTAGCTTATAAAAAACAACTTATTACTTATTTTGATATGTATCAAGTCGTTTTGAGTGTTTGGGAAAAACAATTTATCCGGTGCCAAACCGATGATAAGTCATTTTTTAGAAAGTTAAAATTTTTAACTTATTAATTTTTGGTAAGGACTTTTCTAGGAAGCCAATAAGTTATAAGTTAATAAGCTAATCCAAACACCCCTTAAATCAATGTAATAATGAAAGCTACCAAAACACAGCTGTCATTAGAAAATTCATAAAAACAAGTAATTAATAAATACGTTTGATTGAGGTAGATGAACATAAGACTCAAAAGTCGTAGTAAATAGTAACCTAATTTAGTCAAAATATGCCAAACTTGATCAAATATAACAATTTCTTCTAATGGCTTTAATCATTTCTTTCTAACAACATCCTTTTGTCATTCATTTTACCCCTTTTATATGTTTCACAATATATGTTAGTTTGAGTTTCAATCTTGAAGCAAGATACACCAATGCAGTTGGTACCTTTAGCTTAATATTTGTAATATTTGTTTATCTGATCCCATGATGCACCCAACTTCATCAGACTTGCACTAATCATCTAGGTTAAACATAATTAGTCTATTTTTCAAAAACTATGCTTATCTAGGCTAGATTGAAAAATTCAATTTGGATGTTCCCATTTGTTGGTTCCTTTCCAAGGATGGTTAAAAAGCTTAAGTTGCATAAGATATAATGGTAATCAAGTATTTCTAAGTAGTGGTCATCCTAAAGGCTCAACTCTTTGCAATGAATTCCTAATGTAAAAGTTGTATAAACTATAATGGTAATTAATTATTTAATATCTTGATATCCATAGTTGGAGACATCAAGACATGCAAGATTGTCCATTAAAACAAATGAAGAACTAAATTAAATAAGTAACTAACCTTCGAGTCTGGAATCACAAGGTTTTTTGGCCAAGCGACGAAACTTTTATAAGCTTCTTCTACAGTCTTGTGCTCACCCGATTGGATGGGTAAAAATGCAGTTGGTTTTACTTTTTGGTCAATTGAGACTTTGTAGCAATCATCCCGAAGTGGAACCCCATGCACGGTCTGTTTTGAAATGAGTGGAAGATAGTCCCGTGTGCAACAATGTTTCTTATATTTGGATTTTCCAGTTTGCATTTTATATCCTACAAAAAATATATTCCATGTTAATAAAGTAAAGTTCAATACTAAAAAAATTATAATTCGTCTAAAGAGCACACCATTAGGCCTTCATTTGTCAACACTTGAGATGACATCGTCTTAGAAACAAGAGCGTCCTTCCCAAATACAGTTATACAATCAATCTCTAAAGATTGTCGAGGTCTCTTTGACGATTTAGCAATGGTGTCGTCATGTATAGATCCATCGAAGTGGTTGCTTGTTTCAAAAGTTTCGTGTGAAGTTGGGAGAGCACTTGTCAAAGGATTCTAAAAAGTGTTTATAGAAATGGTAAAATAGAACTACATTAATGTGTTTTTGTTTTATCATCAAGCATCCCCTCTTTAATGAATTAAAATGGTAAAATAGAACTACATTAATGTGTTTTTGTATTTTGATAGGTTTAGAACACCTTAGAGCAAAAAAGGATAACAGAAGGATTTTGACAGATTTGCATGGGTGTAGAACTTCGACCATATCTCACTCATACAATCTCCGTTTAAAGTGATTCAAGATGATTTGGAAATCTAACAAGCGGCTCTACAATGTTTAAGTTTTGGGTTTCTGAAAATTCGGACAGCATCTGAGTTAAAATGCCCATTGAAGTCTGGAAATGTGTGCTGGCAGAAAGGTACAAGTCAATATAGCAGCCTCTTATTGATGGTACAAGTCACTATAGCAGTTAAACACCACAAATGGGATCTAAAATTGGGATTTTCTTTTTGTCACATTGTTTAAAGATAAAGAAAGAAAGACATTGACTTTACTTTGGGTGAAGATTCGATGGTGCCAAGGCCGATTTAAGGGAGCCATGGTTGGATCTTTAGAGTACACCTCAAGCTACATTGGACGAGAGGAAAACCAACAGTCGTGAGAGGGCTGTTGGAGGACAATTTCCGACAGCTAGGAAGGCAGAAAATCACAAAGGGATTTGGGGGTTAAGAAACATTGATTCAGAAGTTCTATTGGAGGTGAGAAAAACGCACAAGTTACAGTTAGGTTACATCAAGTTACAATTAGGTGTATAAAATTTACATCAAATTTACAAAATTTATATTTCTTTTTTTGAAGCCATACAAAGTTTAGATGACATAAACATAAGTATCATAAATGAAAAAGCAAACCCTTAATTTTAACTAAATTTACATTAAATTATTAGAACCATATATGTTTATGTCCAAACCAAGAACCATATATTTATGTTGTCCAATCCCAAACCAAGAAGAGCAAAGCAACGATTTTAGTCATAAATTGTCTAACCAACATCAACACCCATAGACATCTTGACATCTTTTCTTTCTATTATATACCCCAACCATTATTTCTAGGAATATCAATAATTTGAAAAAAATTCACAATCCGCTATTACTTACTTTAACCATATATTGTCTTCTAGGAATATCAAATATGATACATTTTGACAAAGACAAAACTAAAATATAGATCCCCACATGCTAATTCAACTACGCCTTAGACAATAGACATTTTCTTGTGTGTGAAGTAAATATTAAAATGTACAGCCTTAGTTTATAAAAAATGATGATGAACAACACAATCAATTTTTGACTTTTGGATAGTATTTTTTGTTGATAATGGCATTGTAAAAAAACTTCATTTGTGAAATTTCCATCCTGCTGTCTAATTTATAATGAACTTTTATACAATAATTAAACCATGAAGGTCTATTGTACTGTGGTGTAATTGTTCCATACAGTGACATAAATGGAGGATATGTGTATGTGTGTGTATATATATATATGCACGAGGAGGACAGGAATTACCATGTTCATCATCATGAATTCTACTAGATTCATATTCTTTCTCAACATCTTCACTGCTTTCTTCATTCTGAGACAAATCATTCTCATAACTCTCATTCTCATAATCCGATTCATCCTTATCTGAATGCATTGGTTTATCCATAAATGAACAATAGAGAATGAAGAAACAAAAAATTATGGTTGAACAAATAGTAGAAACAAAAAATTATGCTTGAACAAAGTAGAAACATCGAAAAATATACTTGTAACAAGATTTGGGATTTTAGGGTTCAATAGAGCGGTAAATTTTCCCGCCCGAAACATACCGTTTTCCACCCGAAAATCTATGGAGATATACTTGAACTCGATCTCGTTCAGATCTTGTATCAAAATTGAGAAGAAATCGCCGATTATGATGAATTGATGAGAGAGTGAAGATGAGGCGTGAAAGAGGTTTGAAGCGTATGACTTTAGGAGGAGTTGTATGTTATGAATTAGATAATAAAAGAGGAATACTTTATGTCCTTTAAATATGATTAAATAATTTTAGAATTTAATGTATATAAATGGTTAAGATTAAATACTTATTTTAATTCATAACATTTTAAATAAATAATAAAAATGTGTTCATGCGGTTGTATGGTATATAGATAATTCTCGGAATAAGGAAAGATAATTATAAAAAATATCAGTATATTATTATTTTTGTTAGTAATCAAGTCTTTATGTTAATTAACTCTATCAAAAGAATTCGTTGACTAACATAATCAAATACTAAAAATAAAGCAATAAAATAGAAAAATGTATAAATTAAAAATTAGAAACAAAATGATACATATTTTTCTATTTTAGTGTTATTTAATGGTCTTGACAATAATTTTTTAATAATATATTTGTGTTATATAACATATTTATTTGTTTATAATTTAATAAATTAGACGATTAACCAATATATATAGCAACTCATTAGAAGTAAATTGGATATGTCATATGTTATGTCGTGTCTAATTATGTTTTACCAAATATAGAACAATTGTTCTATCATGTCATATAAATTATAAAGTGAGTTGCACCTCTATCGGCACCTCTACCATCAACTGAAGTCTCCACTTCAATTACACACCGTCTATCCTATATATATATATATATATTACTATAATTACATCAATAATGACCCCTAATTTTAGAAAACTTGACCAAAATGAAACAAATTGACACCATAGAGATCACTATTATAACTATTTTGTTAATTCATGGGTTTTGGTTCATTATTTTCCGATAATCACGTGATCGAATTTTATAATTACTATCTTTTTATAAATAAGTATTTGGTATTCAACCCACACATTTGGTACTATATACAATGAGTCATATTGGTAATTACAATTGGTCATGTTGGATTATATTGGGTGATATGAATTATAATTGGTCATATTTTGTTATATTTAGGTAATGTCACGATGAGTCATGTTGGGTTACATTGGATGATATGAATTATAGTTGGTCATATTTTGTTATATTTGGGTAATGTCACGATGAGTCATGTTGATTACGTTGGGTTACACTAGGGTTTTTGTGATTTAAGGATATGACCTTGAATGAATTTTAATTAAATTAATGACCTTCTTGTCTATTAAAAATGGCTTTACGTTTGTCGTAAATTTAATTAAACTCTCATTAAGATTATATACCTAGAAATCTCTATTTTAATTGGATGGGTTATATGTGACACATTGGTCATAATGGATCATGTTAGTGTATAATGGATCATGTTGGGTAATTATAATTGGTCTTATTGCACTACATTGCTTCTTATGTTGGATTAGAATATGTTGTTGGATTAGAATATGTTGTGTTGGTTACAATTGGTCGTATTTATTTACAATAGGTTATATTAGTTGCACTAGGTCACATTGGTCACAAAGTATCATATTGGTTTATATTGGTTCATATTGCCTTGTTGGATCACTTTGGGTATCATGTTAAGTTACAATGGTTTATATTGGGTTATAATTGGGCAAATCGATTAAACGAGTCCGAAGATGTTAATACCAGCTTTATTATGATTGAATGAGACACGTATCGCGCTCTCATTTGTCCTCACGTTTACAACCAAATTTGAGTTCGCATTTGAACTTTCCTCTCTCTCTCTCTCTATATATATATATAAATAAATATATATAGAGTCCAGTTCTTCTACACCCCGGTTAAAAGTTACACACCGTGCACCCCAATCAAAACCGTCCATTTCATATTCATTTCATAACATTCTCCATTTCATAATACATTTCATATCATTTAGGATCAAATGGAACAAGCTCATTATGAAAAAATGGATAAAAAGTCGTGAAAATCCGAAAATATAAAATATTACTGTGAATTTCATAACATTCTATATTTTATGATTTTCACAACTTTTTATCCATTCTTTTCATAACGAGCTTGTTTCATTTGATCCTAAATGATATGAAATGGAGAATGTTATGAAATTCACTATATAGTGGGAGATTTTGATTGGGGTGCACGGGGTGTAACTTTTAACTGGGGTGTAGAAGAACCTCCGTCTATATATATATATATATATATATATATAGGAGAGGGATCAAATGAGAACCACCCCTCCTTAAGGGAACAAAAGAACAAATTATGGACCACATATGATGTGGGTCCCACATAATATTAAATCATTTATGATTTAATATTAAATCATAAATGATTTAATATTATGTGGGACCCACATCATATGTGATCCACAAGTGTCCATTTGTTCTTTTAAAAATGCAAAGTTCTCATTTGAACCTTTCTCTCTCTCTCTATATATATATATATATATATATGCACACGTGCATGTTACAAATTACCGATATGTATTTGTACATACTGTCTGGATGGAGGGCTTTCAGAATGTTTTTCAGTTTTTTTTTTGAGGTTTTTCCTGAACCTGACCATATATATATATATATATATATATAGGAAAAAAGGAGAAAATGTCATTTCCAATATTAATACAATATTAATATTTCAAACAATTAAAATTTACTCGATAATGTATAATACAATATTAATATTTCAAACAATTAAAATTTACTCTATAATTTATATTATAATATTAATATATCAAAAACATTAAAAATAATGTTCAAAGGGTTAGGCGCGGATTTTTCATCCGGCTTAAATCTTGCCTCCAATTTTGACCCAATTTTTCATCTTCCATGCTCTATCCAGCAAAGAAGCGAAGAACAAAAAAGTCGAAGGTGAAACTATTGTATACCAATACGATTTCCCATTCTTCTCCTTTGTATTCAAAATCCCTTTTTTTCTGTTAGGGTTTCGTTTTCTTTGTGATTTCATCTTCAAAATGCAAAAAAAGTTGTTCTTTCACGAGGAATATGCTTCATGTTTCTTCTGGGTATGTATATTATTGAATGTGAAAGTAAATACCTAGTAAAATCAAACGAAAAAATGTGTTATTTGCAGGTGTTCCATCACAACCTTAGGCTTTTTGGCTCAATTTCTAATTTTTCTGATTTTCTGCATTCCACTTGAGTTCAAGGTGAGTTCTTTTATTAAAATCTGTGAATAATCTTAATATTTGGATGGGTCATGTTAAACTATGGTTTTGGATGCCCTGGCATGGAGAGTCAAAATATCATACCAGTTTAAATATTTGTAACCCCTTAATTGTAAAATCGAGGCAGTATCACCAAACTAGTGGCACGCAGTGTTTTAAAACCCGGGTCAACCCGGCCGGTCGAACCGGGACCCGGTCTACTCACCGGGTTAATAATCACCGGGTTAAAGCCTCTAACCAGCCCGGTACAACCCGGCCGGGTTTCTCGATTTTCCAGGTTGAACCGGTCTCAAACCCGGTTTCAAAACCCGGTTTTTTCTAAAATTTAAAAAACTTAAAAACAAAAAAAAATCTGCTCCTAAATCCTAATCGGCGTCTGCTCCCAAAGACCCAAACCTTAAAACGGTAAGAAACGAACCGACCAAAAAACTTAAGAATCGATCTCGTGACTCATCTGCTCCCATCGATCTTGCTCAGTCATCTCAAGAAATCGATCTTGCTCAGCCATCTATCTCATCTCATCTCCCTCAGCTCTCGATCTCTAGTTCTCCACATGTAAGTTTGTTTGGAAAATCTTGTGTAAATGTGTAGAAAACTAATATATGTTTGAAAAATCATGAATATAATCGAATTTATATCTTGTGTTGCTCTCGAATTTATCTTTGTGTTGCTTAAATAACTCCAAAAGAGAATCCATCAACTAAAATTGTTATGTCTAGTAATCATAAAGAAGTACCTTATTTTCTTCATGAATGTGGTTTACAAACTCTTGTATTTGATGTCAGGAAAATGTACACAGGAAAATGAAAAAAATACAACAGAATTATTGAAACCGGTTGAACCGTTGGTTGAACCGGTTGAACCAGTTAACCCGGAACCCGGTCATCACACCGGGTCAACTTAAAACCCGGGTTATTAAAACAAGTGAGTGGTGTGTGTGATAAGCGTAGGTAGCTAGTCCGACACAACAACAAACCGCAACCACAAGGGTTGTCATATGTCTTGGGTTGTACCAACAGCAAAACAACATCCATAAGGAGTTGCACATGGTGCATAACGGCTGCACCCACAGCAGGATAGTAGCCAAAAAGGCTATGTGAGTGACCATGGTTACATCGGCGACAGTCATGTGATGTCATGGTGCTTCATCGGTCTTTTACTCTAGTATCTTGACTTTGATTAGGTGAGTTTGAGTTTAATTGTTCAAGTGTAGCCTTACAATCATGATTCTATAGCACATAAAGTAGTTTGGGACATAAAAATATTTTGATGTTTGAGACACAATGTATTCAGTTGCCTTTAGTATTCGGTAGAATCAAGACAAGGTCTAGAATCTGTATGTGGACTTGTTGCTCATGTTCATCTCAATAAGGTTTTTATTATATGTATACACACATACATGTGTATGTATAATCATTGTTTTCAAGTTAGTTTGCATTAATTTTCACATTGTTTTCCTTCTAATTTTTGAGCAGGCGTTGAAAGAATCAAATATTAGCGCATGGAAGACGATCCTACAAAATTTTTTATGTTATAGGAAGCATAGTAGCAATAAAACTTAAAAGCTCTAAGTTTGTTATTTAGTCCATAAACATTCATAAATTATTATGTTTGTATTATTTCTTGGATTGTAAAAAAAATTAGGTGTCTAAATACGTAAATTTAAAATGGTAAGTTTGTAATTTGTTAATCTTTAGCAAATAATTATTAGACTATTATTTATTTTGAATTACATAAAGAAATATTATAGTTTTATAGAAGATGGGTAAAATGGTCCGAAACAGTCCTGGGTCGAGGTTTTTTTTATTCAACTACAGTTGTCCATGTTCATACCAGAAAATCTAACCGGACCAGACTAGACTTGTGGTTCTAGTCCGAGTTCTTTTTATTTTTTATTTTTTGTTGACCAAAAATGTGTTTTAAACATTAAAGTTATGTACCAAAACACAGAAAATTAGAAGAATGGTTTCTTTAGAAACAAACATATCCAAAATGACGTGACAACCCGAGGCTTGGACCAGCCTGGTTTTTTGGATTGTTTGTGTCCACCATTACTACATATGACATATAATGACGTAAATTTTTTAAATCCGTTACTATAAAATGTCATACGATAATATTATTAAAATTGTCACTATAAAATGACATACGGTAACATTTTTCATTCAAAATTGTCACAGTAAATGACATTTATCATTTAACACCACAACCATAATATGACATGCATTGACGTTTATTTTTTTAAACTGCCACCACAGAATGACACATGATGACATTTTTTTTAAAACCGTAACTATAATATGACATTTAGTGACGTTTATTATTCAGAAATCGTCATTTTTGTATGAGATACAGTGACGTTTATTATTCAAAAAATTCATCATAGCATGACATACTATGATTAAATTTGTCAAAACTGTTACTGCTTCATGGCAAACGATGATGTTCACTTTTGTCAAAATCGCCACCATAGGATGATATACAGTAACGTTCATTAATTAAAATCATCACCTTAACATGACATACATCGACATTTATTACTTGAAAACGTCGCTACAACACGACATAGGGTGACTTCTTTATTTGAAAACCGTCACCGTAACATAATGTACGATAACGTTTATGTTTCAAAACCGTCACCATAACATGACGTACAGTGACATTTATTCTTCTAAATAGTCACCATAGCATGACATATGGTGACGTAATGTTTTTTGAAACGTCACCGTTACATGACATGAGGTGACGTTTATTTTTCAAAATCATCAAAGTAGCATGACGTTTATAATTAATAACCGTCATCGTAACATGATGAACGATGACGTTTATTGTTCAAAATCATCACGTAGCCTGACACACCCTTTTGTTTATAATTTAGAATCATCAACATAACGTTACATATGGCCACATTTATCATAAAAATTCGTATAGCATGACTTACGTGGACGATTATTACTCGAACCATCACAATAGCATGATATTTGATGACATTTATTATACAAAATCGTCACCGTTGTAACATGTAATTTTTTTAAACCGTCAATATACAAAAAAATATGGTGACGCTTATTTTTTAAAACTGTTACCGTAGAATGACATCGTAAAATCCTCAAAACCGTCACCAAAACATGGCATATGGTGACGGAAATTATTCAAACCCGTCAATGTAGATTGAGATATGGTGATGTAAATGTTTTATAATCGTTACCAAAGCATGACATAATGTGACGCAAATCTTTCAAGAACTCTTGCCATCGACTAACTTTTAGTGATACAAATTTTGCAAAACTGTTGCCAAAGAACTTGGTGACTTTTGGAAACGGTTTTCAAATAAACGTTGCTATATATATTTTAGTGTCAGTGACGGTGTTTTAAAACCGTTACATCATAAAACAACGGTTTAAACAAAAACCGTTACTACAGGGTCATACATGGCAACGGTTTTTAAAAACCGTCACAACATAAAGCAACGATTCTTCAAAATGGTCCTAAATCGTTACCTTAGGGGATCTTTTATTAACGTTTTTATCTAACCGTTGCTTTAAGTTTCGAGGTTTTTGGTAATAGTTACGTTTGTTTATAAACTCTGTTACTAAAACAATTCTTTAAAACTTTTTGTGACTTCTTGCAACGGTTTTTTATCAGACCGTTACAAACCTATTTTTTCAAAACCGTCACAAAAGCACATTTTTGTACTAGTGAATGTTTTTTAAAGTAATCAAGGGGGAAAAAAGCTGAAGCTTTGATGATGATTCATTTACAAAACATTAGGGGGAGATTGTTAGAATCATAAATGTCCTATTCATTTAGAATGTTGTGTGAAGTCATCATGTTGAATTTAGTGTAGTTGACCATGCGCTAAATAGCTTTCTATTTATGTTATCTTGTAAGTGACTAATCATAATGTAGCATGCTAGATAGAGATACCTAGAAAGAGGCTTGAGAGAATTTGTATGGAGATTATTGACAAATCTAATATGAGGATGACGAATTCACTCTCAATTCTCATCCATTCTTGATTATATCAATTGTAGAATTGTAATCTGGGATCTAAATAATCGTCTTATCTTCCAGATTTCAATGATATCCATTTTTTATATCACCATATACTCAAATATCACATCTTATTATTGCATGTACGGATATATTAAAACCTTACAAATAAATGTATAATAGTTTCATGTTTAGTGGACCAATTAAGAGAACTTATTAGAAAAATCTATGATTTCTTATATCATTGTCCCCTACATATTCATAAAGGGTTAGGTTCACGTGAGACCAACCTGTTTTTGTGAGACTCATGAGATTATAACTATACACTTGAAACTTGACAGCACAAACTATGAAGGTAAAAAAAATCTAAACCCTCATAGCAAAAATACTGTGAAGGTCACCTTCACAATGTATTGTTGTTGTGTTTTAAGTGTAAAAAAATGATCTTACAAGTCTCAGGAAAACAGGATGGTCTCACGTGATTTCAAGTTTATTCACAAATACACGATATAAATTACAAAAAAATTAGTACCTATCTTTTTGCCTAATTAACATTATTATATACGTTATAGATATCCTAAATTATGGTATAAAAACCTTACATATTTTATGCACTATCACATTACATATAGATTAATTTTATCAACGTAACATCCTAAACATTTATTTCTTCCGTACCTTGTTTACGTATCAAATTCGCAAATGTTAATTTAGAGTCCCTTGTTTTGAAAACAACCTAATTAATGCACTCTATAAAGACCAAATTGTTGACATATTTTTAAAATCGATGATGGTTAAATTATTATGGTCTGAATACTAAAAAACTAATCGAAACATTTATTAAATCATAGATCATTTATTATCACTAACGTTTAAGGATTGAAAATGATCGAAATATTTATTAATCAGATGTTTATTAAACCAATCGACGAAATGAATAGTTGAGATTTGTCTGTATAATTTATACTAAATAAGATGATTTATGAGTCTTATTAATGAAAAAGACGACTCTTAGGTGACGTTTGTTTTTTAAGAAGTGCTGAAGTCTGAAGTCTTATTTCAATTCTAAAATGGTTATGAAACGTCTAAGCAAATCAGACCTAAGTGATGATTAAGAGCTTAAAATGAAAAAACAAATAAGCACTTATTTTCTACCTCATTACTTTCATTACTACATTTATTTGCCACGAATAAAATGATTGTCAATTGCATGTTTGTTTTCATTACTTTCATTACTACATTTATTTGCCACGAATAAAATGATTGTCAATTGCATGTTCGAAACAAAGTAGGATTTGTTGGTTGGTAGCATTACAATTTTATAGGAGTAGACTCATAGTGCTCACTAGCATCCAAAGCACATATTACATCACTAATTACCCTGATTCAATAATCTAATAGCATGTGGGACCAAGATGTTGGTGTTGTGTTTGAGCTAGGTGACATTTTGTTTGCCGTATATAGATATATACATACGGCTTAATCAACCGCGAACTATAGAGCTTGTGAGATTCTTGAAATTTAATGTGAATCATTTATTTAAAATAATTATATTATTTATTAAATAAATAAATATAAAAGCTAATTTAGTACTCTTAAGTGCATTTAATTCTTCTCATAAACAAGAAATCTACAACTCTTTAAATAGAATGTTAATTAATTGTTTGCACGGTTATCCAGGTTTTTATACAATATTTCTAGGGATCGTAAATTTCTTTTTGGTTTTTTGATTTAGTAGACGATCAGAGTGTGTAAAAAATAGATTTTCATATTGTGTATCGAAGCGTTTATACAATACTTTTAGCGATCTTTTGGTTTTTATTTTTGGTTTCTTGTTTTTAATGTCGTTGTTTCACATTAAGTTCACAAGCTAATCACAATGTGTAAAACAGCTAGGCGCTCAAATAATCTAGTTGAAATAATATATATTTATAGTGGTTAAAATCATGCTATTACAGATTTTTTGTTTTAGGTTTAATGGAGATGTTTGACGACCATGATTTTAGTGATCGATAGTTTTTTTGGTTTTTTGTTTTTGGTAGTTTTGCGTTTACATTGTTTTCTTTGTGATCACAATAGGTTGCTTGATGATATTTTTAGGTTACTAGGTGTGTACAATGTGTTAGGCTATTTATTAGGTTTAGTTTTACTTTTTTTATGATTATCTTATGAATAAGAGGTGAGAGATCCTGGGTGGAGAAAGAAAATTTGTAAAATATTCTTGATAATCTTTATTTAAATTTTTATGAATAAAGGGATGCTTTCATAAACGAGTTTTCATTACTAAAATAGTGGCTTTGGAAAGAATGTTGCTTTTATGTGAAATACAATTCATCTTGGGAATTGTGATTTAAGAGTTAAGTCTAACATTCTTCCTTTATCGGCATGTACATCAGGTTAGTAAGTTGAGTTGTAGTTAGAGGCATGACACGGATCTAGTTTTTCATGTCTTCCACAGTTGGAGATAACGACTATTTTTTTGGGTTTGAGTGACACCTGTCCTGTACCTAGTCTTTATGTAAGATTTTGTTTATCAATTGTTGATGTTAAATATAGAATTTCTATCCGAGATAATTTAAGTTTTTTTTTTAAACATATAATATTTATATACGGCAAATGGAACAAATAAACTCACACACCCTCCTCACCTTTGGTAAGGTTTGAACTTCAACCTCCTAAAAGGCCAAATGATCACATACCGTTTGGCCAAATGACCTTTGATTATAATTTAAGTATTGATTTATAGAAAGAAATTTATCACTATTTTGTTTATTTTGGAAAATTTTAATTTAGTCGCTCTTTCTAAATTTGAGGGTGTTATAAATTTAATATATTCATTAACATATATTTGTTTCACAATGTGTTTGTTTTATATGTATTCGGTCCAAAATATGCATAAAGTTTGTATATTTTTATTTCACAAAAATATAAAAAATGTTCACGTTGAAAGAAAAAGATGTGAAATAAATACTTTATGAGACAAACATATCTTCATCAATGCTAAATTCAAGTCGTAAATGAAAAAAAAATCATGTAACACACCAAATGATATACTAGTTCTCAAGGTTATCACAATTTTATATGTTCTCAAATTATGCCCCCATATATATCCCTATAGATTTATTTGAGAAATATTAAATATACGAGAAATAGAGATGTTATCCTAGCCCTTCCACTAAAAAAATAAGGTCAACATTTGAGGGCTAACTGTGCAACACCGGATAAATCAGTCGCATAGTAACTATGAGGAAGATATATGGATAGTTTTGACTGTTTTGTAACTTTTACAAATAGGACGTCAAGCAAATTATTATATGCATATACGTGAACCCATGTGATTCACATATGTACTATATTTGCATATGTATATGTGAACTCGTGTTATTCACATATGAACTATATATGTATATGTGAACTCGTGTGATTCACATATAAATTATTTAACCGATTCATATATAAACTATATGTTCAATATGTGAACTCGTGTGATTCACATATGAACTATTTAATTGATTCATATATATGAACTATATCTTCTTATCTGAACTCGTGTAATTCATATGTGAACTATTTAAGTGATTTGTATAGAACACAAATGATTCACATGTGAACTATTCTAGTACATTCACATATGAACTATTTAATTGATTAACAAATGAGTTTTTAGATTCCAATTAGAATTATAGTCTTAGGATCAAAATCATCTTGCTCAAGACCACCTTAATTTGAAAAAAATACGAGATTTAAAATTTTTGATAACATAGAATTGCGATATATGATCGAGAAAGAATCGAAGATAGAAAAAATTTAAAACCGGATCATATATCACTGATCAAACTTCTGTTACCGTCATCGATATTGACAGAGTGATCATACATCCACCATTTTTTGCTAATTACCATTTGTTTTTCAATACATTTAAGATTTCTCATTTAAAACCTACGTATGTATATAATCCTAGTTTTTAGGCCAAGTAGGTTATACATATTTTGTTACAAAGGCGTATATTTTATTAGTCAAAAACATGTTTTTAATGCAAATTAATCCGATCACATACTGCCAAACGTTGTCCTTATTCACTTTAACAAATGATAGCGTTTATATCTTTTCTTTATTCTATTAGAAGATTTGTGTGGTTTGATTTATATTAATAATTAAATGAGGTTGAATTGGAAATAAAAGGCTTAAACGTACTTTTTATTGTGTATTCATTTTAATAAATTTGAAAAGGATGATGGTTATCCACTAGGAGGTTTTCTTATTAAGTTTTTTTCACAACTTTTTCTTTCTACGACATATCTCCGCAACTTAAAAACTTCAACATAACTCTATTATGTTAAAAAATTCAATTAACTTTTTCAATGGTTTAAAAAAAAAAATTAGAGTCCAACTATTTTAACTTTATATTATCATTTTATAAAAATAAATTTATCAAAAAATTATATAAACACATATTTTTTCCTAAACTTAAAAAAGTTAATTTAGAAGTACGTATACCAAAAAATAAATATTCTAACATATTTGATATTTTTCATTTATTTAGACTATTAAAACTTTGTAAAACTGTAAAAAAGTAAGTCAAATTTAAGACATTAATTTAAAAAAAAATATAATAACTTTAAGGATGTATTTTTTATATTATTCATTTAAATACTTATATTTAAATATAATTATTTTAATAAATAAAACTAATTAAATACGAAGTTTTTAAAAAAAAAAAATTAGACTTAAAACTGATTAAATAAGTAAAACCTATGAAAGGACAGGTTGTAGAAATACGACATATGACAAAAAATCTCATCAAAAACCTCATGTGAAAAACGTCTCTGCTACATAAAAATCCCTAAAAGAAAGGTTTTTACTTTTTAAAAAACCTTCCAAAAACCATATAGTGGATGCTTAAAGGCTTTCGTGCCATGAACCCAGGATGTAATTTCTCCTACTGTATTTGTCGATTTGTTGATTTCTTTGGCATAAATTGGCAATGTAATTTCTCCTACTGTATTTGTCGATTTGTTGTTTGTTGTGCTCTTATCGTCAATGATCTCTCTTTTTGTCGAACAATTCGCCTGGTTAATCGTACGATCAAGCCATCATGTTGTTTTTGCCAAGATTCGCCGAGATGACGCTCGTCAAATGTTATCGGTGTTGCTTATAATTCGAGTTCAAATTTCGGAAGGTGTGTGTTTGGGGTAGCAGGATCTTCCGATTGTTGATATGCATATCTCTTTGTTGCTGAATATGTCAGCACACAAACGTCCATTCCACTTTTAATACAAATAACGATATTAGTAGCATTTGGATACGGGGGTTTAGGGATATTACCTGGGTTGTCGTTAGATATCAAGTCTTTTAGATGGCCTTTTGGAACAAGCCATGCAATTTCTTTTCTTAAGGAAAGACAGTCGCCAATTGTGTTACCAAAATCTTCATCAAAGTCGCACCATTTAGTCTTGTCCTTCTTATCATCGGGTCTTTCACTTTTATTCGGCCATCTATTGGTTGACTAAAATTATTTAGTGCTTCCATTATGTCTTTGATGTCCCCGTGAACCCGTAAGATGAGATCTTTGGATGTTGAGGAAATTGAGAAGAAGCCGAAACTTCTTTGTTGTTATCGAATCTGACATTCAAAATCTGTCATGATTGTTCAGGTTTCATTGTCGCTTTGACTTTGAAATTTGGCTTTTTCACACTTAAGGGTCGTTTGTCACTAGTTTTTTTTTGTGTTGAAAAGTTGCATCGTCCTCTACTCGTATGTGAGTCAATGTTCTTGCTTTTACGCCTTCGAACGTTTCAGCTGGATATTTAGTGAGGTCCAAATATAGCTCAGATGTAATGTCGAGTCCCCGCTTATAAATTTTGATCGCCATCATCATGTTGCAATTGTGAATACCTATCATTTCAGAACTAAAACGGTTAAAATAACTTCGTACAGTTTTTCTAGATTTTTGGATTATGTAATAGAGATTGGCATTCTGTTTTTCCATCTTTCGACTACTAGAAAAATGTTGAAAGAACTGATTGACCAATTCAACGAAGGAATTGATCGATTTTAGCTTCAGATTGATCAACAATTGCAAAGCGGCACCAGTAAGTGTCCCCCCAAAACTTTTTACACATGCAGACTTCTTAGTTTCAGAGGAATTGATAAAATCAATATAAGTTGTTTGTACTGCGACATGCTGATTTGGGTCCGACAATCCTGAGTATTTTGTTTTGAAAGTAGGAATTTTGTATTTCTTAAGTATGTCGATGAGAGCAATGGCATCTGAAAAAGGAGACACTTGATATCTGGTAGGAGTTCTACGTCGACATGTACAACAGCTCCAGAAGGTTTCGATAATAACGACAATACTTTCTCGTTATGCTCTTACAAAAGTTTTAGGTTTCGTGCGACTGGATCATACTGAATTGCACCACCTGAACCTCTTCCGAAAAACCACTGTTCGCATGAAGGACCAACTCAGTATTGTCAGTAGAAACAGAGATATTAGGCATTTGGAAGGAAGACATGGGAATGATGTATTTGTTTGCATAGGAATCGTGGGCCTTGACATCAAGGGTATTCCAATGATAGATTTTGTGATAAAGGGCATGTTTTGTGTCAGAGATGGAGGGAAGTAAGGTCATACCCAAGGAGGAAGAGGACCAGGTGGCAATGGAGCTATAAAGGGTGGTCTTGGATGTTGATCGTTTTCGAGTTAATCAATACGTTGCCATGTAGCTCATAGTTCTTCCCTTAACTCTGCTAAAACAACATTGGTTAATCCTTGGATTGCCATTCCTTTCCTGTAAATATCAACATTGAACGAAAATTTGTTAGCAAAGAATTTTATTGGAGAATTCCTTTAATCGGGGCCTCAAGGTGGGCGCCAAACTGTTTATGCCAAAAAATGCTTACTAAAATCAATTTGAGGTTTTTGTGGAACTTTATTGATTAATGAATATTTTCTTCAATAAACTGGATAAATAAAAATAAATACTTGAACACTAGGAATTGGTGACGCAGAAAGACCCTTTGATCGAGCGGATAAACTGCAGACGATAACAATGATCATCGATGCACTAGTGAAAATGACGTCAAGCACGGACGCCGTCCTTAGCTAACACTGGTCGCGAGTGTTGGAACCCAGATCCCTTTTTAAACTGAGATAATCAATAGATTTAATTAACAAATATGAGCGAAAGTAGTATAAATCAATGATTATAACTAGAACAGTAATTTAAATCAGTAAGAACAGCATGAAGATCGAATGAGAATTTGTATTGAATAATCTTAAGAATGATTACAATACGTGAAAATGAAAACCCTATTTCTCTCTCAATCAATATCAATTTACAGTGATAACTAACTTTATATATACTAATACAAAGTGAAAAGTCAATGAGCTAGCCTATCACAGAATGACACGTCACTTGTACGACTAACAGAATTTGTTACGTACGGAAAAAGTGACTGCCATGTCATCACAGGCGTGTGTGGAATAACAGTTGAGATCCAAAGGGTCTTAAGTCTCTGGGCGCCTATGTGATGAGATAGATCAGAAGATGAACCTCTAGTATTGTCTTCTGATGTTCGGACTTAGCTACTTCTGGTTAATACTTTCATAAGTTCTAACAACGAGTACTAAAAGATTATAGTGTAGAAGTAAACTAAACTAATTCGTAAGGTTGTTCGATGGTTTTTGTAGAAGATTGTTGTAGCTAGTTGCGATCGTCCCTATGATTGGCTTTGAGTCTCATTTTTACACTTGTCTCCTTCTTAACTGCACCTTGAATGCATAACGGTTGTGATAAATGGCATCAATTATAGCCATTTATCATTAATGATAATGATCCTGCATTAAAACACAATAAAAACGGAGGTTTGGTCGTCAGTTTAAGTTAAAATTGATTACTTGTTGTGAGATACTTTCGACCGTCTTTAGAAAACTATCGTGGATGTCCTTAGTTCGTCTTCCGTCGAGTTTTTTCGACAATCGTGGTCGGTTGTGTTGATTGTTTGATCAATTGTACGTCTTTAGTGCTCCACCTTTCTCGACCATGTATCTTGTAATTAATGGTCGTTAATTCTGGTTCGTAAAATATAGATGATTGTTAGTATGTTTTGTTGATCGTGATATTGAGTTTTTTAGCCCAAACAACATTCAGGATGAACATGAGCCGAGTTACTTTAGGGTTTTAGAAAAAAATTGCTTTTAGTGTCCAACTATACTCAACTAGCGACCTTATGTTGTAGGAATGCCATAGGGGATATTTTGTTCTAGACTAGTATCCCATTAGGATAGAGTTCGAGTGGCCTTATTCGGGCTTGGCTAGTTCTTTTTTAGAAGCCTTTGAGTTATCCCCAGGGTAAGTCCTGCCTCAATTTTGGTGAATAGTGAGTACTATTGGTCGTTGTCCGCTGACTGGGAATGGCCGTGCACTATTCATGAACTCGTGGCAGCGTATTCGGTGAAAAGTGAGGCTAACCACTTTTAACCTCTTTATCCACTCCAAGCGTAGTCGTATCTTGGTTCAAGGTAAAATAGTCAATGACCACAACTTGAAATAAAAAAACGTTTTTGGCAAATTATCACCCGTGGGAGATGATATCCAAGGGATGATAACCGGGTGGAATACCTCGGTTAAGATCCGTCGTACGGTTTTATGCTTTTTATTACATTTGTCGTGAGTTTTATAACTGATGATTTGTAACCTTTATTGTGAATTCTTTTTACTTCTTGTTGTTTCTTAACTGAAAATAACAAGATCTTTTTAGATGAATCTACTGAGAGGGCTTTTAATACCCCCGCTTATACCACCACTATTGTGGCGACCACAACTTTCGTCGTCACGACTGTTATGTGACATTTGTCAAATTCAAGCTCCCAGGTTAGTTTCTAATAAGTTAATTAGTATTATTATAGATTAGTTATAAGAACCAAGAGTTAGATAAATTAGATTAACCGAAATTTTTTAGAATTTCCGGTAGGTGCTTATAAAGCCCGGTTCCGACCCGTGACTATCTGAAACGTCCAAAATAGTGTCAAATGCTCTAATTTATACCCAAATAATATAAAATATGAACTTTTAAAGTTTCAAAAATAAAACTTTTTATTTTTAATTGAATTTAACCATTTTGGACCTATATTTTGAGAAAAAGGTCAAAAATTGAGAAAAAAATGGTATTTTATCTTTTGGGCTTGGATTTATTTATTTTAAACAAAAAAAATGGGCTTGCAGTGGGGCCCATAGGCTTGGCCGCCCCCCCCCCCCCCTTTAATTCCCATATAAATACTTTTTTTTTCTATTTTGCATTCATTCTTCATTTCAAAATTCAAAAAAAATCTCTCGTCTCTCTCTAAAACCCAAAGGGTTCTTCAAGTTCATCATCTTCATCATCATTTCCAGCCTTGTTCATCCTCATTTCATCATCAAAAATCAATTTTAACAAGAAGATTGAAGCTTTAAACGTTATCAAATCAAGGTATGGACTCTCATATATATTTTTGCATCATATTGTGTGCATTTTGTGACATTTTCCTTGTGTATTTGTATCATATTATAAATCTGAGTTTGAAGGATGTGCATGCACGAATCAAAGGTTTATAAAAGACTATTTCTTTATGATAAACACAAAGATAAATGGTAGGGATAGTGTTAGACTTTTGAAGTATGAGTCAAAGATGACGTGGCAACATCCACTTGTAGATCTAGTCTTTATAACAGAATTTGTTAGACGCTCCTCTATGAGGTTGCATTTTGTGATAAGCTAAGGTGTTGACTTTCTGTTTGTGTAATAGTATAAATTGATCTGTACTTTCACTGTAATAGTTGTCGATTGAAGATCATTAATGAAGAATAGTTTTGCGCACAATTCTCAATTACTAGTAATCGATACTCAGGGTATTATTCAAAGTTGATCCGTTCTTCAATTCTTCTACTGTTCTTATTACTGTTGATTAATCAATATTAATTGCTTCCGCTTACTTTCTGATATATGAATTTATTGATTAATCATTGAATAAAGAAATCTGGAACCAACAGATAGCCTTCTTGCAAATGAACCACTATTCTTGTGTGATTTCATACTCAAAAACCCTAAAACATGTTCATTTATCTTGTTGTCTAGAAAATGGGCTGTGTTTGGACGACCATTTAGACAAATTTCAAGTTCAAATTCGTTTTTATTTTAAATAGTGTTCATATTTTATGTGTTGGGGTTCTAATCCAAGTGGTCTCACTAAAAAACATTGAGTTTTGACCCCCCAAATGCTCAATACAAATGGAATATGCATCTGGAAATTCAACAGTAGGTGAACCCTACTTTGAATAACCATATCTTGCAAAATAATACTTCAAATCACTTGATTTTTCTTCTGAAAGTTAGTTTAATGAGTTACCTTTCAAATACCTTTGATTTCATACAAAAATATGGTGATTTGAGGTTTCATTGATTCAAAACAAAAAGAGTATGCAATCTGTCCAAAACTGACAGATTAGTACATGCATGTTCTAATGGCCATATCTCTTTCAAAACTCAATGAAAAAGGATGATTTTTCCTTTGAGAGTTAACTACATGAGTTATATTCTGCATGCAAGTGGAATCACATGAAAATATGGAGATTTGATCTCCAAACACCTAAAACACTTTAGGTGTGCAATCTGTGAAACCACCAGCAGCTAAACTCTACTTTGTGTGTTAATATCTCCTTTATTATTTGTCTTTAATGCATGATTTATCTTCCAAATTTTTTTTCTTGAGTTAGGGTTCATATGAATCCGGTTTCACTCAAAAATATGAAGGTATGAGGCATTAACCAATTTATTCAAATTAGGTATGTAATCTATCAAGAAATGACAGAATAGTACATACCACTTGGAAGTGTCATATATTCTTCATAACTTCTTCAAAATCAGTGATTCTTATCTCAAAAGTTTGCTTTAGGCGTTATGATTCCAATCCAACTGGAAATTCTAAAAAACACTGAGTAGAACTCCTCAAATGAGTGATTTATTAACACGGTGTAATCTGCCATACCAGTTGTGACCCTTTGCATTGCATAAATTATTTGAATCATTTTTACATGTCCAAAATGCATTAAATTTGGTTACAATCACCATAACCCAGTACTATATCACATATAAAAATATGGGAATCTATGTCATTTTGGAAGTCTCTACATTTTGATCATTTTGAGTACTACAGGTTTCCGTCCAGAAGTGAAATTATGGAATTTCTTGATTTTAACAATTATTGATCATTTAATGGTTTATAACACAACTTACGGTATAAATTACAATATTAACGAGCATATGTGCATTATGTATAATTGGATTATAGACAATCAAGTTGGATGTATGTGGACATTTATAAGCTTAAGACTTATTCACCTCCATAAGTAGTTTTAGACCCATAAGTGATGGTTTTGAGCATTTCTCTTTGTTAGGGAATCGTTAGGCCTTGGGTGGGGATCGGATCGTGCTTTTGAGTAGCGGAGCTTGCAAAGGTGAGTATTCACGGCCCCTCTTTTTAATTATTTATACATTTTGGGGTGTAAAGCATGACGTTTAAAAGGAAATTGAATTGATTTATATTGATTATTGAAAAGCATATAAATCTATACAATGAGCATAATTATTATACATGATGATATGTTGAGTTATGTGAAGTCCCCGTGTTACACTACTATTTAACTCTATAATGTTGAGCCGATGATATTTGTGGATAGTGCTATTTGGTTGACATACCCACCTAGCTGGCAAGTAGGGATGCACATTATCAATTAAGAATGCTCTACAAATGTGGACTTTAGGTCCACCGCTGAGGTAGTTCGTGGGGTGTTTAATATTGATGCGAACATCCGATTCGCTATGTTAATAGTAATTTGCATATTTGCTCATAAAAATTAAATATCATAAAAATTAAATATTGATGCGTAATTAAATATCATGTGTAAAAGTAATTTGCATATTTGCTCATAAAAATTGAAATGTTTAATATTGATGCGAACATCCGATTCGCTATGTTAATACTTTGCATATAAAATATTTTTGTGCATTCGAAAACCCGTGAACTCACCAACTCTTTGTAGTTGACCCTTCTGTTTTATCATGCTTTACAGGAAAATAGAGGTAACCGATCAAGGGTAACTTATTTTGTGGAACACCAATCAAGACTTTATATATATATATATATATATATTTTATTTCGATGTAATTTGTTGGTTAAGACAAAATTGTCAAATTGTAAACTTTTAAACTTTAAACTTTGACGTTTTAATTATGTATGTATGGTTGGTGTTTATATTCTTACTGCTGTGAACTTGAACTGTCTTACCCTGTATTTCCGCTTTAGCGAGGTGTGACATGTTACCATAGCTGTAGACGTCATGCCTACAGCTATCACCATGACCACCACCGTTGTTGCCATCGCCGCTGATGCCAACACCCCTCTATCGAAGAGGGAGAAAACCATCCTCCTTGCCCAAAAGGGTAAGGATTTGAGGAGGAAAGCCTCGACGGAAGGGTCGAGTGCTAAGAGGACTAACGACCCTCCAATGGTTGTTAGACCATCTGGCGTAATAAATGCATCGCCAATCAGCGTGGCGCCTCCATTAGAGACGCGATCATCGAAGAGGACCTCTCCTATGCGGAAAGGGAAGGGACAATCCTTTGAGTCAACTCCCACACCATTTAAGTTTAAGGTGGCATCCAATAGTTTGAAGGATGGTACGACAGATCGAAAGAAAATGTTTTCCATTTTGGAAAACTTTTCTGTCTTCTACGACCGTTATGCTGAGGCCACGGTTTCAAATATGGAGAACGACATGGTGGAGCATCTCTTTAAGGTACAATATCCATTTGAATGTATTTTTTTATTTTTTAAACTTGCGATAATGCATCATGCGTTTTTCATGCCATCATATGATCATGTAATCATATTAATCATGCTCCGTGCATTCGTATGATCATGCGATCATATTATCGTTCGTCTATACGTTCGTATCGTCGTGCGTTTTCGTGCAATCGTGCATCCATGCGATTTCAACTTATGATTTCGCTATTAACTTTCATATGGTGGATGCAGGGTTCCAAGCTTCCCTTAGTCCGGTAAAAGACGGATATCGCCAAGGAAAAGGCGACATCGGCTAGGTGCAGGAGTATTTCAGTCTTGACAATGCCCTCAACCTACTTATGGTGGAGGAACGTGCTAAGTAAGAGCTAAAGAAACATCTTATAGATGCTCTTGGTCTGACGACCACGACAGAGGCAGAGTCTGTGGCGGGCTGTGAATGAAAAAGAAGCCTGGGTCCTTAGGTCCAAGCTAAAGGAGGCTGGGGATGAGATCTCAAACTTCAAGGAGATATTGGAGGCGAACGAATCCTTTTATCATCTCAAGGTAAGGGAGGCCAACATGCGTCGTCATCTGGAGGATAAGGATCCATTGAAGTCGGCTGAAGAAGAGCTGAACCATGTCCTCACTATCATTGGTGGCACCTCTACAGATCTCAACTCCGACGATGGGAAGGATGTCGAGGAAGATGCTGTTGGTCCATCTATCGAGGCCCCAATGGAGCCTCCACCAAACCAACCTATCCCTTAGTTTAGTTTTAGTTTTTCTAGCATAGGTTTGATTTTTAAGGGCAACTATTGGTAGTCGTTCCTTCACTTGTAATTCTTTTGGATTTTAATACAAGTGACCTTTTGCTTAATTATTGTGTCATTGTTTACTTTCGGATGTCAACTTTAGGAATGTTTGCTATCCAGTGTTAGGCATAAGTAACTTATGTCAATTGCAATGATAATGAACGTCACGAAATATAGGTAATTAGTTTATATACAAGGAACTAACGACGACGTAAGATGCCTCATTTATTGGAAATATCATATAAAGAAAACATAAGTTGCTTTCGATAGTAGCAAATCAAAAGAATTCTACGATCATCGATCATAGAAGTTCATTTGGTTAGATCTTGTCTATAGAATCGTGTGTCCTTGCAATAAGACAAGGTTAGTGGTGGTCATTGGTAAGACCAATGACCTTCAGATCTTAAGTTAGTAATTTTCATCATGAAGTAAATAAAAAAGATCTAAACAAAATATTTTTTTAAATGTACCCTATTTCAGCTGCGTGAGATGTCTTGCTCGTCTAAAGTTTGTAATCAATAAGCACCTTTTCCGACGACTTCAGATTTTCAATAAGGCCCTTCCCACTTAATAGCGAAATTACCTGGGTTTAATTTTTTGTTATTCTTCATATGATAGTAAGACATTGCTCCCCTTTGAAATATGCATTAGTTCTTGCTCCCCCTCAAACTATGCTTGGATCATAAAAAAGTAAGTACTGTAGAGTTTGAGGTGCAGATGCTTCGATAGTTTATATAGAAGCTTCTGCATCCCTTGTGAGTTATGCGATAGTACAGAAGTAGTTACTGGACTTGAGAACATTTATTCTCATTGCATATTGAGCATGCCCAACTTGCTGATTAAGAAGGAGAATCTCTTCTCATTTAAGGCTTTTGTGAAAAGATCAGCAAGTTGGTAATCAATCGAAACAAAGTACATTTCAATTGTATCTTTCTCAACGTGATCCTTTATGAAATGATACCTGACATCAATGTGCTTAATTTTTGGAAAATGGACTGGATTGGAAGTGATTGCGATTGCACTTTCTAGATCACACAAGATGGGAATCTTGTCATACAGAAGACCATAGTCTCTGAGTTGAGTTCTTACCCAGATGACTTGTGAACAATAACTAGCAGCAGCAACATATTCTTCTTCTGCTGTAGCGGTGGACACACAGTTCTGCTTCTTGGATGTCCAACTAACTAACTTGTTAAGTAGTTGACAACTTCCAGAAGTGCTTTTTCTGTCTAATTTCCATCATGCATGATCAGAGTTATTGTATGCAATTAAATCAAAACCAGAATACTTTGGATACCAGAGACCTAATAATTGAGTTCCTTATAGGTATCTAAAGATTTTCTTAACCGCGGCCAGATGAGATTCCTTGGGATTAGCTTGATATATGGCAGAGAGACATGTAGCAAACATTATATCTGGTCTACTAGCAGTTAAATACAGAAGAAATCCAGTCATACCTCTGTAATTCTTGACTCCAACTAATTTCGCAGAAGGATCAGAATCAAGTTTTGTGCTGGTAGAGATTGGTGTTTTCATAGTTGTAGAGTTGTGAAGTTTGTACTTTTTGAGAATATAAGAAACATACTTGGCTTGATTTATAAAGATGCAGAGGTAGTTTGTTTAATTTGAAGCCCGAGAATGAAATTTAATTCTCCCATCATACTCATTTCAAACTCACTAGTCATCAACTTAGAAAAGATTTCCACCTCTTATAGATTGGTTGAACCAAATATAATATCATCCGCATATATCTGAACCAGAGTTAACTCACCTTTACTTATTTGATGAGCAGAGTCGTATCAATTCTACCTTTTTCATAATGATGTTTAGTTAGAAACTTTGAGAGTCTTTCATACGATGCATGTGGAGCGTGTTTCAATCCATAAGAAGCGTTATCTGGGAAATAGACATAGTATGGATGAGCTGAGCTCTCAAATCCAGGAGGTTGCTGGACATACGCTTCTTCATTGAGTTTGCCATTCAGAAAGGCAGATTTGAGATCCATATGATATACTTTGAAGTCTTTGTATGCAGAGAAAGCCAGAAACAAAGAATTGCTTCTAGTCTTCCAACTGGAGCAAAGGTCTCATCATAATGAATTCCTTCTTCTTGACAATATCCCTTTGCAACCAATCTGACCTTATTTTTTACTACAATGCCATCTTCATCCTTCTTGTTCCTGAAAACCCATTTAGTGCCAATTGCAGTTCTATCTCTTGGTAAGGGAACGAGTTTCCAAACCTTATTGCGTTCGAATTGCAGAAGTTCTTCCTGCATGGCATCGATCCAACTTGGATCTTGGAGGGCTTCATGAACTCTTTTTTGTTCTTCCATGCTAAGAAAATTCACGAAGAATGCTTCATTAGCAGTGGCAAATCTGGTCTTTACACCATCAGGAGGATTACCAATGATTTAGTTTGAAGGATGATCTTTTTTCAACTTCTTCATGGGAGGTTGGGAAACCAGAGGGGGTGTTATTTCTGTATCTTGAGTTTTATATCCTGGTACACTTTAAGTTGGAGAAGAACCCGAGTTGCTCCCCCTCAAATGGAGGAACAAAGGAATAAAGATCGATTGTAGAGCTTTCTGCTTCTGGAGCAGGAGTTTGTTCTTCTGGACTTGCATGAGGGTTAGTAGGTGCAGAGACTATTGCTTCTGGAGCTTCATCATCTGTATCTGCAGGTTCATCTGAAATAGTAGGGGAGCTAGAAGGACCAGAAATTTTGATACTTGAAGTTTGTAGTTCTTCTATAGTTCTGATCAGAACATCTTTGTTTGCACTGTCAGAAACTGGTTCATCTCCAAAGAAGTCCTCAAAAAGTAAATTTAGTTCTGACTCTCTGGACTTGGAGAGATAATCAGAAGTAACTTGATTTAGCTTAAGTTCTGAGTTGGAATACTCAGAAGTTAATTGGGCTTGATCATCAAAATTGAAATTTATACTCTACATGACTGTATTGGTTCAAAGGTTGAATACTCTGTATGCCTTTAAAGTGATTGAATACCTAAGAAATTTGGTTACGTTTTCCTTTTATCGAATTTATCGAGTTTTTCACAATCATTGAGAACAAAACATTTGCAACCAAAGACATGTAAGAACTTTATATTAGGTTTTTTGTTATTTACAAGTTCATAAACAGTTTTTAGATGTCTTTTGACCACTATAGATCTGTTTTGTGTAAAGCACGCGGTTGCAACAACTTCACCCTAGAAGTGAGTGGGAAGTCCATAAGTAGCAAGCATTGCTCTTGCAATTTCAACTAGAGTTTTGTTTCTTCTTTCCACTACACCGTTTTGTTTAGGGGTCCTTGCTGCAGAGAAGTTTTGTGATATTCCTTCTTTTTCAGGTACCTTCAATTTTGGCATTTTTGAATTCTGTACCATTATTACTTCTCAGCTTCAAAATTTTGCTTTGTAGAAGCACTTGGATCCTCCTCATTATTGTGATAAGTACTTCTGTTACCTATGATTTTTGTCTTACAAAAGCAATTCAAGTATATCTAGAGTATTCACCAATTACTACCAGAATATACTTTTTTCCAGATAGACTATGTACAACAATGGGACTACAGAGGTCAATATATAGCATGTGCAGAGGTCTATGGTAAGCCAGATCACTTTTTGTCTTGTGGGAGGATCTTTTAAGCTTTCCCATTTCACATGCGGACAAAGATGATCTTTCTGGAAATGAACCTCTGGGAAGCCTTCAACCAGATTATGTTTTACAAGCAACTCAAGATTTGAAAATTTTAGATAAGATAGCTTGTGATGCCAGAGCCAAGCTACCTTATTCTTCTTAGAAATGAAATAGAGGGTTTCTGTTCCATTCTTAGAAGTGAAGTCCATCATGTAAAGATTAAATTTTCTGTTGGCTCTTAGGAGCTCTTTACTCGACTCTGAGAGTAAGTACAATGCTTTTTATTTTGAAGAAAACGCTCATGTCAGAATCGCAAAGTTGACTTATGCTGAGTAAGTTATCCTTTAGTCCAGAGACATAAGCTGCCTTTGATAGAGTTGTGTTTCCTTCTTGTAGATTACCACAGTCTTTTATCTGTCCCTTGCCATCATCATCAAAAGTTACAACTCCGTTGATTTTGTGTTTGAATGCAGAGAGTAAGTTTTTGGTTCCAGTCATCCGCCTTGAGCATCCAGAGTCAAGATACCATATGTGCATACATTGTTTCTACAATTCAGGTTAGAGAGTTTTAGGCACCCATTGCATAATTGATCCTTTTATGTTACGTTTATGATGCATGATTGTTTGATTTTTATTCTCTCTTTATCTCAGGTTTTCTAGAAGCTTCTGGTTTGCCTAAGTTGGCCTTAGGTTTTTTGCTTCTTCTGACTTTTAGGATTTTTGTGATGCTTTGAGTCAGAAGTAAAACAATGTGGACTGGAGAAGAGTTGTTTTAATTTTTAATAATAGAGACAGACATTCAGAGTTTTGTGAAAGTAAAGATTTCATTGAAATTTCATTTCTGGAATTACAATAATTCTTATTCATATCTATACTAGCATTAGTTGTTCGATTAAACTTCTGATCTAGTCTAGATTTATTTCTCTAAAATTTGAAGTCTTCTTTTAAACTCCTGATCTCATCTGCTTCTGGATTTAAAGTTATGTATGTTAATGAATCAAAATTGAAAATTTCATCGTTCTTCTATACAAGTTTTGAATCAACTTGATTTATTTTGCTGGTTTTTCGATCAGAAGAATATTTGATGTTCTTATATTTTAGTTTTTGAACTCTATGTCCATTTTCTTATATTGATCTTTTGAAACAGATTGTTCATATAGAACTGGAAAAGGAGGTTTTTGTTCCTTTCCCACAAGAAATACAGATTTCAAAGTAGATCTCTTTTTTCAAGTGTAGGGGTCAAGGTCATCAAAACCAAGACCACCCTTATCCATTTGCATGTTTATTTTTTCGTGCACATCTTGAGCACCTTGATATTTTTTGATCAAGAGCTACTTCTTTTGAAGGATTATATGCAGAAACTCCCTTTCCTTTTGAAAATAATTTTTGAGTGCTACAGAGTTCAATCTGTTAC
Source organism: Silybum marianum (assembly GCA_036898165.1). Taxonomy (NCBI): domain Eukaryota; kingdom Viridiplantae; phylum Streptophyta; class Magnoliopsida; order Asterales; family Asteraceae; genus Silybum; species Silybum marianum. The sequence goes on along the minus strand of CM072536.1, from coordinate 25,469,705 downwards.
TCCCTTTTTCCTTTAGCTCTTTATCTTTTTGTTTTCAGACATTGTTTAAGCTCATCAATCTCCTTTTTGTAGATACTCTCTGTAGAACATTTACGTTTTAAAAAAATTTCTTTTCTACAGAGAGTTCTAATTTTTCATCCATCAGAAGCTCTACTTCTCATTTGAAAGTATTTCTTTCCTTTTCCATAAGTACAAAGGATTTTTCAAGATCTTTTCTCTTCTATTTCTCGGATGAGAGCTTGTGTCTAAGAGTCCCAAATTCTTGAGTAAGATTTTCCAGAAGTAGAACAAACTGGAGTTTCAAAGATTGGTTCCTCTACATCATTCTCGATGGCCATGCCGTAGAACATGGCTTCTGCATCGCTTGATTGGTCAGAACACCAGTAATCTATGTCAGCCATCTTTGCTCTTTCATCTTTGTTGTACTTTTATTTTTTTATAGTACATGCCATCTTTAACAGAGCTCCTTTGCAATCCTTGGAGTAATGATAAGGTTTGCCACACCTGTAGCAAACATCTTTCTTCTTACTAAACTTCTCCTCCTTCTCTTCCTCCTTGTTCTTAGTCATAGGTGCCTCTTGTCTTGGTACGAAGGCTTGTGGATTTGATCTTTCAACTCTATCATCAAATCGACCTATATTCTTAAATGATCGATTACCAAACTTTTTGGTGAACTATTTGGTCTGATTTCATCATCTTCTGAACCCGAAAGTCCAGCTTCTGAAACTAGAGCCTTGCTCTTTCCTTTCTTTTCTGATTCTATGATCTTTTTGCTTGACCCCTTTGATTCAGAAATTAGGGCTAGAGGACCACCGACACTCACTTTCGATCTGGTGATGTCATATCGTTTGCACAGATTAATCGAAGTATTAAATCTGTGAAAGGCTTGCTCGAGAGTCTCTTCTGGAAGAGCATGAAAATTGTTGTACTTATTTATAGCTTGCGCTCTTATGTTCTTTTTCATCTTTGCTCCACCTTCCAGTTGGTTAGCCAATTGATCTCACAGTTCTTTTGTAGTAGCACACGAGTCCAATGGCTGAATCATGTCATTTGGAATTGCCATGATTAGGAGCCTCTTCGCCTTAAGATCAATTTCGACCTTTCTTTTGTCTTCATCATCCAAACCCTTCCTTTCTTTAGGAAATTATTGAGCAGGAATTTCAGCTGTGGTAGTTGTAGCAGGGATTCTCGGAATGACCACAGTTGGAATATATGGTCCATTCAGCACAGAGGAATGTAGATCTAGATCGAGACCTTCATAGAAGTTGATCATCCTGATTTTCCATTGAGGATACTCTTCCCTAAGAAGAGTAGGAGGTTTGGTGAGAGAACCAGTGTTGTACATTGTGTTCCAGATTGGATTTGCCATTTTCAGAGAAACAGGGAATATCGAGTAGAAAGAAAAATTGGAGACTTAGAATTGATGTTTAACAATCAAATACTTGAAAATACTTGAGAGTATTAGACAATTTTTAGGTTAAAATGTAAGAAACCAGTGATTTGCGAGAAAAAACGTAAAATAGGGTAGAATCGAAAACATCAATTTAACACTGAAAAATTCTAGTTGAGTGGGGATTTTTCCATTATGTATTTGATCGACTAATCAATATACTGATTAGGTGGCTCTGATACCAATTGTTGGCACCCAGATCCTGATTTCACTCCATAATTGTTGATCATAGTTTGTCTAAGAGTTGGTAAGCGGAAGCAATTATTAATCAACAATTAAACTAGAATTTATAAAACTGAATTAGATGAACAGATCTATATTGCACGAAAGATATTTTGTATTTCACTCAGTGAGTCGAATAATTACAATACAAACAATCACAAAATATCTCACAAGTTCTCTCCAATTCAATCGACATTTAATACAAGGGATGCTCTATCTATTTATACTAACTGATATACGAAAGTCAAAGAGTTATCCAATAACATAGTGACACGTAGGAGGAATCTGTAACAAACTTTGTTAGAGTTTGTTACACGATTATGCCACGTCATTTAGTCACATGGTAACAAGTTGTATTGGATCCAGAAGATGCTCTGTCTTCTGAATTGAAGGTCTGCCTTCTGGAGTGATCTTCTGGATGATAGACAGCCTTCTGGAGAGAGAGCTTCTGGAAAGAAGTACTTTGTCTTTGGTGAAGTTATGTTCATAATTTTACATAGAAATATATACTAACAATCATCCCGAGAACTAATCGAGTATGTATTCATGCTTAAAGCTGCTACAAAACCAAGGGATGAGGTGAATTGAAAGAAACAGTTCCTGATCATCAAAGAAATCAATTATGATCATCTAAGCCAAGTGAAATTTCCAACATTCAAAGTCATACGCGAAGATGCAAAAGAATATTTCTTCTCTGAAGCAGATTTTCCAAATTTAGAGATTGATGATGTGGAATTTCTGTATATTGGGCTTAGAGACAAAAGAAGAAAATAACGAAATGAACAAATAGCATTGAGAGCCTTCTTCAGATTCGTTCAAAAGGAGATACGCTTCAGTTATCTACATGATTTCCAACGAGGTCTCGAGAGTAAGCAGAAAAAGATCTTCATTAAGAAACCCAATCAAGATACCCCCGACGTAGAAAAGTTAAAAGTTCTTACCATCTTAACCAAGCCAACTCATGGGATTGTCTATCTCAATCAAACCGGAACCAAACGTTTCTTGCGCTTCAACTAAATTACTGCCTACAGTGATGGAACTTTAAAGGGTGTTCGAATGATATTGTCTGCCGAGCTTAGTTCTGATCGAAAAGGGACACTCAAGCTCAAATCAGATCAATGTCAAAAGATCATATATGCAATGGATATCATCGACAAACACTTGATATACAGACAGGCTCTGCGCAGATTTGAAGGGATGTTCGAGATCAGGTGACGAGCTCATTTTTTCACAAATGGGGAGATTCTTAGGAAATGATCTACTTGTGTCAAAATAAGGAAGGTATGCTTTGTAATAGAAAAAGCAAGTGGATAATGCCTGTTAGGTCTGAAAATATTGTATCCGAGATCACAAATATTGAAGACATGAAGGGCCAAAATGTAAAGTCAACAAAGTCATTAATTAGGAATGTTTAATATTAGGAAATGTTTAACAAATAGGAATATTAAATTAATAGGAAAGATCTTATTGTAAATATGGCAAGTGAATCTTGCCTTATCTCTTAGTTTCCTTATTGTAATTGTTTGCTACATATAAATAAAGGGTTAGTGCTAGCATTAGAAACAAGATCGTTAATTCATATCATTCTAGAGAGAGAGAGAGAGAGAGAGCTTATTAGAGATATTCTTGTAACGACAATATTCTACACGTTAGATATATAACTTATTGAAGTTATTCATCTTGTTCTTGTTTATTACATCGTTACCTGATTATCTAGGATCCACAGTTGGTATCAGAGCCGACGATCTGAGTTTTGAATCAAATACAGATCGATCGTGTGAAAAACCTGGTAAATTCTCAATTTTTTTTTCTTCTGTTTGTTCTTATCGATTCAAATTGCAGTAGTTTCAGCCCGTTTGACTCGACAAAAATTTATATCGAGCCTTCTTGGCTCGACATAAATTCTTATCGAGTCCCTCTGTCTCAACATAAAATCATATCGAGTCCTTTTGACTCGACATTCTGAAGTGTTTCAAAACTCGCCGATCGAGATCACGTTATCAGGTTACTAGTGCCTATATTTTTCACGAACTTACTGTTTAGTTCAAGATGAGTTCTCAAAATAAAACTTCTGAGCTAAAAGCTAAAATTTTTGAACTCGAAGCTAGGCATACAAATAACATGAAAATCCTTGATGAACTTTTAAGAGAACACGTATATCTCAAATCCGATTTTCATTAATCAGAACAAACAAGAAAAGCTTTGAAAGATGAAAAAGAGTATTTTCAAGCACAACTCAACGAGCTTTGAAGAAATACAAATCATACAAGGTATAAAGAATTATGTGAAAAGAAAAATCTTGAGTTGATAAAAATAAATTTTGATTTAAAAAACAAAAGTTTTGAGTTAGAGAGATTTAAAGATTCTGAGACTTATAGCGTTTCTCTTTCAAGTAAAATATCTGAATTTATGACATTTGAGAAAGAAAGACTTTTAACTTCAAATGACAAACACAAGTTTGAATTTAAGTGAAATTTTTAAAAAGAAAAATTGAGAGATGTGAACTAACCATTCAAAAACTTTCTAAACAAGTGTCAGATTTTGAAATAGAAAGAAAATCTTCTGAAACAAAATGTTTGGAACTTTTAAAACAAATTCCAGAACTTCACAAGCTTTTAAAAGATGAATGAAAAGTGTTTGAGACTGATAAAACAAATTTAATCAAGAAATGTACCTTCATCATTGCTAAAAGAAAAAAATTTGGAAAAAGTATTTGAAAACAAAAAGAAAGCTTTTGAAGGGAAAATTGGTAAACTTTCAAACAAATTATCTGTTTTAGAAACAAATCTTGTGAATGAACGAAAACTGAGATCCGACTCTCAAACAAAATATGATGTGATTATGAAAGAAAAAGATCATCTCTTGTGCAAAATTAAAGAACTTAAAGGTTGCACAAATTATTAGTTCAATTCATAAGATGAATCCTTTTTCTACAATAAGTGTTTGTAAGAATAACTCGTCTCCAAGTGTCAAATCAAACAGTTATTCTAACAGTTCCAAGTCATATAGTTCTCCAACTTCTGGGACTCATAATTCTACTTTGTCTCAGAATGATTATGTTACTAAATTTGGTAATTTTAAGAAGTTTAAAATGGTTAGGAAACAGAAGTCAACTACAGATGACAATGTTGGAAACATGTCACATACATCTCCTATAGTTGATGCAAAATCATTTGTTTCCAAGACTGATTTACCTTATTTTGTCAAATCGATCAATCGGCAAATCAGTCTAAATGCCACAAATCTTTGTTGTGCTAGATACGGAACAAGTACGTTCATAAATGGTATGGTAATTACAGTATCTCCACTTCCTCATTTGATATTTCTAAAGCTAACCTCCAAGGACCCAACAAAGTTTGGGTACCAAAATCTTTTTAATCTGTTTTGTAGGTATGTAATGTGCATTCTAAATACTGAATATTCACATCACATGACATGATCATTCAAAAGATTATGCAATTTTTGAGGGGGAGTATCATATTTTACTTTTAGCTTCATAGTACATCAACTATGAACCTGTTCTTAACAATGACTTTTGAATATATCAATTCAGAACTCATTGTATGTTAGGAATTAGAAGTTTCAGTGGTCAATCTAGAGCCGGAAAGACCTACCGACGAAACACACCCCTAGGTTAGATATATTTGAAAGGGTATGATTAAAATAAAGTTGAGTGCTTGTGAGATAAAAGAAAATGATGAGAGTGTGACAAGACATAAAATAAAATATTTTGTCTTTACCAAACCTAAACTGTTATCCGGGTAGCCACATAATCTATTCATTCTCGATACTTTGGAGATGAATATTGAACTAGACATGGACCCGATGTCGATAACTTGTGTCACCCCACCCAACTACTCAACTATGTCACAAAAGGTGCTTGTTTCATACATCACGGAGATTAAACTTATCATCTATCTATTCTTCACTTGGAAGATTTAGATATTGAAACAAGAAGACACACCTCCGGTCTTCGACTTTATATTCTGTGCACATCGAGTCTATTTTGAACCATAATATATAAAATATTTCTTTGACACATGCACGAGTCTTTGTGATTCAAATTGCATATCTTTGTGTTTATGTTGGAGCAATTTGAGAAGTTAGTTTTATAACTTACTTCTATGATAACTGGAAGTCCTATCAGTGCCAACCCGCTGCCAATACTGAATATAGACCACTTAATTGAATTTATTTTTGATTTAAGTGATAATAGTTGCTTTTCGTGCTTCTATGTTAGCCTCTTACCCACTATTCCACTTTCGTGCTTTGTTTTTTTCACACTTATTGTCTTTGATTGTTCATAATGATTCAGATTCTTCTTATCATTCTGAGCGGGAGAAAAAGTGTATCAAAGACAAATGCAAAGACCAATGCCTATTATGAGGGGGAGAAAAAGTGTATATCAAAGACACACAAAAAGATCATACGGAACAACAAATTGAAGAAATCACATCATGCTTCATCCAACAATCAGTTCATCGCATCGCCTAACCTGACAAACTCAAGTTATCGCATCATACGACAAATTTCAAATTGAAGAAAGATTTTACCCTATGACATCAAGACTCCTTCGACTTTCTGTTCGTGAACTACATGCTAATGCTAAGAGGGAGCATCGTAGCTTATCAACTGATCATATTCGTAGAGGGAGCAAAAGGTTTCAAAATGAAGATTTGTTGACAAAATTTCATCGTCTTCAAAAGTGCTGATTTGCTGAATTGTAATCTCGAATACAAAGGGGGAGATTGTTAGGTATGAAAATATTGTATCCGAGATCATAAATATTGAATACATGAAGGGCCAAAGTGTAAAGTCAACAAAGTCATTAATTAGGAAGGTTTAATATTAGGAAAGGTTTAACAAATAAGAATGTTCAATTAATAGGAAAGATCTTATTGTAAATATGGCAAGTGAATATTGCCTTATCTCTTAGTTTTCTTATTGTGATTGTTTGCTACATATAAATAAAGGGTTAGGGCTAGCATTAGAAAACAAGATCGTTAATTCATATCATTCTAGAGAGAGAGAGAGAGCTTATTAGAGATATTCTTGTAACCACAATATTCTACAAGTTAGATATATGACTTATTGAAGTTATTCATCTTGTTCTTGTTGATTATTACATTGTTATCTGATTATCTAGGATCCACAATGCCTATCCTCTTTATTTCCTTATATCGTATTTTCTTAACATATAAATAATGGGTAAGGGTTATCGAACCTTGTTCTGTCGACAACAATATTTTATCGAGCCTCCTTCACTCGATAAAAGGTTTTTCATCGAGTCTAATTTCATTCGACATATTTTATTATCGAGCTTCTGTCACTCGATAACACTGCTTTTATCGAGTAATTCACACCCGACAACAAATTCTTAGACCCATATTGATAATTTGTTTTTCTCGATTCCCTTTGTCACTCGATAATAACCTACTGTTTCAAGCGACAACTTAGAAATTTTGAAAAACTCATTGATCGAGGTCCACCCAAAAAGTACAATGACCACCTGTGAAGCAATGGCTATTGGATCAGACACGAAACCTCCAATTCTCTTCCCGGGAGAATATTCTCAATGGAAGGATAGATTCCTTGATTTCGTTGAACGCCATGACTATGCCGATGAGATCATGTGTTCAATCAAAGAAGGTCCTCCTCCAATTTTTTATCAGGAGTTTCCGGCTATGCCAAACAATACTCCTCCTACGCTCGCACGAAGGGAAGTTAAACTCAAAAGTACATGGGATGCAAACGAGAAGAGGATAATGAGAGGTGGCCAACTTGCCCATTCTTATCTACTTATGAGCCTCCCAAATGAAAACTATATGAGCATTGATAGCCACAAGAAGACAGCTAAAGAAATGTGGGAGGTCATAGAGAAGTTCATGCTTGGAACGAAGAATGGCACACATTACTGCAAAAAGATCGAGGCGAACGTTTGGGGAAGTAGTATGGTGATTACGTTACGTTTTTTGGTTAAAATGCTATGGTTTTAGTTTTGGAACGCTTTTGTGTTTTTTGCTACTTTATGGTTTTGATTACCTTCATAACATTTGCTTTTACTGATTTTGGTTGACGATATTAATTGAATAACTTCGTAGCACTTTTACCCCGATATCTTAGCGTATGTGTAGGTATACACTATGGTATTGATTCATATCAAGTACATTTGTTTTTTTGATTTGATGAATGTAGTCGATGATCGAATTGCTTATGGATTAAAAATTGAAAGTCAGCCGGATTCAATTTTTTAAATTTATAGATGAATGTATTTGATACAAACTTAATTGGGTAAACAATTCGTACTAATTTATATTCGTGTTCCTTAGTAAGGGATTATTATTGGAGCAAATACAACATGCTTATGTTCATTGTGCACATGTTCTTTATTATTAAGGGATTGTTATTGTTCGTAAGGGAAAATAATTAATATGTATGAAATTGTGAAAAATGGAGCAACCATGAATGCTATGGGTTACGTTAATTGTTTACATCGTATGCGCAAGGGAGTATGGGAGACTGTATAACATTTGCGCAAAGGTACTGAATCAACGGTGTTGAGTAAATAATTCTTGGTGAATAATCTTCATGAATTGCTTGGATTTCATGAATTTTCGCAAAGTACTGAATGAACAATGGTGAGTAAGTAATTATTAATGAATTATATTCATTGATTGCATGTATTTCATGTTAGTGAACTAAATTCATTGGATACTTGAAAACATTGGTACTTAAATATTTGATACAAACTTCATTGGGTTAACAATTCGCACTGATTCAATCTCATGTTTTTTAGTAAGGGATTGTTATTGAATCAAACACAACATGAATCATTAATGGTATATTTTATGTTCATTGGTTATATCGTTATCTGATTGTTCATAAAAGGGAACTGATGAATATCTCTGAAATTATGAACAAAGGTGTAAACGTGAATGCTATGGGTTACGTTCATTGTTTATAACATTTTTAAGGTTGTTCATATAAGGGAGTATGTTATAGAAATAACATCAAAGTACTGAATGAACAATGGTGAACAAGTAATTATTAGTGAATTATATTCATTTATTGCATGTATGGAATATTAGTGAACTAATTTCATTGCATACCTGAAAAATTGTTACTGAATGTAACGTATTCTTGGTATTGTGGTACCATATGAAAAATATCAAAAACTAAATATTTAAATTCGGAATGAAAATTTTATTCAAAGCAATTCCAACCAACAATATAAATGAAAACGAAACATTACGATAGCAAAACAAATTGTTCAATACGTAAATTAGAAAGATTTATAATGCGAGATATGTCTAGGGAATAAATTAACTGAATGGTCTTCATGAACTGGAGCGCATTAACAAAAAATGTATTATTTATTCGGACAATTGCGTGAATCGTGCCTAGCCAACTTGCCGCATTTACGAAAAATCCTTTTCGGCTTACTTGTCTTTTTATCTGCACGTTGACGTTCACTGGTCAACCGTTTACCAGTTCCACATCCTTTGTTACGGATCCCGGTTGGTGGTAAAACATCAACATTGACAGGTTGAGCAACACCATAAAACTCCTTTATATTAGCAAACTTACGTTGACGACTTGATTCAGCTTGAGGTTCATCTTTATTTTGTTGCTTCCATGCATGCATGTGTTCTACAAATGATTGCAAGGATTCATTGTCATTCTTCGCACGATCAACAACGTCTTCGACAATCAACTGCATGTCACCTATCAATTTTTCTTTCACGATATCCACTTCATTATATCTAACCGCAGCAGGTAACCATTCAACAGGTACTAGGTCACGGCGCCATCGACGTAAAATGTATTTTTCTGGTATGCGTGTGACTTCGTCGTTCAGTAATACCTTTAGAGAATGCCGACATAGATTACCATTCCGAACAAATAAGTTACAACTACAGTCAACCGTACCATTAGAAACGTTCTATACCACCTGAATACATATAACAGATGAATTAAGCTACAATAATCAACATAAACCTAAACAATTTTAATTTTAAATAAACATTAAAAAAATACCTTATAATTGGCTATAACTTCATATTCATGATTTTTGTGACTTATAGTGAATACTTTGTTTCCATCAACCTCTGTCAACCCTTCCCAACCACAATACCACATAGCCTTATCAATTTCCTTCTGAATCTCAAAGAATATTGTCCTCGTGTAGACAGTTGAAGCATGCTCTTCAATCTTGGTAGGAGATATCAGTCGAGCTCTAGTCGACTTGGTTTTGATCTCCTCAAGCACGTGCTCTTTTCTTTGTTTCTCGATAGCGTTGTCGAAAGTACATAAGAACATTCTAAGATCAGCCCAAAAGGCATAAAAAGCATTAACACTCTCTGACCTAGATGTTTTTTTCATCAACCCTGACATGGGAAGGCCTTTGAAGTATGCTGGAATCCATGTCTTCCTTATACGATATATGCGGTCAAACCATTTCTTATTCCACAACCGTATTTTTCCATCAACTGTTTCCACTTAGCTTCGAATAAAATTGGTTCAAGATTAACGTTCCACACCAGATCCTTGATCTCCGATACAAAAGGCGTATTAAGCTTTATTTTGGATCCAATCTACAGCAATAAAATTGAACGTTAAGATTTAAACAAAAATAAATTAATAAGTAACATATCGATAAACAATTAAAAAAATTAACAAATATTTACCCTTTCTTAAATCTTTTTAATAATGTGCCACATACACAAACGGTGCTTCGAATCCGGGAAAGCAACTGGAATTGCTTGCTTCATTGTCGAACATTGGTCTGTTAGAACAAACTTGGGTTGTTTGTTGTGCACCTTGATAAAAGTATTTAAAACCCATGTAAAATCCGGAATAGATTCACTACGAATAAGAGCAGCACCAACAACAACGGTCTTCTTGTGGTTATCGATAGAACAAAAGGAACAAAATTCATCGCATGCCTACCAAAAAAAGCAATGAATTCAAAATAATTCATGTAGGTAAATAAATTTATAAATTCATTCATCAAAATTTAATTATTGATGAATTATAAGCATGAAAAATAATAGTGAATACGCGTGTATGAAAGTTACTTGTTCGTTCGGTATGTTGCATCGAATGATATCACATCACCAAAGTTTTTGTAATTCAGCCTTGCAGTTTCGTCTGCCCAGAAAACGGCACGGAGCTCCTTCACATCACACTTATACTCAAAAAAATATCCGGGGCATACCTTCCTACGGTTATCCATTGTGTTAATCAGCATTTGCGCATCCTTTTCCCCTACGAATATATTCATTTCCCTCCTGTACTTCTGGCAATCCCTAACTGGGCCACCGGGATGATTGATACCACCCTTGAGCTTGTCCATGATCCTCTGACCTTTTGTAACCCCAGTCTTCGTATTAATGGAATGAAATACATTCCTTTACTGCTGGTAATTGAGTTTTCTATTCGACAACGAATAACTCATTTCCTCCAGGTTAGCTAGCATGTGGTTGTGCCACTCTATAAGCCTAAATACCTCGTACCTATTTCGCTCCCTTACAAAGTGTATGCGCATGCTAGCTTTACATTCGGTATTCTTGTAATTGGTGTTTCGTCATTTCCTTGAACCAGAAGCTGCCTCTAATGGATTGTATCGTTTTGCTTCAGAAAACCCTTCTTTGCTGCAATAATAATATCGCATCGTCACTAATTCAGTTTGAACAAATATGAAATATACTGGTTAATCTTTTCTATTTTTATAAGGGATGCGGTGAATCTGAAAACTATAAATACATTGAATCAAATCATGGTAATATTTCTTCATTTTATAAACACTTCCATCAAAAATGTTGTTACCAAATTAGAAAATTATATTAAATATTTTTAAATATTACATAAATTACATAATTACTATACTACCCTCATTCATTAATTAATTATTTAATTTAATTATTTTATTCATGAAACAATGGATGGCTAAGATCGATGTTGCATTGTTTGTACAGATTACTAAGGTTGCAATTGAAACGTCCCTTATATATATATATATACTTGGAATCCATTTTATCTTTTTTCTCAATTTTTTGATTTATTTTAATGTTGAATATGTTAAAGCCTTTCTACCCCTATAGAGAAAATGTCTAATTCATTATTAACCCTGGTTTTTGGTAATTTTGCATGCTCAAATTAACCTATAACTCTTGATTTGCCTTCGTTTACTTTCTTTTATTTCTTATGAATTTTTTGATTTATTTTAAATGTTGAATATGTTAAAGACCTTTCTACCCCTATAGAAAAAATGTGTGATTCATTATTAACTCGGGTTTTTGGTAAATTTGCATGCCCAAATTTAACCTCCAACTCTTGATTTACCTTCATTTTTTTTTCTTTATGAAATTTGTTTTCAAAGTTGCAATAATAAACAAAATGAAATCCTATAAATCTCATGAAGGGGATGAAGAAGATGAGAGTTGAAGAACTCATGAAAGATTTTAAACATGTATGTAGAAATTATATTTTTTCAATTTCCGTATTGTTGTATTTGTTGTTGTAATAGGATATGATTGTGTTTACGTTTTGATGAAATTTTGATGAAATTTTGATAAAATTTTAGAAAATTCTACTGATGGGGGGTGAAGAAAATGAGAGTTGAAGTGGCGGGGGTGAAGAAAATGAGAGTTGAAGAAGAGATGGGTGATTCTAAATAGGTATGTAAGAATTATATGTTTATAAAAATGTTATTTGTTATTACATATTTCCTATTTTCCATATTATTAGATTTATTGTTATAGAAATTTCATGGAGGGGATGAAGAAGATTTTAAACATGTATGAAGAAATCATATTATTATTCCAATTTCTATATTGTTGTATTTCTTGTTGTAATAGAATATGATTGTGTTTACGTTTGAATAATATAGATTCCAATAAAATTTTGAAGAAATTTTAGGGGGATAAAGAAAATGAGAGTTGAAGAAGACATGAATGATTCTAAACAGGTATGTAGAAATTATATGTTTATAAAAATGTTATTTGTTATTACATATTTCCTCTTTTCCATATTGTTGGATTTATAGTTATAGATTTGAATAAATTTTGATATTTTGTGATTACAAGATTTGATGATTTTTTTTTAAATTTAAGTCGCATTGACAACAACCATATAAAAGTGATTGATAATTGCGTAAATTTTTGATTACTTCAAGGTTTTTTATAGACATTGTCATTGTTGTGAGAATTAACGGTGGCTATGATTTCATTCTCAAAAAAAATCCTCAAATCTCGGTGAAAATATCTTTTATTATCAAACATCGATATATTTTTTGTCGAATTATTTCATATATTTGGTTTGTATCAAGCTAAATTTTTTTTACTTCTAGGTTTTCATTTTATTCTATCCGCTATTTATTTATATGTTTAAAAAAAATAATTTTACATTTTATTTTTTCAAAAGATGGTATTGTATTTTGAAAGAATTTGAAACATTATTTACTATTTCTTCAATTTATGAATTAATTTAAACCAAAAATACATTATTAAGTAAATGTACCTTTCATTTTTAAAACTTAGTAACTAATTACTAAAAATTTATTTTCATTTTTTTATTTACATAACAATCAACATAAATACTTTTTCTATTATCTTTTATTTTATTAATTTAACATTTATTTTTTAGTTTCCTATATTTTATATTTACAAAACAATTAATATAATTAAAAGCTATTTTTTATTTACCTCATTTTTTATTTTAAACGAGCCTATTTACTTACCTTTATTTTATAAGTTTAATAATTAATATAATTAAAAATTTTAGCTTTATTTACTATTATTTTATATTTTCGTATTAATCAATATATCAATATTAATATATTATCATAGAAAATGTCAAAAGAATGTACGTTGACATTTTAACACTACTTGGACGATTGTTTTTATTACCATCCAATTAATTTTTTAAAATAATCATCTAAACGCACATTCTTTAGACATTTTTTATAATAATATATTAATATTGATATATTGATTAAATACGAACAATCAATGTACCTCATTAATTGTCTAACATTTCATATTCTTTTTTTAATTATTATTAATCAATATATATAAATTTAATAAATTTAAATATAAATGTTAAAAAAATTAATGAGAAGTTTCAATTATATAATTATTTATATATATATTTATTTATTTTTAATCTAAACTCAACGTATTAATTTCTAAACCTTTCCATTTCATTTATTATTGAGTAAAAATCAATATAATTTGTTTTTCTTTTTATTATTTTCTATTTCGATGACAATCAATGTAATCAAAACTATTAATATTGTGATAAAACATATTTTGGATTATTTCTCTCATTAATTAGAAAAACATGTCGATCAATCAATATATATACATAAAAGAAGATTAAAGAAAGAGGATCGACGAGAGGCTTCCGTTGAGACTTTAGAATTTTTATAGAATTTTGAGTTTTAAAAAAAAATTAATGTAGAATTTAACGAGGTAAATATTTCATGTTCCATATATATATATACGTATATATATATGTAAGACCCGAAATTCTAAAACCAACAGAAGATATAGAAATCAAAGTTCAACCATATAAGATTAATCAACCACGGGATTAATTCTTTACAATTCTCAAATTAAATAAGTCAAGGCAGCGGAAAGTCTAAGGATGTCAACAGATGAATATTAAGAACACGGAAAAACTAAACTCTTCGGAAACCTCTCTACAAACCTCCCAGCAATGTACCTGCCTGGAAATATTTTCATTTGAAAAGCGAGGGTTAGACCAAAGGGTCTAGTGAATTCTCATAAAAACATTTAATATTTCCAGCAGTTTACAAATCATCAAAACATGCAATGGTTTCCAAAACAATTCAACTCATTCCCTAAACAGGAACAAAATACGTATTGAAGAAATATGGCAAAGGCAAACACCATCGGAAACTCCTAGCAACGCATCAGTCCCGTAGGACCAAATCCGTACAACCACAAACCCCTATTGGTCTAGGATAATAATAATTAAGGCCTCGCTATATTATTTCTATTAGAACAGATAATGCACATATCGACCCCAAAGCTTATAAAAGTGATCATGGTAGTTTTACATATAAAAAAGATAATTTAAAAGACTATAATCAACAAGTAAGCATTTGAATTACACACATTGCATTTTTAAAGGGGTAGGGAACTCACCTGATTTGGACACAACCGGTCCGAAGCTTATACGGTCTCAACCTCCAAACCGAACGCCTAAATTCAAAGACATAAAATGGGTGTTAACCCCAAAAAATTACCCCACAAGTCTTCTAATAATGACCTAAGATAAACCCCTAGTCCATAGGTTCAAACTCCAGCTGGAAGCGGAAAATCAAACGGACAAACTCACCAAAACTCAGTGAGTTACGCAGCTTATGCCGCGACCTCAACCCGCGGGACCTACTGTTTAAGCTGGTTCAAACAGCAACAAGGAAACAGTCCCAAAATCCCACAATACTCCAAAAACTGATTCCATACTATTCCCAAATCATATATAATGAATATATTAAGCTCTGAACCAATATTTAACCATATGGAATCATAAAAGTATGGTTTATCTAAATTAATCACTCTATTGAAACCTTGAGATTAAGCTACAATGGAGATTTCATAAGAAATCTCCAAAGGATGATTCAAAGATCAGTAGCTCAACAATAGAATCTCTAAACCCTCAAATACTTTGAAAAGAATGGATTCAACCAACCATATAGGGTTTGCTCATCTAGAGCTTAGGGGTTTGGAACCCTTGATTTCAAATACCATCACCATTAAAGCAAGATTGAATGAAGAAGAAGTGATATACCTGCTAATGGAGATTTCCTTCAAGAATGCTCTATCTTCTCTTCTTCTTTCTATTCACGTCTCTCAACACACATACACACACACACACACTCCACATACTGATATGAGAGAAAATGAGAGAAATATGGAGATTTTCCTCCCTTTGCTTTGTTTATATACCTTGGGCCCTGATTCCAATAACCCTAGCCATCCCATCTACTAATCCAGCTCAGCTAATTTATTTAATACCAATAATCAAATTAGTCTAAAATTAGGGTTATTACAACCCCTCCCCCTTAAAGGAATTCCTCCCCGGAATTCCTGCATCGAATAGATATGGATACAACTCCTTCATCTTGGACTCTAACTCCCAAGTTGCCTCTTGACCTTTGTGAAATCGCCGCTGCACTTTCACCATTGGTATTTCTTTGTTCCTCAAACTCTTGACCTTCCGATCAATGATTGCCTCGGGCTCTTCCACAAAATTCAACTTTTTATCAATTTGTACCTCTTGCAATGGTACAGTCATTCCGGCCTCCACCAAACATTTCCTCAAGTTAGAGATATGAAAGGTATTATGAATACCTTGCAGCTTTCCCAGTAATTCCAACTTATATGCAACCTCACCAATTCGTTCAACTATACGAAATGGTCCAACGTAACGTGGACTCAACTTTCCTTTCTTTCCGAATCACATTACACCCTTCCAAGGTGATACTTTTAGCATCACGAGATCTCCCACTTAAAACTCAAGTGCTTTTTTTCTCTTGTCGGCATAGCTTTTCTGTCGATCTTGCGCCACTTTCAACCTTTCACGTATTTGATCGATTTTTCCGTCCGTCAATTGAACAATTTCCGACCCTGCCAGTTGCTTTTCACCAACTTCATTCCAACACAAGGGAGTTCTACATTTTATCCCATACAAAACTTCATAAGGTGCTGCCTGAATACTCGCATGATAACTATAGTTATATGCGAATTCAATTAAACGCAGATGACTTTCCCATGATCCACTGAAGTCGATAGCACAAACCCTTAACATGTCTTCCAAAGTTTGAATCGTCCGCTCGCTTTGTCCATCCGTTTGGGGATGATAAGCGGTACTGAAGTTGATTTGTGATCCCAACTCTTTCTGAAAACTCTCCCAAAACATGGACGTAAGACGTGTATCGCGATCCGACACAATAGACAACGGCACCCCGTGCCTTGTCACAATCTCATCAATATAAAGCTTTGCCAACCTCTCCATAGAATAAGTTTTCCGCATCGGAAGAAAATGAGCCGACTTGGTGAGTCGATCCATAATCACCCAAATAGCGTCAAACCCTTTCGGAGATTTAGGCAAGCTAGTCACAAACTCCATGGTAATGTGATACCATTTTTCCAAACGGGAATATCCAACGGTTGAAGCTTGCTATAAGGCCGTTGATGTTCTATTTTTACTTGTAGACAAGTAAGACATATTTCTACAAAGTATGCCACGTCCTTCTTCATACCCGGCCACCAATAAAATTGTCGAAGATCCCTATACATCTTATTCGTGCGCGGATGAATAGAATACTTGGATTTATGTGCCTCATCCAACAATCTATTCTGAATGCCTCCAAATCTCGGAACCCAAGCACGGTTGTAGTAACATTTTAATCCCTGATCATTCTCTAGCAAAGTAGACACAACGCCTACCATTCGTTCCTTTTTAAGATTCTCCGGTTGCAATGCCTCAAACTGGAATTTCTTGTTTTCATCAAGCAAGTTGAAATTCACCACGATTTTCATGACAACAGTCTTCGAGGCCTCACCTTTTTCCTTTCTGCTCAAGGCATAGGCTACCACATTAGCTTTCCCCGGATGATACTCGATCTCGCAGTCGTAATCCGATAACAACTCCATCCATCTTCTTTGCCTCATATTGAGTTCCTTCAGGTAAAACAAATGCAAAGACTCTTGTGGTCGGTGAAAACCTGACACTTGATCCCGTATAAATAGTGTCTCCAAATCTTTAAAGCAAACACCACAGCGGCTAACTCAAGATCGTGTGTAGGATAACGTCTTTCCTGTTCTTTCAGTTGTCTTGATGCATAGGCAATCACCTTTCCACGTTGCATCAAGACGCACCCCAAACCCATTTTCGACGCATCACCATACACAACGAAATCGTCGTTTCTGTCGGGTAATGTTAAGATTTGTGCACTACTCAATCTTTCCTTTAAAACTCGTAATGCTTCTTCTTGCTTTTCCGTCCACGAAAACTCGACGCTCTTCTTGGTCAATGAGGTTAGCGGGGTAGCGATACAAGAACTTCCTACCTCGCCAATCCCAAGAAACTTCTTACCTCCGAAGTAGTCCTAGGCTGCTCCCAATTCTTTATAGCTTCGATCTTTGACGGATCCACCTTAATCCCTTCACTTGATACAACATGACCAAGGAATTGCACTTCTCAAAGCCAAAACTCGCACTTAGAAAACTTCGCATAGAGTTTCTCTTGTTTCAATAATTCCAAAACTAAACGGGGATGTTTCACGTGATCCTCTTCCGATCGAGAATAGACAAGTATGTCATCAATGAACACAATGACAAACTTATCAAGCTAATTTATTTAATACCAATAATCAAATTAGTCTAAAATTAGGGTTATTACAATATATATATAATATATATTATTGAATTTAATTAAATTATGTTTTTATTTAATCTAACCATAATTTAATAAATTCAAAAAATACTAACATACTAAAATTGTAATAATTATTTTTAGACATTGTTAATTCACTTTTATTAAATAGATTTATTTATTTATCATCACTTGGTATGACAACATTAATTGTATTTTATAAAAATTATGAACTTTAATAATTATTATATTTTAATTTTTTTTATAAATCAATATTTTTAATAAAATTCACGATTAACTTTTTTGTTCTTTAATAAACTAACAATGTTTATAAACCAATAATGTTAATAAAAAAATTTGTTTACTTTTATCTTTAACAATCAAAATTATTTAAACTTTAAACTTTTAATTTCTTATATATTTTTTAAATTTTTTTACGTAAGTCTATTTATTTATTTTTCAATTTTTTAGTTTAGTTTTTAAGCATTTTCTTTTTGTATTTTTAGTTTTTTTTAAAGTAACAATGATTATAAATCAAAACTTTCATCAAATGAGCATTTATTTTTATTCAATTATTTATATTCTTTTAGTAATATGAGAATGCTAATAAATCAAAAAAAATTAATTGATGATGATTTTACAATTTAATTCAATTTATAAAATTATAGAATGAAATATTGTAGAATAAAATTATAGATGAATCAAATAAATGGGGAATCATTTATTTCATTTAAAATGAAATATTACTTAGTGAATGTTACATTATGTATTTACTATTTTTTTTTAATAATTAATGTCTCTAATCAATTCAAAAAATCTTTCATCTTTTCCAATAATGATTCATCAATATATATAAATGAAAATTTGTTACTATGATGACATATTTTGATTGCTTGATTCATGAGTTTTCTGGTGCAATTGCACATGAATCTTATTCTTTGGAATTTATAAAATTGGTAAATAACAATGACAATTGTAAGGTCTATTTTTTCATTATTTTTTTTCCTACGATTTTCTTATTTTTCACCTACCCATATAACACTCCACTGAGTTTTATCATTATCATTATAGGTTAAATCCATTCAAATCATGCATTAGCGTATACGACATAATGTTTTTTTTTGTAATAATGTTATATATATATATATATATATACTACTTAATAAAGCAAATTTACCTTTTTCTTAAAAACAACTAATTAAGCATGTTGTACAACCCTATGATGCACAATCTCTTAATTACAACATATTAAGCTTGATGTGCAACTTTGTGATGCTATGCTCAGAATTTGGGTTATCACGCTCTCTATCAGCTTCCCCAAGGTGACTCTTCCCTTCCCAAAGTGTCTGTTCACGGGAGAAACGATTCAAGTTCAAACCGTGTCTATATCTCTCTTCCCAATTTAACTCCGACGACTAATCGTCTCCTCCTCACTCCCCCACCGCCAAGACAGAATTCCTTTCTTGCTCCACCACCACAACCTCAGCATCGCCACCGTAACCTGATGATTTTGATGATGCTACTTCCTCTTACAGAATTTCCCTTTAATGAATGATCTGGTGTTAATTTCGTCCAAGGATTTCCTTTGCAAACCCTACTTTCGTTTCTTCAATCCTTTTGCAAACCTTACTTTCGTTTCTTCAAATCCATCTGCTCATTGTTCATCTGGATTGGAAGGCGATGCAAGAACCCAATAGCCGGAGACAAGCCGTAAGACTCTGCAGTTGTCACGAAATCATCATTGTTTTTGTCGTCTGATCACCGTCAGAAGCATAAGAAACATAAAAAGCTTCCCTTTGCAGTTAAGAGTGTTGATGGAGAGAGTTATTTACATTGTATTCAAGTTTGACATCTCTCTTTGAGAATTTTGTTTGTGTTACTCTTTGATCAAGTGTCATTCCTCATCAACCGAACTAAAGATCAAAACTGTGATCAACTGTTTATACTTGTTGGCAGAGCTCCCAAGAGGGTACAAGAATAAAAGCTTCTGAATTGGGTTTCTCCTCCTATCTTCAGGTTTGGCATCTCTCTTTGAGATTTTCTTTTGTGTTGCTCTTCGATGGTTACGGGTGAAAATCTAATACCCCTTGAAGGCTCTTTGAGAATATTTCTTGTCTTATCTCCCCAAACTATTTGATAGAGTTTCTAAATACCCCTTGAAGACTCCTATTCCAAGTTTCTAAATGTGATGCAGATTTTGACAAACACTTTTGGTGATAATTTCATGTTATGGTTTATAATTTCTAATTTTAAAACATTATTTGGATGTTTACCATCTTGTTAGTATTTTGTAATTTACAGAAGTGCGGGATTGTATTTAATTTATTCTCATTTTACTTCCGTTGCTAATTTCTAATGTTTTATTTTTTACGATGGTTAATACCAAACCCGCCAATCTTTTGAGACCTCTATATTCCTCATAGGATAGGAAGATGAGTTTTAAACTGACGGGGTGTTTGTTTGAGCTTATCAAAACAACTTATTGACTTAAGTCATTTTGAGTGTTTGGGTAAAACAACTTATCCTGCCAAACCGGAGATAAGTTGTTTTTTAAGAAGTAAATAATCAGATTTTCATAAGCGCTTTTCTAGACCGGTAATAAGCTATAATTCAATAAGCTCATCCAAACACCATGATGTGCCATCAAAGTCTGTTCTTTGAACCACCATGTGCTTCGGTGTGTTAGCTATCACAACTCCCCTTCTTCCTCAATGTGTAAGCATGATTATTAAGCCACTTCTAAATAACCCACTTCCTGTATTATGTTGCCACTTAATGTATTATTAAGCTACTACATGTATTATTAAGCCACTTTCTGTATTATTAAGCTACTACCTGAATAAGCCACTCTCTGTATTATTAAGCTACTACCTGGATAAGCCACTCTCTGTATAATTAAGCCACTCTCTGTATTATTAAGCTACTACCTGGATAAGCCACTCTCTGTATAATTAAGCCACTCTCTGTATTATTAAGTTACTACATGTATAAACTTGATATCTGATTTGCTACTCTCATGAATACAACTGTGTAAACTCGATATCTAACTTCTTCATTTAATTTGAGTTCATAGTTTTGAGATTAACTCGATCCGAGTTCTTCGATTGGGTTTTTTTTTTCTCTCCTATTATATATGTTGTTCCTTATTTTCTTATCAGCACTTTCTTTTTTTTCTCTCCTATTATATACGTTGTTCCTTATTTTCTTATCAGCACTTTCAACAGAACATTGTCCGGCGTGGAGGGTTTTATTGTAACGGGATCCAAGCAAGTTGAAATTGGTAAGCAAACTATTGCCTATTTATCGCAATATCAATAACCGTATGATTGTGCTTTTCTTTTTATGTGGAGAATTGGCTCGGTTATAGTCGCATAAAGATGATGATATTTGGCATATATTGATTTGTTTATAAGTTATTTCAAACTCTTTTATCGGCTTGCTTAGCCAGTTTGCCCTGGGGCTCAACCATCGTATCTATGATCTTGAATCTTCCCTTTATACTTGTACATTGACTTTTTATAATTATGTACAGTTAAAAGCAAGCAATCGGCATGATCTTTTGTTGTATTCCCCTTCATCGACCATGATATCTATAATCTTGACTTATCATGCTATTCGTCTTGGGATTCGGGATTCAACAATTTCATTTTGTTCAATATGGTGTATGGAGAAATAAAAACCCATTTGATGCTGAGGAGAATTGAGACACGATTCACAAAATTAGAAAGGAGATTGTTTTCGTTTTTTGAGGCTCCCATTTCAATTTTCTACAATCACATCTCCTAAATGTGATCCAAATTTTTGTCTCTATTTGTGAGTCCAGTCTCAATTATCCTCTCAGGAGAAGACTTACAATCACATGTCATTTCTCTTCACACCGTTTAAGCGAATTAATATGTTGAATGTTAAATTTTCCTTAATGTCTAGAACTGTTCATACTTCTGTACCTCATTCGTTATCGTATATGCTTACAAAGTTCAAAGACAATCTTTTCTACTATAGGTCATCCTGAAGTGCTATATGGCACTGTATTACCTGTTGTTATTATCTTTCCTTTAAATTTCATTAGAATACCTATTGTTATTATCTTTCCTTTAAATTTCATTGGAATATTTGTAGGTGACTGAAGTTGCTAGATGGCAGGCAAAAGTGAGAGAATCTAATGGAAATCCGGATAATTTGTCAAAGTTTGAAGCTTCCAAAGCTAGGCTTCAGGAGCTAAAGTCAAACACGACCATATTGGGAAAAGAAGTTGTTGCTACTATGTCAGCTGTAGAAGCTCACCAACAATGTTTAACTTACAGGTTCACCATGGCTTTATCAAATTGCAACTTTGTGGAGTTTTGCATCTTAGGAACCAAAAACTTACACAGTCAATGGAGTTGTCCATGAAACCACCCAACTATACTTGAATTTTGTTTGACATCATTTATGTTCTAATGTAAGATTAAAAGTATTCATGTATCGTATATAAGGATGGATGTTTTTTCATAGCCATAACATCACTTTCTTTTTCTACCCATCCTCACAACGGAAGATGGAACCGACTATGTGCTTTATTTCATAAAGACACATTTATATACTTTGCATTTTTGCTTACATTTATTTGAATATTGCATCCCGCCGCATTGCGCAGGTACATAACTAGTACTATATTAAAAATGAGGAGTTACGGTTACTTCTTGAATCTTAAATTTTAATAGGTACAATTTTTTATGCTTAATGTACAATCTCAAAAACCTCACAAATTCCCACATCTCATGTGATCAAATCATTTTTACTTCTAAATTACAAGTTAAATCCTTAGGGTTAGCTATTAAATTTAACTTATGTTCTGTAGTTTTTAATTTTTCATTTTACATTCTAATCATATTAACATAAATAATCGTCTATGAACTAAAATGCAAAAAGAATACGTTTTGTTTTTTTACAACTTATACCATTATAATCGTCTCGTCATTACCTTCAAAATGAGCCCAATATTGAATATTTTTAGATTTGATCATATTGTTAAATATAACAAATACGTAGTAGATTATTTTTAAAACTTACGTTTTATACCTTATAGTTATGTGTTAATTTGTGCTATATCTTTTATTTTTTTAAATTTTATTTTACACCCTTAATATTAAGATTTGTGAATTTTGGTTTTATACTTATTGATTTGTAACAGAGTTACTAGATGTTTGCACATCAAGATAGGTTGTTTTTTCTGTGTACAGTTTAAATGTTGTTTTTTAATGGAACAGTCCCTTAGCCATCCGAAGTCATGTATCGTTTGCCTTATTATTTGCTTCTATACTATACTAATGGATTGATCCCTACCATATGACTTTATACTAAAGTGCAGATTTCATGGTTAGAAACATAACAATTTAAGAATTTGGAGAGAAATAACCACGTATCATTGATGATTGCAGTTGCTAAGCATTTTGAATGTTCCTTTTGTTATTATCGTTTTTTCTCATCAGGTAGGAAATGAATATTTCAATCGTTTCTCAGAATGCAGCTTGTTTGAAAGCAGTGCTATGTTTTTCATGCTTTGTTGTTTGCTTCTAATATTTTTTTTTCTAAAGAAAATATATTCAGGAAAATTGGTCCACCCTACAACAGATAAATATCTCATCTACAATGATTTGTGTGTCTTATTCCCGGATATGTCCCCCCTTCCTGAGATGAATCCAACATATGCACATTGTAGATAAAAATGCTTTGTTTGTGTAATTCAATAAAAAAAATCCATGTGTAACATGTTGGATAGATTAAAATGTCAATGTATATAATAGGCTTTAAATTGTGTTTTGTATAGGAGTTCCATCTTATATCCACCTAAAGGGGCATGTGTAATAGTATATATGTATGTGTAACTGTGATTGCATACTTAATGGTTTGCTAATCTTTTAAACATTATCTCCATTTCAAAGTTTAAAACAAAGCCTTCCAAGGTTATTTTTTGCATATTTCACCACATATTGATTAATAATGAATTTTGGATGCACTTTCCTCTGTGACTTAGCTTTATTTAGTAGCTCAAGACATGAGTGATAAAATGAAACTCAAGTTGATGGTCAAAGTTATCTTGAATTTTTAAGAGTACAACCAATTAAGGATATTGTAGGATATTGTACAAACTCTTAAAACTTACAACCTCTTAGATCTTCCATCAAATCATTTTCAATTTCAAAATTACATTTTATACTCTTATAATTAGTGATTTAGTTTTTGAGTATTCTTACCATATTTTTATTCAAACATATATTTTGCATTTTTTTTCAATTACAAGTTGTAAAAACTACAAATGACAAATTAATGCATAATTCGATCTTTCAAATGCAAGAACAATAAATGTTTTGAGTTAAAAATATTGTTATTGAATTATTCCATCCAAAATATTTGACCAATGTAAGAACTTATTAATCTAATGGTTCTCAATCTTTCTTTAGTGTCATTGGTGACTATTCGAGTTGGAACTATATATTCATCAGATTTACCTTTCATGGAAGATCTACAATTTCTTAGGTCAACACACTTCACTTTTATTAAACATCAAAGTTGCTAATGATATTTATAGAGTATCTTTTGGAAGATGTATATATAATAGACTGAAATGCATACCAAAGTACTTTGTGGTCAATGCATGATTCACATATATGTGGACTGAGCTACTCAAGAACCATGTTTTCATAAAGTTAACATTGAGAAGGACAAACAATACTAACTTAACATGAAATTTGGTTGCTATTTCAACGTTTCGCGCCGCAACGCGCGCGGGTACCTGACTAATATATATATACACACACACACACACACACACACTAGTTAGAGCACCCGCGCGATGCGGCGAATGTAAAAGATTTGCATTGATTATGAATTTTAGAGAATTTGTAGTTTTACGAAAAAAGATTAGTTTAAGGTCACCATATATGAAAAGGACTAATATAACGTTTTTCAACTTATGTAATACATCTTTTGTATTACATATTCCTATCTGTCAATAGATTTGCTCAAAAGACAAACCTTAATACAAAGTCTAATAAATTATACTCCATTCATTATCAATCCCTTTTGCTTCGACATGACAGGTCGAACGAAGTTTTCAATGTTAGAAAAGGGAACAATGTAAATATGTTATTGGTTGATAGGAGGAGAATGTACAAGAAGTTCTGAGTGAGTTGTCATCTTTACCAATTTGTAGTCATTTCTCTATGATAATGTGAACGGGGATACTCAACAGAAACTCTATAGGTTGTGAACACATCAATGGGCATTTCTGAAATATGCAATATCATGTATAAGAAACAAAAGAAAATCTAAACCAAACCAAACCAACCCTTTAATCTCCCCCAAAACATAGAGGTTATTTTCATTAGATCCCCCACTTGTAAAACGAAAACAGAACTAAAAGAAACAAGAGAACAAATCTACATCTATACTATATTAAAAAAACAACAGTTTCGATTATTCTTGAATTTTTAAGATGTACAATATTTTATTGCATTATGTACAACCATCTAATGCATATGGAAGATTGCGCTCTTGAAATTTATCTAATTATCTCACGCCCCGTCGAATTACCATCGCCCCGTAAGGGTATAAAATGTAATTTAGAAATTGAAAATGATTTGGTTTATATTATCTCAGAGATAGTGGGAGGTAATTAGAAGCTTTCAAGTTTGTAACTTTCCCTATAACAACTTGTACCTCTTGAAATTTCAAGATTTCAAGATAACTAACTATAATCATAACTCCTCCTTTTTAATATAGTATATTTATATATATATATAGATATTCAATATTTGACTCATTTTAAATGTTTTGACAAGACGATTGTAATTATATAATTTATAAAAAAATAAATGTGTTCTTTAAATCCATTTTAGTTCATATAAGATTATTTATGTTAATACGATAAATGTGTAAAATACAAAATGAAAAACTAAGACATAAAGTAAAGTATATAACTAAACATAAGGATATAAAATGTAACTTAGAAATTGAAAATGATTTGGTTTATATTATGTAACACCCTCAAATCTGGAAAGAGCAATTAATTTAAAATTTCTTATATTTCATCAATAAATAACTTTCCTCAAACCACAATTAGTAATAAGCCTCTACAACAAACAAATCAAGTCCTATACAAGACCTACTTACGGTTGGGTGTTGCTAAACCAATAAGAGTGGCTATCTCCGAATGCGGAAAACGTCACCAAGAGTCTTTATCGTGCCACTTCCTAGAACTCAAGTCCACACGTGTCACTAGTACCAACTCCCAGGATAACCTGATGCACATGCCGACAAAGGAAAAGGGTTAGGCTTAACGCCTAGTGAGCTCAAGAGTTTTTAACATATTTATGATTGATTTGAAACCAAAAGATGTGCTTGATAAAATATAATTCTCAAAGGAAATAACCTTATTATAAAAGCCACGTCTTTCCCCAAATTCACTAGTCCCATAATAAAAGCTTTAAACCAAAATGACATTAGAAGAAAATACTTTAAAATAGAAATATTCTTTTAACGACATACCAATTCCAATACTCACACGACTATGATTGAGTTTATAAACGTGGAGATAGAAAACATACTTTTAACCATGTTTTATAAAACGTTAACTCACGCGGACCTTTAAAGGGATAGAAATATCCAAAGTTCACGGGGGATTCCCGATCATACCATGTTTGGTGACGGATACAAAAGTAGGTCACTACTCGATGTTGAGCAACCATAGGAGTCAATGGCAATCGGTCAACAACCGATTATGCACCTTAGTACACGGCCCCCGATGGCTCCTACGAAAGCCCGCGCAATGGTCACTGGCGACCGGTCTATAACCGATTATGCACCTTAGTACATGGCCCCCTGATGACCCCAAATTGCGCATGCATAGAGTCAATGGCATCCGGTAATGATCCGGCATTATACCCAACGGTAAGAGGCCCCCTATGACTTCTATGCGAGCACAAAGGGACAACAATCCCGCCTTTAAACTGACTATATGCCTATGGATCCATTACATACTAGTCCTACTACCGAATACATCAACGAGACGTATTACTAGTTTTCCAACCTTGAAAACTCTTTTCAACAAACCATCTTCTTTCAAGTGCAAGTTTTACCAAAAATTAGGTCAAATCATTTTGAGTTTCAAAACCAAAGATTATTTCATTTTATAACATTTCCAAGTATTTTAAACCATTAATGATGCTCAACTCATCATTTACAACAAAATACTCAAAATCCTCATTTTGACCCAAAACCTCCAAACTTACCCAAATACACAACCACTTGAAATTAAGTTTAGGAATGAGTAAAATACTACATTCACAACAAGTATTTGAGTTTATAAGTTTAGATTTGAAGTCATACTTATGCATTTACAAAATGACCCATAATGCAATAATCTGTATTTTTCAATAATTTATAAGTTCCAAAACTCCAAAGATGCAAATACAACCAAATGGTTTTCATTTAAAGATATTGCACCCAGATAACCCACACTTATACTTTATTTGTAAAATGTCTAAAAACCAAGTATAAGCCTCTTTCATTATTTATAAATCCTTTCATACCAAATATACAAACTTACACAAATACTCACACATTTGATAAATAACAAGTGAAGCATGTTAATACTTTAAAATGGACGTTTTTGGCATGTACAAAGTTTTCACAAAGTATCTTGAACTCACCTTGCTAGATTTTGGCTAAATCTAGGTTTTACCCCAATGCCGAGTTCCATTCGGTAAAGACTTTAGATCCTCGAGCTACACCTCTAGATCCATGGTGTAAGTCTTTCAAGAACACCTACATAACCTCCAAAACATACACAACAACGAACCCAAGAGAGAATGAGAGTTGTTGGTGGAAGAACCCAAACCCTAGATTCAAGATTCAAGGATTAAGATCTTACCTTCACTTCTATAAACTCCAAAATCAACCAATAGCCTCTAGCCATACTTGTTTCCATGTTGTAGAGCTTCAAGAGACGAATCCATAGCAACTTGAATCACTCAAATCGGAGCATTATTGAGAGAGATATGGTTCAAATGAGAAAGATCCTGATTTTCGGTCTTTAAAACGCTGACAGAGGCTGACGCCAGATATGGACGCCAGTTACGTTCGTAACTGGCATTGGTAACTCACGCGGCTCCCTCTTGACCAAACAGACTCTGACGCTAGTTGTGAAGCTAGTTACATTTCGTAACTGGCATTGTAACTCACGCTAAGCACAAATCAAGTAAAAAGAGCTTAGGGCTACTTGTGAAGTTAGTTACGATTTGCTAACTGGCTTTGTAACTCACGCTAAGAATAATTGAGTGCAAAAGTGCCTAGGCTAGTTATCAAGCTAGTTTCAACTCTGAAACTCACCTCGTAATCAGCTTCCATCCTAACCCACATGAAAACTAGCCTTAGACGATGTTTTACCCATATTTTCTTCGTCTTAGCTCCAAATTGACTCCGAAAAATATCGTTGGACTCCTTTTTTAATTCTCCAACCAAATATGATATAAATACTTGAAAACAAGCCTGAAATACCAGAATTCTTGTATCAGTCTTTTCCAAAGTTTCATAAACTTAACTAAAATTTCCGGGTGTTACAATCCTCCCAACCTTAAAAGGAGATTTCGTCCTCGAAATCTATAAACAGCCAAACATCCAAATAACCTTATTTCACAAATTCGAATGGCTCCCTTCCCAAGAGAGTGTCACTAAAATGAATAAACTCTAAAAGGGGTTCAAAAATCTTTTATCAAGATTACTATGACGATTTACACGCTGATTCCCACATTTAATCATTGACTTAACATGCTACACCACCCTCAGGGTGAACACTAAGCATTGTTGGAAAACTTTATAGCAATACGATTGCAATTGGCTCCCAACCTTAAGTGAATCGTACTTCCTCAAGGGTAACTATTGATTTCGACTTCTCAATTTCGCGAAAATTGCCATAAGAGAATTTACTCTTAGCACTTTCTAACAACTTTTAGCCAACTAGAATACGGTTCCTATATGTAATCAACCCTTCGATAATATTCCAAAACTTTATTTGAACAAAACCACACATACATCTTTCAAATCGGAGTACTCGTTACAACGCCGACCTTACCTGGGTGGTAAGGGAATCCTGCAAAACATCCCGAAATATACCATCTGTTGACGCCCACGGTAAATCTTATACTTCAACAATCAAAGTCTCCTCGATAAAGCGACTTCCACTCAATGACTGCATTAACTTTCTTACTAAAATTCCCCAGTATTCAATATCATACAAGATTTATCGTCCCTTCAATGACGAAACTCTTATTCAAAAATTTGGTCCAAATCTAGACCCAAACTTTCGCCAAACACAAAACTCCAAAGAACTATCAGACTTCCTTAGCAACTCAAATGATCCTTATCAAACATCACCGTTCACTAAAATCTATTCTCCTCAAGTTCACCGCATAAAGCTTTCGAACACTTACTAAGATTCAATTTAGGTACCCCAAATACAACAATGCTTCTTGACCTCAAGAAAATCATAAGTTGACACCTAAGTTTGTAAAGGTCAGTACCACAAATATGCATCGACCGATGATGTCATCTCAAGTTGACACTTAATATGAGAAGTCGAATCCCGTAATTACCACCCTCTAGTACTTGATCCCGTGATTTTTTTCAGTCGCGCTGAACATCAAAACTATACTTCCCAATGGACAACCCAACAATTCGTCCCCATTCACTAAACTCAACAAGATGAAACATCCTTAACACACAAACACCAACCAAACAACTCTTTGAAGCAATCAATCCCATAAACTTCGACCCGAAGGTTGATGAAACAAGAAGACTGTCACATAAAATAATCCGGAATGCTTCAAAGTCTAATACTTCTAAAAGCTCCTATATACACCGATCGTTCAAACCAACTTCCCAAAATTCAAAGCCATCCACAAGCCATGCAATCATTACTAAATTCACGGAGCCTCATCGTCCCACATATGCAATACCCACCACAACATGACGTTTACCCTCAAGTGTTCCTAATGAGTTCAAGGTTTTACAAGTATATGACTAAGCAAATATGCCAATTTTATTTATCAAAAATTTAACAAATATGAAATCTTTATAACCATTTCACACATGTATTGCCATCATGTATGCAAGAGAAATTCATGCACTAAAATAGAGTGCTACAAAATGTTTGTACCAAATTCTACAAAATGTTTTCTTCTTTTAGCCTTAAGAAGGCACAAAGTAAAGTTTCTCAACAATAATAGCATGCATCCGTTTACTTTTTAAAAACTATCCAAACGTTATATGCATGCATCTGGGTCACCTTATGAAATCAACTTGATTTGGGTTTCAAATTTGAAGCCAATTAATAAAATTCTTATGCTTTTCCAGAATGTTGGCTACCTAAATTAAGATGCAACAATTAGAATGTATGCAAACTCTATGCAATAAGAGGTTCCCATAAAGTTAAAATAATACCGATGGGAACTTTATATTTTTGACGACTTCAAAATATTTATACCCAACATAGATGACGTGGAATAAAATTCTCAACAAACTCTCATACCCCAAAACCGACACTAAAACAAATCCAAAAATTCCAAAATCTCAAAATTGACTCGTGAATAGTACGCACCCAAAATTTAACTGAAACTCGTAAACGACCGTAGGAGGTACGATAGTTCATGCATTTCAATCTTGACCCAAAACTCACGTACACCAAATAATTTCTCAAAACTCGTAAAAAAAAAGGATATGTGTACGTTTCTCGGAACAACGAAACAATTTAGGTTAGTTTCAAATTTAAACTCTCTTGAGATATAATTTCAAAATTTGCAATTCTAGCAAAATAGCATGGATTAAATTCTTAGTGCAATTTTCATGCAACTAAAACGATTTAACAAAATCCAAGACATGGCTACACTCTTGAGTGTGCCCAAGACATTTTTCAGAATGATTACCCCTTTGAGAAATCCGAAATAATTTTGCAATTTATTTCTAAAACAAATGTCGTGCATGCATCCGGTTGGGACCCAAAGTCTTAAACCATGCTTGCCAAGTCCACCACAAAGCCAATATTGGAAAGCTTCATATCTTAAGACCATCATCCCCCACTAAATCCATCGATTTACAATATCCTCCCGGAATTAGGTTGATTCAACAAGCTTATGGTTCATAACTAACCATTACCTTTGACCCAAAATGGCCGGCTTAAGATAATCACCGTACTTATATGTCATTCAAAGTGACATTGCTACATCCATCAAATCTTTCAACTGTCATTGCCATAAGAACTCATTCACTACCCCATCGATCACCATGACAATGCGTCTCAAGCACACATACGTAACTGTAAATTCCTATTATCACCGGCCGGATAATAATACAAATTTACCTTACATGCGGATCCTTGTTACCATCATCATGTTTCTCGATTCTAGTGCATCTACTCCAAACATCCTATCTTATAGTGTCTAATTGTGAAATCTCACACCTGCTCACTTAATCAATACGCTAGTTTGAGTCTAGGCATCTAAATCAATACCTAAATCTCTCAAACTTATGCTCTGATACCAACTTGTAACACCCTCAAATCTGGAAAGAGCGACTAATTTAAAATTTCTAATATTTCATCAATAAATAACTTTCCTCAAACCACAATTAGTAATAAGCCTCTACAACAAACAAATCAAGTCCTATACAAGACCTACTTACGGTTGGGTGTTACTAAACCAATAAGAGTCGCTATCTTCGAATGCGGAAAATGTCACTAAGAGTCTTTATCGTGCCACTTCCTAGCACTCAAGTCCACACGTGTCACTAGTACCAACTCCCACGATAACCTGATGCACATGCCGACAAAGAAAAAGGGTTAGGCTTAACGCCTAGTGAGCTCAAGAGTTTTTAACATATTTATGATTGATTTGAAACCAAAAGATGTGCTTGATAAAATATAATTCTCAAAGGAAATAACCTTATTATAAAAGCCACGTCTTTCCCCAAATTCACTAGTCCCATAATAAAAGCTTTAGACCAAAATGACATTAGAAGAGAATACTTTAAAATAGAAATATTCTTTTAACGACATACCAATTCCAATACTCACACGACTATGATTGAGTTTATAAACGTGGAGATAGAAAACATACTTTTAACCATGTTTTATAAAACGTTAA
Organism: Silybum marianum; assembly: GCA_036898165.1. Lineage (NCBI taxonomy): Eukaryota > Viridiplantae > Streptophyta > Magnoliopsida > Asterales > Asteraceae > Silybum > Silybum marianum. Next base: position 25,437,449 of record CM072536.1, on the reverse strand, counting down.
CTCACGCGGACCTTTAAAGGGATAAAAATATCCAAAGTTCACGGGGGATTCCCGATCATACCATCTTTGGTGATGGATACAAAAGTAGGTCACTACTCGATGTTGAGCAACCATAGGAGTCAATGGCAATCAGTCAACAACCGATTATGCACCTTAGTACACGGCCCCCGATGGCTCCTACGAAAGCCCGCGCAATGGTCACTGGCAACCGGTCTATAACCGATTATGCACCTTAGTACACGGCCCCCTGATGACCCCAAATTGCGCATGCATAGAGTCAATGACATCCGGTAATGATCCGGCATTATACCCAACGGTAAGAGGCCCCCTATGACTTCTATGCAACCAAAAAGGGACAACAATCCCGCCTTTAAACCGACTATATGCCTATGGATCCATTACATACTAGTCCTACTACCGAATACATCAACGAGACGTATTACTAGTTTTCCAACCTTGAAAACTCTTTTCAACAAACCATCTTCTTTCAAGTCCAAGTTTTACAAAAAAGTAGGTCAAATCATTTTGAGTTTCAAAACCAAAGATTATTTCATTTTATAACCTTTCCAAGTATTTTAAACCATTAATGATGCTCGACTCATCATTTACAACAAAATACTCAAAATCCTCATTTTGACCCAAAACCTCCAAACTTACCCAAATACACAACCACTTGAAATCAAGTTTAGGAATCAGTAAAAAACTACATTCACAACAAGTATTTGAGTTTATAAGTTTAGATTTGAACTCATACTTATGCATTTACAAAAATGACCCATAATGCAATAATCTGTATTTTTCAATGATTTATAAGTTCCAAAACTCCAAAGATGCAAATACAACCAAATGGTTTTCATTTAAAGATATTGCACCCAAATAACCCACACTTATACTTTATTTGTCAAAATGTCTAAAAACCAAGTATAAGCCTCTTTCATTATTTATAAATCCTTTCATACAAAATATACAAACTTACACAAATACTCACACATTTGATAAATAACAAGTGAAGCATGTTAATACTTTAAAATGGACGTTTTTGGCATGTACAAAGTTTTCACAAATTATCTTGAACTCACCTTGCTAGATTTTGGCTAAATCTTGGTTTTACCCCAATGCCGAGTTCCATTCGGTAAAGACTTTAGATCCTCGAGCTACACCTCTAGATCCATGGTGTAAGTCTTTCAAGAACACCTACATAACCTCCAAAACATACACAAGAACGAACCCAAGAGAGAATGAGAGTTGTTGGTGGAAGAACCCAAACCCTAGATTCAAGATTCAAGGATTAAGATCTTACCTTCACTTCTATAAACTCCAAAATCAACCAATAGCCTCTAGAAATACTTGTTTCCATGTTGTAGAGCTTCAAGAGACGAATCCATAGCAACTTGAATCACCCAAATCGGAGCATTATTGAGAGAGATATGGTTCAAATGAGAAAGATCCTGATTTTCGGTCTTTAAAATGCTGACAGAGGCTGACGCCTGATATGGACGCCAGTTACGTTCGTAACTGGCATTGGTAACTCACGCGGCTCCCTCTTGACCAAACAGACTCTGACGCTAGTTGTGAAGCTAGTTACATTTCGTAACTGGCATTGTAACTCACGCTAAGCACAAATCAAGTAAAAAGAGCTTAGGGCTACTTGTGAAGTTAGTTACGATTTGCTAACTGGCTTTGTAACTCACGCTAAGCATAATGGAGTGCAAAAGTGCCTACGCTAGTTATCAAGCTAGTTCCAACTCTGAAACTCACTTCGTAACCAGCTTCCATCCTAACCTACATGAAAACTAGCCTTAGACGATGTTTTACCCATATTTGCTTCGTCTTAGCTCCAAATTGACTCCGAAAAATATCGTTGGACTCCTTCTTTAATTCTCCAACCAAATATGATATAAATACTTGAAAATAGGCCTGAAATACCAGAATTCTTGTATCAGTCTTTTCCAAAGTTTCATAAACTTAACTAAAATTTCCGGGTGTTACATATTATGTGAGAAATTGTAGGAGGTAATTTGAAGCTTTCAAGTTTTTAACTCTGGCCTTAACAACCTGTACCTCTTGAAATTTCAAGATTTCAAGATAATTAAGAATAACCATAACTCCACTTTTTTTAATATAACTAGTTAGTATACCCGCGCGGTGCGGCGGATGTAAATGATTTTTTGAGGGTTTCTCATTTCCATGGATTAAGAATTCAAGAACCTTTGTGATTTTATGAAAAAACGCTTTCATTAAAAGCACCAAATATGAAAAAGACTAAATAACGTTTCCGAACTCATGCAATACATCTTTTGTATCACATATTCCAATATGTCAACAGATTTGATCAAAAGACAAACCCTTATACAAACTCTAATAATTTATGCCCCTTTCATCGTCAATCCTTTTCTCTACGACACGACAGACTGGATGAAGTTTTCGATGTTAGGAAATGGAGCAATGTAAATACGTTATTGGTTGATAGGGGAATATACAAGAATTCCCGAGTGAGTTTCCATTTTCACCAATTTGTAATCATTTCTCTATCATAATGTGAACTGGGATGCCCAACAAAAACTCTAGAGGTTGTGAACACATCAATGGGCATGCCCAACAAAAACTCTAGAGGTTGTGAACACATCAATGGGCATGCCCAACAAAAACTCTAGAGGTTGTGAACACATCAATGGGCATTCTTGAAATAAACGATATCACGTATATAAGGAAAAAAAACTAAACCAAACCAAACCTTTAATCTCCCCCAAAACATAGAGGTTATTTTCATGAAGATCCCTACTTCTAAAACAAAAACAGAAAACTAAAAGAAACAAGAGAACCAAAGGGCCTTTGGCCTAGCGGTACCGGGGTTTTTACAACATCCTCAAGGTCTCGGGTTCGAGCCTTAGGAGTGGTGGTTTTCCTAAAAATGGTGGAGGAGTACGGGTTTATCCCCTAAGGTGAAGGTTCGGGTCCCGCATACTGCTCATATGGATATTACTGTGGGTTCGAATCAATAACTACTAACTTGCCGTTCAAAAAAAAAACAAGAGAATAAATCTATATCTATATCTATACTATATTACAAAGCAACAGTTTCGATTATTCTTGAATGTTTAAGAGGTACAATATTTTACTGCATTATGTACAAACATCTAATGCATATGGAAGATTGCGCTAATAAAAATTTATCTAACTATCCCATGCCCCATCGAATTACCATCGTCCATAACCGCATTGTTCCTGATTCTGAAAAAATACAAAGAAAAAAAAATAGAATTCTGGAATTTACAAACATCCCTAATTTCTTTCCATACCCATCTTCTTCACTAGATAGCCATGCCCAAAAAATCATTCAGGTTTATAATTCTTGCAATCTCTTTGATTTTAAGTCTTGAAGAGAAGTTTTGTTCGTTTGGTTCATTATAAGGTTTGTATACGATCATTGTAAATATGTTTTCTTGTAATTTAACTTGATGAGTCTCTCTAATATATCTTGTTTCTTGATCTGGAAAATTTGGTTTTTACCCGGATGTGATTTCTTTGGGTTTTACATGCTTATATATAATATAAATAGATAGACAAATAGTGTATATTTTATCGTATGTATTTATTTATGTTATATAATCGTATAAGTAGTTCCAAAAAGTATTCGATATTGGACTCGTTTGAAGATATTGACAAGACGATTGTAATGATATAATTTTTAAAAAGAATAAATGTATCTTTTAATACATTTTAGTTGATCTACGATTATTTATGTTAATATGATAAATGTGTAAAATAAAAAATGTAAAAGTAAGGTATATAAAGTAAATTACATAACTAAATATAAGGGTATAAAGTGTAATTTAGAAGTTGAAAATTATTAACTCATTTTTAATATAGTATAAATATAGATATAAATATAGATATAGATAATAAGGGAGAGGTTCAAATGAGAATTTTGTATATTTAAAGGAAGAAAGGAACACCCTTAGGATCACATATGATGTGGGTCTTATACAATAAAAAATCATATCTGATTCAATGATAGGACCAAAACTTTATTTATTTATTTTTATTTTGTTAAAGTATATTACTCAACTTAACTAGTGTGGACTCAAAAGCACATTCATTGGTCATTTGTTCAATTTCTTTATTATAATAAAAATGTTTATAGGGTAGTAGAAATGTCTAACTGTTATGATAAACTAATTTATAGAACTTAAGTTTATATGATCAAAAAACTGTGTGTCTAATATAAAATCTTATAATAAGTTTACATGGCGTTTTTGATATCTTAACAATTTTTTACCATTGCTTTAAAATAATTTTGTGTTATATTTTTATAGGACAATTTGAAGAAATGTCTGTTGAACACATTTTTTATAGAACACTTATTTCTAAAATGCATTTATTCATATAGTATCATTTAAAAAAGTAATATGATGTTTTATTTTAAAAGCATCTTTAAAATACGTTAATAGGTATAGCAACGTTTTATAGGACGGATAATTGTTTTATAATATAAGTTTAACTTCTATAAAACAGTTTATTGAGATATTTAGACATTTTTTATGTTTTATAGACACCTTGTAACGTGTAAGCATAAATAAAAAAATTATCAGACTCTTAATTACAAGGTCATACAAATTAATCAAAATGTACAGAAACAAATCAGACTATTATATAAAAATATGGGAAACAGATTTATTATATTTTCTAATATAAAATAAAAGCAATCAAAACTAAATTCACACTTCTTAATGGAATATTAATTTTGAATTCCATTTGATTAAATTGCAAGTCAAAAAGAAAATCTAGAAAAGGCGTACGTGTAGATTCTTTGACTTCACATTAGTTAATTGCCCAACTCAGTTTTGACTTTAAACGTATGACAAAACTTTAAAAATAAAAAACAAAAATATAAAGGTCAATTTTTTTTTTTTTAATAAATAAAGGTCAATTATTATTAATACGAATATGGTTGCGTAGAAAACGATAGTCGCACACTCGCACATTTTAAGGAAAAAAAAAAACTATTATTTTCTATAACAAAACATACACATTGGTCGGTGTTTTTAAATAAATGTAAACGAAAAAGTGTACAAAAACCTAATAAATTATTCTATTTTGAATGGTTGGATTGATTTTTGTTTTAAAATGTGGTGAATTATGATGTCTGATTTACTTCTGATTTATAAGAGGTGGTGCTGAAGTTTGAATTATGAGTCTATAAGACTGTTTGTTTTACTTATGAAGTTTGAAATATGAATTAGTCAGACTGTTTGATTTATAAACTGACAAATGTTTGAAGTCTGAAATCTGATCAATAAAATTATTTGATTTTATAAAGTGTAAACTAACAAACTAAATAAATCAACAATTCCCAATTAAAACCCTCCCTCCTTACACAAATCTAATGGGTAAACTATCAACTTTACTACCTGTTAATGCAAAAATTGATTTACCAAAAGTCAACTTAAGGAGTTTGTGAAGCTGATCGGTCAAAGTTAGTATTCTTACGACAAACATAACAAGAAATGATAAAGCTAAAGACAAGAGATTTGGTGACGCAGAAAAACCCTTTAACGAGGGAAAAAATTGCGGAAGATAGGAGCTACCGTCGTTGCACTATGGGAAAATGACGTCAAGCAGGGACGCCGTCCTTTGGAACGAAGATCGAACGATTACAGAGAGAAATATAAAAATGAAATAACAATCCCGTATGAAAATCTAGAGAACTAATATGTAATCATTTATATCAGAGCGTGAAGATGATTTATTCCGGGGTTTTCCTTGAGCTCTAGCTTGGATTTTATATCTTGCGCCATTTGTAACGTTCGCTCGTCATTAATAGTCTTCATAAGTGTCTTTGACGATGTTTGACCACAACCGTCCAACGGATCTGTACAACATGTAACAGAAATGTAACGGTTAGCTCATTAAAACAATTCGCCCTAGGCTGAAACCGTCCGTCGAGCGGATATCCATCGTCTGCAGGTCGTACGTCATGTTCGTTCGATGTGAATTTCGCTCGACCATCAATCATGGAGCCTTATTAAATATTTTTAAACCATAGAATATTCTTGGTCGAATATTTTAGTTAACGGTCGTGTGTTCTGGAGATTTTTCTCCAAACAGTTTGCCCCCAAATTCAAATTTTTAAACGTCAGTTTTTGATTTTGAATTTATCGGACACGTGTCGCTGATCCTGCGAGTCTAGTCGTAAGGAAAGTGAATCATTTTGATTTAGTTAGAAAACGATAAGCCTTGCTGAGTCACGGTGACGTGTTGTGATCAATCCGTTGGAAAACGATAAGCCACGATGAGGTCATGCACACGCACAGGCGCGCGTGGCTAGCTGTCAAGGACAGGTGTCGGTCATCCGACGGAAGTAAGCCAAAAGGCGTGGGACAGGTGTCGCCACAGGGAGACGGGGCGACGTTTTGGGGCTGATGCGCAGGCTATAAAAGGAAACGATTACTTTCCTTTTCGTCCTTCTGGGTCTCTTCGAGTTTTTAGGCGAGAAAATTTCTTCCCCAAATTACCTCTCGAACTTGCAACTTTCCTATCTCGAGTATCTAGCATTTCACTTAAGGTTGGGAGGAATTTTCTTTTTCTGAGGCTCTTAGTTCGATCGAAGACTGTAGAGAGATGGTAGATCCCAAGAGCACCATAATATTTGATGAGGATCTTCAGGTATTCAAGGATTTAGCCGATCTCAAAACTATGTCTTTCAGATTTTAAGACATTCTCTAATTAAGATATTCTCTTCGTAAGTTCATAAACATTCTTGTCATCTTCAAAAACTTTATTTTGTTTATGAGAATCAAAATTCCTTTCAAACTCAGAGAGTTTCTCCTTAAGTATCTTCTTATCCTTCATAAGACTTTTAGCTAACTCTATCCATTGCATGATATATTTACCTTTAGGAGTATTTGGATTAAGAGTAATGGTAGAATTTTTAGTCATCTTGTTACCTAAAAAAAATATGACCGTTAGTCCAAAAAATGATCATCGGAAGAATTAAAACTATTTTTGAAAATTCAGTTCTGAAAATCACCTTTTTAAAATTGAATCAAAAATTCAGATTAGTAACACCCGATCAGCTCAGAAAAATCTTGAAATTCAGTTCTGACAATTAAACTTGTAAAAACAAAACTAAAAATCAATATTGAAAATCAGTATTGAAAAATTCATAGCCACTCCACTGACTTTAACATGGATTTAAACATATCAGGTCATTGAAATTGAGAAAACTCAGAATTTTAAAATTATAGATCTAATCAATACTTTGACAATCTTTGACTTTATTAGTTGTTGACTTTGACTTTCTCTATCTTCACTTTAACAATGATCTAATGACCTCGAATACAATAATATTTGCCTCAACATCAGGTATCAAAAATCCCAATTTATTGTGATGGCACTATTTGCCATTGCAATAACCAACAATCCTGTACTTCACTCTAAACCCAAACATATTGATAACATATATCATTTAATCAGAGATCATGTCCTGAATGGTGATATTAAACTCACTTTATCCCCAATGCGTACCAACTCGTTGATCTTTTAACAAAACCCTTTGATGAAATAAATGTATTTTAATAAGTGAACCTGGAATGTTGAACGTTGAGGAGTAACATTCTCCACGATCAACATTACTTATTGATATAAGTGAAATGATTCAATATTCTCATTCAAACTTTGAGCTCTTATGTAGTATATGAAAAATATTGCTAAGGTATGTTTTTCTATCTCTAACACTCACTAACGTTCCCTATCCACTCAAATCCTAGGGACGTGCAAAGGTCATTATTACCTTTTTCAAAAAGTAAACGGCTATTTAGATATCCTTTAACTCTCATCTACCTATAAAGTTAATTCTTTTTAATTACTCTTTTCACGCTTTCTAATTCTTGAAATAACTAAAGGGAAGAATCCTCTCCTTGCATTCAGAACACGAAGAACACATACTTGTGCGTGTTTTCTTCAAAAATCAACCAAGAGGTTTGTTTAATCTTCTTAAATGCATATAAACAACTTCCAAGTTGTTTACGACGTCTACTCAAACATTTTAACTTATGTATAAAATGTTTAAGAAACTTTTTTATTGATTTTGTTTAAAACCAAAATCCTTAAACTTGTTCTGATGTTAATACGTAGAACATAAGACTATTTTGGACTTTTGATCCAAAATAATACTTCATATCTACTCTAAATCTGTTTATGGTACACTCTTTGTACTTATAAACACATTTGTAGCTCTTTTAATAAAACCCTTTCTAAATGTTTTTTTCAAAACGACTTATAACGGATATTTTGATCTTCTTTCATCAAAATACTTGTTTTTCTTTGAATTTTTGGTATCCTTTGTACCAAAATATTGGTTTGTACACTCTTTATATTAAACCATGTTTCTTCTATTTGGTTTTCCATTATTCTTAACACAAATGGCCAAATTTGAAAAAAAACACCTTCGAAGAAATCCCTCAAATCACTAATCAAGCCAGCTGACTATGTCAACTTTGAACTTGAAGCCTGCCAAGTGAAAGCCTGTAACCAACTTCAGTGACAATGCTAGCTTCCTGGAAAAATCAACTTTGAGTTACGCCCTATCCATGAACTAGTTGTATATAGGAATATCTTCTACAATTCACCGTTTTTAACTCCACCTAGACCACTGAACAGGGAAACCAAGTACCTGCAATAAGTTTTTCCATCCGTCTGGGCACTGTTGCCATATATGTGGTAGTTATCATGACTGTTGGATCACCGATAATTTGGTGATGAACCTTCTCTCTTTATATGGTTGATCTTTTATAGGTTCTTTTGAAGGTCTGAAAAAAACTTCAAGTATTGGAAAATCAAAGACTATCCAATCAAGGGTTGTACTTCAAAATATGGAACTTTTGATGTACCGACCAACATTAAAATCCAGACCACTTGTCGAAATCAAAGTGTGGTCACTGACAAAATTGCAATCACTGATTCAAAGTCAAGATACATTGCCGATCCAAGCACAATGTACATTTGCCGATACTAAGTACAAATACAGTCACCGATTTAAGCAATTGTGCTAGTTGCCGATTCCAAGGCTTAGAAATGTACTAACCGACGTGATACATTCCTTTATGTATCACTTAGCAATTTTCAGAGACAAAGTTCTTGTGTCACAATAAATGCAAAATGTGTGCAACAAGAACGTGGGCAACAAACCTAAATTCGGACATTCTCTTTTATTCTCATAAAAGGGATGTTTGTCTTTAGCTAAAAGGGTTGATGGGACTTCAAAGAGCATGAAGAAAAAGAGATAAAGTTTTCTGACATTACGTGCTACAAATAATGGTTCACCCATTAACCTAGTACAAAGAGAGTGGCATCTCCTTTTGTCCATCAGATATACTCCCAGCAAATGAATCCTTGACAGTTGTCCTCATGCATCCCATGCATGGGCCCTATAAAAGGAGATGAAGTCCTACCTATAAAACTCACGCTTTCAACAAATTCTCTGAATGATCTTTTGTTTGATTCGGCAATCCTATATGTTTTTAACATTGTCATTTTACCTTTCTTAGTGCATAAGTTAATTACTGTTTTCATGTGTTTCATGTGTTAAGTTTGTTAGAATAGTGTGTCTATTCTTTTCCGCAACAAACTTCTGTGTGTAAATTTTTAATATGTATATTAAAAGTTTAAAAGAGTAAAAATTGTGTTCTTGTATTCAACCATCCCTCACCCCCCCCCCCCCCTTCTACAAACCTTTACTTACATAGCCATCTCTAAATAGGGACTAACAAGTGGTATCAGAGCGGTTAGTTTAATTCAGTAAACTAGATCTGTGATCGTTACTACTCCTCCAACTATTGAAGGTACTCTACAAAATCCTTTCGCTGGTACATACGATTTAGGCTCTTTAGCCAAACCCCCAAGGTTTAATCCAAATAACTTTGAGTTATGGAAAAGTCGTATGTTACTGTTCTTGGAAGGGATTGATCGTAGGCATCCTAAAATTCTGTGTGAGGGACCTATCATTCCAAAGATATGGGCTCACTTTGGCCCACAAAAGGATACTAAAGGAAAATATATAGAATCTGATGACGATAGGAGTGATGCAACCGGAAGATATATCATCAAACAACCAAAAAAATATAATGAAGATGATAAACGTCTGGTTGCTTTAGACACCAAAGTAAAATCAGCTCTAGCCATATCTCTTCCTGATGAGGTATATCATTCTTTTCTAAATCTTTCTACTGCAAAAGAGATGTGAGACACTCTGAGTGTCTTATATGAAGGCACTAAAGAAGTTAAGAAATCTAACAAGATATGTCTTGTTAGAAAGTATGAACTATTTTCTTATGAAAAAGGAGAATCCCTCTCTGTCTATTTTAATCGGTTTAATTATCTTCTAAATGACCTCAAGGTTCTAGGAAACGTTTATGATAATGAAGAGGTTCTGTGCAAGTTTATGGACTGCCTCCCAGACTTCTGGGAAACCATATGCACTTGCATTAAGCAAACCAAGGATCTTGAACTTATGCCTTTAACTGCTCTTTATGGGACTCTTCTTCACCACGAACAAACCAAGAACCAAAGAAAATCTCTCATAAAAGACATTAAGTCTTCTTCTGTTGCTTTAATAGGTGATTCTAAATCTTCTTCATGTGTTCCTAGAATCACCTATCCCTCTTCTGAATCTAAAAATGAAATTAAGGAGGATTCACCTCATCTATCAGATGCTTACTATAGTGCTGCTGATGATGAGGGACAAGAATCTGCCATTGACATACTGTCTGATAGTATGGCAATGATTGCAGGAAACCTTAAAAATAAAACATTTTCTTCTAACCGTTTTAAATTTCAAAGAAAACGTTTTTCTCAAAAACCTTCTTCTGACAAAGCAAATGAAGAATGTTTTAGTTGTGGAAAGAAGGGTCACTTTGCCTCTGAGTGCAGGTCCAAAGCTTTCTCTAAACTCAAGTCTTCTTCTTCTGGCCATGGCTTCTCCAAATTAGCTTCTAGGAAGCCTGTAGAGAGAAATAGCCGTTTTCTAAGAAAAGTCCTGATTTCTCTAACTCAAAAGAAATCTCTGGATACAAGAAATATAAAGCTATGTATAAGGGAGAAAAGGAAAAGAACCAAAGTAAAGGAAAAACTGTGGTTGCTGAGACCCACTGCTGGGAAGATGAGCAAACTTCCGAAAGTGAGAATAAATATGTCACAAAGTGCCTTATGGCCAAAATTGATGAGTTGGAAGATATGGAGAGGCACTCTACACTCCTCTCGTCTCTACTGTAGGATCAACTTCGGGAACCAAGCCCCAGGTATATCCCTTTACCTTTCTTTCTGATGATCAAAAAGTTGATGCCTTTGACTCTTTAACAGTTGACTTCTGTAACTTAAAGGATCAAAAGAAAAAGGCTGACATGCATATAAAATGTTTAAATGATCAACTTCTATCTTGCTTTTCTTTGATAAAAGGAAAGCTGATCTAGAAAACCTAGGTATTTAAACGACAGTCTTTCTGAAGAGAAAACAAAGATCTCTAACACTCTTGAAAAAGAACAAGAGGTTCTTTCTAAATGGACTAAGTCTTCTAAAAATCCTAAAAAGATTCTTCAAGATCAAACCTCTTGCAATGATAAGTCTGGACTTGGATATGGAAAAGATGATCCTCAACATTCTGACCCTTAGGGTTCTTACTGCGTCTCAGCTGTTTGACTTCTCGGTCGACTATTTCGATTTCTTCTTCAATGAAATGTAACCGATCGTTAATCATAACGTCTTCCAGAGGTAGAACTATTATTTCATCCGTTAGACATTTCTTCAGATTCGACACATGGAACGTGTCGTGGATGGCGCTTAAATTTTGAGTATTTCAAATGGACCAATGTATCTAGGACCTAGTTTGCCTCACTTCCGGAAACGTACTAGTCCCTTCCATGGTGATACCTTCAGAAGCACTTTATCCCCCACTTGGAACTCTAACTGCTTTCTCCGATGATCCACATAACTCTTCTGACGATCTCTTGTTGTCTTGAGTCTTTCCTTAATGGTTGAGATATTGTTAGTGGTTTCCTGAATAATTTCGGGCGTGGTCAGCTGTCTATCTTCGATTTCTAACCAGCTAAGTGGTGATCTACATTTTCGTCCGTATAGGGCTTCGTATGGCGCGCACTGAGTACTGGTGTGATAGCTGTTGTTATATGAGAATTCAACAAGTGGTAGGTGGGTATCCCAACTCCCACCAAAATCTATCGCACACGCACGCAGCATATCCTCCAGTGTTTGAATAGTTCTTTATGATTGTCCATCCGTTTGAGGATGGTAGGAAGTACTATAATCCAACCGCGTGCCCAATGCTTTTTGAAGTGATTGCCAAAATCGTGGCATATAACGAGTATCCATATCTAAGATAATAAAATTTGGCACGCCTTTCCATACTAAAATCTTCGCGAATGGGAATGAAATGAGCTGATTTTTTGGATAGCTTGGTTATGAATCCAGGGTTATTTGCTCCAACTTCTATTGAGGAATTTCGGGCTGCTGAAGTAGACCAGATGGTTTATGATGTTCAGCCTTGACTTGAGCACAGGTTAAACACTTAATTACGTATAAAGCAATATCTTTCTTCATTCTTGGCCACCAATAGTATTCCTTCAGATCCTTGTACATCTTATCCGCTCATGGGTGAACTGAATATTTGGATCGATGGGCTTCATCCAAGATGGTTGATCGTAGATTACCAACCCTTGGTACCCGTACTTTATTCTTAAAATAATGCATTCCATCTTATTGTAATTCAAATCCTTTTTCTAATTGATGCAAGGTCTCATTCTTCAAATTCTCATCTTTTAAAGCTTCTTTTTGTGCTTCAAGAATTTGAGTCTTTAAACTCGTTTGTACCATCATTCCCATAGCTCGTACTCTCATCTGCTTCACTCTTTCTTTTCTGCTTAATGCGTCGGCTACTACGTTAGCCTTGGCCGGACGGTACTTTATTTCACAATTGTAGTCACTAAGTAGCTCGACCCATCTTCTTTGCCTCATATTGAGCGTTTTCTGGTCAAGAATGTGCTGAAGGCTTTTATGATCAGTGAAAATGGGGCACTTAGTGCTGTAGAGATAGTGTCTCTAGATTTTGAGTGCAAACACTACCGCCCCTAATTCCAAATCATGGGTGGTGTAATTCTTCTCATGAACCTTCAGTTGCCTCGACGCATATGCAATGACTTTATCTTTTTGCATTAGTACACATCCCATCCCTTGATGTGAAGCGTCACAGTAGACTACAAAGTTATCCACTCTCTCTGGTAAAGCCAAAATCGGTGCATTGCATAACTTGTGTTTGAGTGTCAGAAATGCTTCCTCTAGTTTCTCTCCCCAAATGAACTTCTTATCTTTTTGGGTTAGAGTCGTTAGTGGTTGTGCGATCTTGGAGAAATTTTCGATAAATCGCCGATAATAGCTTGCCAATCCAAGAAATTGTCGGATCTCAGTTGGTGTCTTCGGGGCTTCGCATTTTTTAATGGCCTCGATTTTAGCTGGATCAACATGAATTCCCTTGTCATTTACTACATGATCAAGAAAATGTACTTCTCGAATCCAGAATTCGCATTTAGAGAGCTTGGCGTACAACTTTTCATCCTGAAGCAATTCTATTATCAACCTCAGATGTTGTTCATGTTCTTTCTTATCACGAGAATAAATGAGTATGTCATCTATAAACACAATCACGAACTTGTCTAGGTATGGTCGACATACTCTAATCATCAAATCCAAGAAGACTGCTGGTGCGTTTGTTAGCCCGAAAGGCATAACTAGGAACTCGTAATGACGATAACAAGTTCTAAACGTTGTCTTAGGAATGTCTTCTTCATGAACTCTCATTTGATGATATCCCGATCGAAGATCGATCTTTGAGAAATACGTAGCACCTTGAAGTTGATCAAATAAATCATCTATTCGAGGAAGGGGGTATCGGTTCTTGATAGGCAACTTATTGAGTTCCCTACAATCGATACACATTCAGAAGGATCCATCCTTCTTTTTAACAAACAAAACTAGAGCTCCCTAAGGTGAAGAACTGAGTATGATGAATCCCTTATTAAGTAATTCCTGAAGTTGTTCCGATAGTTCTTGCATTTCAGATGGTGCTAACCGATATGGTGCTTTTGCTACGGGCGCCGCTCCAGGAATTAAATCTATATGGAACTCAACTTGTCTTGGCGGGGGTATTCCAGGCAATTCGTCTAGAAATACTTCAGGAAAATCCCGAACTATACGGATATCTTGAATACATTTTTCTTCGGCCTTCTTATCCATTACGTGAGCTAGAAAGGCAATGCAACTTCTCAAATATTTTCGCATCTTCATACATGTCACCATTTTAATACCCCTTCTAGGTTTCTCTCTGTGTACTTCAAGTATTCCTCCGTCTGGTAATGGAACTCGAACGATCTTCTCGGAACAACATATTTCAGCTCGGTTCTTTGACAACCAATCCATGCCCACAATTATGTCGAAACTTCCTAATTTAATCGGGATTCGATCTATACTAAAATCCCTACTGGCCAAGTTTAAGGTGCAGTTCATTATTATATCTTTGGCCCTACTTTCTTGTCCGTTGGCATATTCAATGACATATATTTGTTTCAACTTTTGAGGTCTTAGATTTATCTTTGGTCTAAAATCTGTCGACGCATAACTCCTATCTGCTCCAGAATGGAATAGCACTGATGTATAATGATCGTTTAGAAGAAACGTACCTGTGACTACATCCGGATTCTGCCTTGCTTCTTCAGTTCCAATCTCGAACACTCGACCTTATGCCAGACCTCCTTGATTTCCTTGATTGGTTGGTCGCGCTTGATTAGTGTTTGGTCTCTGGTTCCATCTTGGACATGCATTCCGGAAGTGATCCGGGCTTCCACACTCGAAACATGCCCGCCTTCCTATACTTTTACAATCTTTGGCATAATGACCTTCTTTGTTGCATTTCTGGCAGATAATACACCGTCCAGCATGCTGTCTATTGCACTTGTCACACTTTTGATAAGTTCTTTTCTCCTTCTCTGCGGATTGAGTCAGAATCCCGTAGTTTCCTGATATCTTCAGATTCTTTCCCATTCTTCCCCCAGATTGTCTTCGTGTAGGGTCCTCCATCTTTCTCTTCCCTTGAACCTTGTCTTTTGCAAACATTCCCGAACGAGTAGCATTATTTGTGAGTCTGGTTGCCGAACTAACTGCCTCTTGTAGGTTTTTTGGGTTTGCCGAAGTAACAACCCCGCGTATCTTCGGAGATAAACCCCAAACATATCTATCAACTCGATTCTCTTTAGGTGTTACCAGACGTGGTACCAATTTTTGCCAACTCATGAAAACGAGCAGTATAAAAGTCTATATCATTTCCTCTCATTTAATGATTCCATAATACTGCTTCCAATTTCTGGATCTCGCTCCTAGGGCAATACTCTTCTTTCATCATCCTCTTAAAATCTTCCCATGTAAGACTGTTAGCGGATTCTCGGCCCCGAGTTTGTACTTGGGTATTCCACCAAGTTAACGCTTGTCCTTGTATTAGACATGCAGCAAACTCTACTTTCTTAACTTCGGTACATTTGCTAATATGGAGCACAGACTCCATGCTCTCTATCGAAGTCAATAATTCCACGGCTCCCTCAATTCCATGAAATTCCTTAGGATTACAACTCCTAAAGGATTTGTATGTACATTCTCTATTTCCCAATCCTTGATTGTTGTTTTGATTATTGCTCAGGCCAGCTGCCACTTGGCTAACAATTTTTGGTAGTGCTGCCATGAGTTGCTCGGATACAAGTCGTGCAACTTCGGGATTTTCTCTTCTTGGAGGCATTGTTCTAAAACACAATTTCAAATTGAGTTTTGGTCAACTTTATATTACTATGGTCGTAACAAATCTACTTACTAAGTTATACGTATCTTATAACATACATCTAATACTATGCATGAGAACGTAAACTCAAAGTAACATACAATAAATAGATAACATGCATAACTCTCATAAATAAACCAAAACATACCAAACATGAGTTTCAAGTACAACCCAAAAATACATTAAATTGTTTACAACTTAAACATGTAGGCTATAAGCCTTAAAAGAAAGTTTTATCAACCCAAAAGCTTCATAACAACGGAGGTTCACTAATGCATCATCACCCAAACCAACAGTTCTATCATCACCATCAAAGCTTCTATCGCCCAAGTTAAGTACGAGTACAACCTCCTGATCGTCCTCCTAGTCTCAAAGGTGACCTCCATGACTTTATAAGTAATTTCATCCTACGAGTTCAGGATTGCCAATACGGCGTGTAGAGAGTGCTGGAAATGGTCCAACCTAATTCGCTGAGTCTGTACTTCATTAGTCATGCCCGAGACCCAAAAGTTCTCTGATGCAGTCAAGCCCTGAGGCTGCGGCACGGGAAATCCAACTACTGGGGGAAGAGAGTTCACGCTTTGCGATCGGGTTCGTGATCTAGATAGCTCGTCCGAAGGCTCGGTGAGAACTGTGATAGTCACCCTCCTAGGAGGGAGAACACGCTTTCGGGCGGTTCTCGTCGTTCTAGGCCCTCACGACGGACCAGCCACATCGACCGGAGGTGGCGCAGGTACAGAAGATTCAACAGTAGACTCTCGGGTGGCCGCGTCACTTTCCTCGAATGGATCACTCTCTTCATTGATGGGTTGGTTCCTCCTAGGGAGGCTAGTAAAACAACCGGATTCGTCGGGGGAGTGCTCGGGGAGTGAAGATGAGTGAGACATTTTTAAACTGCGACAGTAACAAACTTAATTACTAAATGTACTTTAGTAAATAATCACTTCCTAAAAAGAAAATACTTATGCAAACTCACAGTTATGACCATGCTTTTCATTTTTGCGAGAAGCTTTTATTTTAGCCGACTCCAATATAATTGTTCCATGTCCCTCCTTATACATATTAAATTAGACATAGGTGATCAGGCTTTGCCTAATTATAATATGTTAACTCGACACTTATTCCAATTATACCAGTAGTAAGCTTTTTAAAATTAGTTTAGGAAAATAGTTTTTAAAATTAGTTTAGGAAAATAGTTTTTAAAATAAGCTTTTTGGTTATAGTATTTGGTTTTATAGAAAAACCGGTGTTCTCTATAACCTATGGCTCTGATACCAAGTCTGTCACACCCCGCTAAAGCAGAAACACGGGGAGTGATAGTTCAAAATTTCATAGCGATAGAGCTAAAACAACACCAATTGTCCATTCAAATACATAACAAAATAAAACTTAACATTATATCATACAAGTTCAATGTTTTTCCAAAATAAAAGAAACAAGGTGTTCAACAAAACGATTTCAAATTTAAACATGGTTGATGTTGATGCGCCCCAAACACAAGCATTTTTAGTTAACCTTTCTTACCCCTAAAAAGCTTGAATAAATCAAGGTCAACTACAAAGCGTTGGTGAGTTCACAGGTTTTCAATATTATAAACATCTTTTACATAAATGAATATTGAGCAAAATACTTTTATGACACTTAGTAAATCTTTACATCTTAAAACGTTCAAGGCATTTTGTACCCTAATTAATTGTAAGTAATGAGCCACCACTAAACCTTTCGACCACAAAACTCTTTTTAATTCTACCTTAGCGGTGGGACTAAAACCCCACATATGTAGAACCTTTTATTTTGAGTATAGTGCACCCCTACCTGTATTTTTTAGGTGGAATTGCTATCCGCACCCCTACTTGTCCGTTTTTAGGTGGGATTGTCCGTCCAATAGCGCTATCCACAAATACCCTCGGCTTCTCACTTGAGTTAATAGTAGTGTACAAACGTTTATGGAACATTTTACTCAATACAAACTATTAGTGTACATGCCCATTAACATCGATTTCATAGTGTTTCACATTTGGTAATGCAAATGGCTCATATATTACATTTAATTTTTCACCCCAAAACGTATAAAATACTTTAAAAACGGGGCTGTGAAAACTCACCTTTTTGCAAAAGCTCCGCTTAAAGCACGATTCGCCCAGTAGCCGGCCTAACGCTTCCCTATCAAAGTAAAATACCTAAAACGGTCACTTATGTGTCTTAAGGTTAGTTAAGAGGATGAATATGTTTTAAGTCCATAGATGTCCATATATGGCCAACTTGATTATCTATAGTCCCGTTATACATAATGCACATATGCTCTTTAATACGGTAATTTATACCGAAAAGTAATTGTTAGGTCCGATTCAACAAGATCAATATAGGAATCATACGGAAATCATTGAGTCGTATGTTTTATTGATGAAAGCATTAAAGATTACAAACGTGAATGTACTTTAGACGATTCTCATTAACGAATCCTCTACCCTAGACTCCTTTATATACTAGTTGTCTATTACATGGTAAGATCAAACCCATAAGGAATTAAACACAATTTAGAATATTATATTAAATCCAATCCTTCTTTATAACACTCTCCTAATTTAGGATATTTGATCCTATCAGTAATGTTATAATCCTTCAAGTGATCAAAATTCATGAAATCAAACAATTCCAGAATTTCACTTTCGGACATAAACTAATAGTGCTAAAAATGATCAAATTACAGTGACATCGAAAATGACATAGTTTCCCATCTTTTTATACGTGATACATTACTGAGTTAAGGTCCTTATGGCCAAATTTCATGCATTTTGGACATGTAAAAAAGGTTCAAACAATTTATACAAAACAGTGTATCACAGTAGGTACGACAGATTACACCCTGTTGGTAAAACAACCATTTGAGGAGTTCTACTAAATGTTTTTCAGAAATTACAGTTGGATTATAAACACAACACATAAAGGAAACTTTTAAGATAAAAATCACTCATTTTGAATGAGTTATGAGGAAGATATGGCACCACAAATTTGCATGCACACATCTGTCATTAGTTGAAAGATTGCACACTTAACTTTAATAAAATGGTTAATGCCTCAAAACTTCATATTTTTGAATGAAACCGGATTCATATGAACCCTAACTCATAAAAGAAAACTCCAGAAGAAGAACTATACATTATGAACAAATAATTAAAGAGATATTAGCATACAAAGTAGGGTTTAGCTACCGGTGGTTTCACAGTTTGCACACCTAAAATATTTTAGGTGTTTGGAGGGTCAAAACTCCATATTTTCATGTGATTCCACTTGAAAACAGAAGATAACTCATAAAAACTAACTCTCAAAAGAAAAATCATCCTTTTTCATTGGGTTTTGAAAGAGATATGGCCATTTAAAAAATGTGCTTTTCCTGTCTAATTTACAACCACCATGATTTGCATCTGTGAAAGTAGTTAGTTGAAATCCAGAATCCTTAGGATACCAAAGTCCCAATTAAGGTGAACCTTTTAGTTATCTAAGTATTTATTTAGCAGCAAGAAGATGAGATTCTTTAGGATTGGCTTGATATCTTACACAAATACATGTGGCAAACATTATATCAGGTCTACTTGCTGTTAAGTAAAGCAAAGAACCAATAATATCTCTATACTTCTTTTGGTCAACAGATTTACCAGATAAATCTGGTTCAAGTTTAATAGCAGTGGCCATTGGTGTTTGAATACTAGAACAATCAGACATGTCAAACTTTTTAAGTAAGTAAAAAACATAATTAGTTTGATTAATGAATATGCCAGTGGGAAGTTGTTTAACTTGTAAACCAAGAAAGAAAGTTAACACTCCCATCATACCCATTTCAAATTCACTTTGCATGATTTTCTCAAAATTTTGACAAAATTTTGGATTTGTAGAAGCAAATATAATATCATCCACATATATTTGTATTAAGATCATGTCTTCACCTTCCTTTTTCAGAAATAGTGTTGTATCTACTGTACCTCTTTTGAACTCAGAATTCTGAAAAAAAGTTGTGAGAGTTTCATACCATGCTCTTGGTGCTTGTTTAAGTCCATATAAAGCTTTATCTAAGATATAAACATGATCTGGAAATTCCTTGCTAACAAAGCCTTTTGGTTGTTCAACATATACTTCTTCATGAAGAACTCCATTTAGAAATTCACATTTGACATCCATTTGAATGACTTTTATGTTTTTGTGTGCTGCATAAGCTAGAAATATCCTAATTGCTTCTAGCCTAGCCACAGGAGCAAAGGTTTCTTCATAATTTATACCTTCATGTTGGCAATAGCCCTTGGCTACTAGCCTTGCCTTATTTCTCACAATAATTCCATGTTCATCTTTCTTATTTCTGAAAACCCATTTTGTGCCAATAATTGATATTTCCTTTGGTCTTGGAATTAGTCTCCAGACTTTGTTTCTTTCAAATTGATTTAACTCATCTTGCATAGCTAAAATCCAGTCTGGATCCTGAAGAGCTTCACTTGGCTTTTTCGGTTCAATACTGCTTAAGAAATTCACATACAAACATTCATTTGCAGTGACTGATCTTGTTTGTACCCCTTTTGAGACATCACCTAGGATTTGATGTATAGGATGACTTGATGTCCATTTGTTCACATTTGGTAATGGTTGAACAGATGAGACATTATTTAAGGAGTTATATTCATCAATGATTGCATTTGGTTCAGTATTTAGATTAACTGTTGAATTCAAATCTGATGTCTCTCCCTCAAATTGAAAATTCTTTACAGGGGTCAGACGTAATATTTACTGGTGCAGAAATAGGTATTGTAGGTTCTGAAGTGAGTCTAATTGGTTCAGAATTGGCTTGTACAGATTCAGAAGTAGGAAGTCTGAATTTGAGGTTGAGTTAGGTGGTTCAGAAAAACTTGAGATAATAGTTTATGTTGAAATTTGTTCTGGAAGAGTTATGAGAAGAGATGGATTCTGATAATTTGCAGAGACATTAACCGAAATGTCAAATAAATCTTGACACAATGAATCTAATTTTGCTTTTAGTAAGGATTTAGAGTCAAGAGTTTTATCAGTAGTGCTCTTTTCTGAATCTAATAGTTCAGAAACTGGTTTAAGTTTGAGTTCTGAACTGTCTTGTTCAGAGGTCATTGTTGGCTCATGAAATCTGATATTTGAAGTTTCAATGATCCTTTGTGAACTTTTTATGAGAACTCTGTATGCCTTGGATCTTTGTGAATAGCCAACAAACACTCCAGCCACTCCTTTCGGAGCAAATTTGTCTAAGTGTTGTGTGTCATTCAGAAGAAAACATTTGCATCCAAATTTTTTTAAATAATCAATAGAGGGTTTTCTCTTTTTAATAATTTCATAAGGAGTTTTGAGAAGTTTTCTATTGAGTATGGTTATGTTCTGAGTAAAGCAAGCAGTTGTTATTCCTTCTGCCCAAAGAGATAAAGGTAATTCTGAATAGGCAAGCATAGTTCTTGCAGCCTCTACTAAGGTTTTGTTCTTCCTTTCAACAACTCCATTCTGTTGAGGAGTTCCTGTAGCGGAAAAGTTATGAGATATTCCAACAGAAATCAAAAAGTTCTGAAGTTTAGAATTTGTAAATTTTGTGCCATTGTCACTTCTGATCTTTTGGATAGGAAGTTGAAGAAGAACCTGCACTTTCTTCAGAAAAGGAATTACGATATCAGAAGTATCAGATTTAAGTCTAAGAAATTCAACCCAAGTATATCTAGAATATTCATCAACTATTACTAGTATATACTTCTTTCCTCCCATGCTTTGAGTCTTCATTGGTCCACATAGATCCATATGTATCATTTCAAGTGGAGCTTGACATGAAGAAAGCATTTTTAGAGGGTGTGAACTTCTCTTTATCTTTCCAAGCTCACATGCAGAACATAATGAATTTCTTTCAAACTTGATCTTTGACAATCCTCTTACTGATTTGTGTCTTTCCAATTCAGAAATTGCTTTGAAATTCAGATGAGATAACCTTCTGTGCCATAACCGAATTTCTTCTTTCATGGTAGTAGAAATATAACATACTCCTTGCAGTTGACCATCTTCAGTGAATGTGGCAGTGTAGATATCTCCATCTCTATCGGCTGTTAATTTGTTCAGATTTAAGAACATGACAAAAGTCAATATCAAATTGGACTTTCCAATATTTGTCACAGAACTGACTTATACTAAACAGATTGTGCTTGAGACCCTCAACATAGAAAACTTTCATTATAGTGACATCTCCCTTTGTAAAAGTTCCATATCCTCTCACATAGCATTTTGCATTGTTTCCAAAGTTAACTGTTCCTCCATATCTCTCATGATAGTCAGTCAGTAATTCTTTGTAAGGTGTCATGTGTCTTAAACAACCAGAGTCTAAAACACACACATGACATATCTGCAAAAACAATTAATGAGTTTTAAGTACCAATTTAAGAATGGGTCCTCTCAGATTAGCTATTACAGAAGAAATTCTGAATTTTGATTTATCAGAAGTGAATGCAGAAGTCTGTTCAAAATTTTGTTTAACAGATTTATCCTTTTTATATTTATTATAATTTCTTTTTGAGAAATTTGCTGAAGAATTCTTGACTGGTTTCTTAGGATTTTTTTTTGATGTTGGAATCTAATTGAAAATTATGATGTCTACATTTCATACAATGAATATGATTCTTAAGAACCTTCAATATCTCAACACATAAGTAAGAATTAACAACATTTGTTTTAGGAACATAATGCTTGCTTTTATTCAAAGTATTGGCTTTGTGTACATCAAATTTCTTAAAAAAAAGAAATACTATCTAATTTGTCTTTCTTTGAAAGTCTTTCACCTTTTTTCTTCCAAACTAGAGTAGATAGCTTTGTAAAAGATAAGAAATGAGGATTAGAATAAGAAGAACTTAAAATATTCTTTTCAACTTTTGGATTAAGTTTTTCAGATTTAGAATTGGAAGATTGTCCTTTTTCAAAAATCTTGACTCTTTTGACAAAATCTGAAGATGATATTGATGACTTTCCTATTGTTGAATAAGACGTGTCTTTTAAATCATTCTTAGAAGGAGTAGAATTGGAACCTGTAGAAGAATTAATTTCAGAAGATGTGTAATGTTTATATTCATCTTTCAAGAATACACCATTAAACATTTCTAAGGGTAATTTTGGTGCTTCAGATTTTAATTTCTCTCCCTTAGTCATAGAAGATTTAGATTTATAAACTATGTATCCATCTTTGTCTATTATTGCAACATTAGGATCATTATCATCATCAGAATCTGACGCATTCATCAAATCTGAAAAGTTGTTCTCAGTCATATTTAAGGCAAAAAAAATTAACATGGAAAGTTTCTTTTTATTTTCAGAACTTGATTTGTTGATAAGAACTTCCTCAGTTTCATCATCAGAATTATCAACGAATATTTCTGAAGGCTCATTATTCTCATTTAAAGATTCAATTTCTGAAAATTCTTCATATATGTTTTCAGGAATTTATTTACAATTTATTTTATTTGGAGCTTCAGAAGTATTATTTGATGTACATTCAGAAGTTGTTTCTGAAATAACTTCATATTTTAATTCAGAAGATACTTCAGAAGTAACTTCAGAAGTATTTGAAACTTTAAAGATTGTTTCAGAACTTATTTCTGATTCAGAATTTATTATTCAATCACTTGAGTAAAGAGCTTTTTCATCTGAAAACAAAACTTCTGATTTGATAAATGGAATTTTTTCAGGCAAAGAATGATTAGCAGTTTTATTTACAACACCTTTACTTTTCTCATTGAAAATTTTCATATTTGAAACATCATATAAATTTGAAGGTGCCTTCTTCAGAATTTGACTTTTATTGCATCCTAAGCCTGTTTTGTTATTATAAAATTTTGAATTCTGAGTCTAACTTGTTAAAATGTTCGTAGTTTGTTCACTTTGACCTCTCTTAAAATTCAGATCTTCTAATTCCTTGATCTTTTTGTATAATTCAAGTCTTTCTTGATTCAGAAAGTTCATTTTGACATTCAGAACATTTTTTTCCGATTTTTCATTAAGAATATCTTTTTGCATATTATCCATCTTTTTTTTTAACAAAGATTTTTCTTTAGAAACTTTTTCAAGTGTTTCTTCAGCATTTTGACAATTTTGTTTATAGATTTGACTTTTAGCTCTAAATTTATTTACCAGTGTTCTTTCACCTTTTATTCTGTTACTGAGATTTTCAAATTCAGAAGTCATGTTCGGAATTTGGTCTTGCGTGTTATTTTTAGAATTATTAGAATTCAATGATGAAATTGTTTCAGAATTAAGTTCAGAAGAAGAAGTTTGTACCTCAAAATCATGTGCATGAGTATTTTCTGGATCCATCTGACACATGTAGCAGTTTGAAGCATAATGAACAACTTCTTCATCATATTCTCCATCATTCTAGTTCAACCAATCTTCTTCATATTTTGTTACTAGAGCAGGATTCATTTCCTTCTTCTTTGCAAGTAGATGTTTCTTTTCATAGTAACCAGCATTCTTACCTTAGGCATTTTGCATTGCCTTGCAAAATGACCAGGTTTTCCATAATTGAAACACCTAGCTGTTCCTGTCGTATCTTATTGAACAACATCTTGACTTAAGATCTTCTTAGCTCCATCTTCAGACTTTGGTTTATTTTTGTATTTCTAATTGTATCTTTGATGGAACTGCCTTGTCATGAAAGCAATATTATCATAAATTCTTTTCAACTCTTCATTTGACTCATTTCCATCACAGAGGCCAGTTTCTGGAATTTCACAAACTTTGTTCTTTGATGTCATGGTCATTGAACTATTTAACTTCTTGCTTAACAAGGCTACAATATCATTTGTCTTTTTCTGTGCATTCTGTCTAAATTTGATTTTATCTTGTTGAAACAAAATCCCAAAAACATCATTGATGGATTTTTTAGACATATTCCTGGTAACCATGTTGTCAGAAAAGCTAGACCATTCATTCCCCAAATTATTAAGAAACTTATTGTTAATTTCTGAATTTGATTTCTGAACACATTTCTCCTTAAGTCATTCAGAATATTATTGAATCTGTGATAAGTTTCAGTGATTGATTCACCCTCTTTGTATCCGAAATTCTCATATGTACCAATACATATGTTCAGTCTCTTAGCTTGAGCTTTAATACTCCCCTACATCTGAGCCTACACTTCATCTCACATGGCCTTAGCAGAAGTTAAGCTATCAACTCTGTTGAATATTTCATTTGCGATGGCCATGGTGAGTAAAGTAAGTTCCCTTCTATTTACTTTGTCTTACTCCTTTTCAGCATTTTATACATACTAGGACTCTTCTTGATCCGGGTAGCTGGAATTTCAGGAGTAGTTTATGTTCTAGGAACAAAAGCAATCTCCACGTAGACTTTAAGGGGTCCATTGATAATGGATTTCATCAATGCCTCATCAATGTTATCTAATAACTGAATCATCCTTATGCGCCATTGATGATATTCTCCCAAGAACAGAGTAGGTGGTTTAGTTTCAGATTCGGTTGAGACAATTTCTTTCGACATCTTGATTTGCGTTGGTCCCAAATGACTCTACAAGAGTTTGTTAGGACTAAAATTGTATTGTGTCAAAATAAGAAAAAGGATATGCTTAAATGTAAAAGGAAGTTTATAATTCCTTAAATTCTTTCCTTCCTTTAATAGGTTAGTCCTATCAATATAAATAGGAGTCTAGGGATTCATATTAAAAATAAGTTGATTACATTAGAGCTGAAATATTGTTAGATCAAGATTGTAATCGTTCTAAGTGAGATATACGACTACGAAATACTTTTAATCATCGTTTTCTTATTGTGTTCTTTGATATTTATATTGTACTTGATAAATCTGGGATCCACAATTGGTATCAGAGCCTGCGATATGAGTTTTGGCTTTTTTCTGAAGTGATCAACGAAAACAGAAGGTAAAATCTCAATTTATGTTTCTTTGATTTTTTTCTCGATCCATACTTCCGACGCTTTACCCGATAAAAAGTCTTATAAATCCAGATCTAATTTTTGTCTCTTTTCCTTACTCGATAAAACCTTAAATTCTGTCTGCTAGAATTTTTGTCGATCGATATTAGAAAAACTTGATTTTTATTCGGATATTCTAATATGTTTTAGTTAAAATTATTCTAGTTATTTTAAGTTACTTTTGAAACTCTTTACATAAGAAAACTCAGGAACTAGTAACTCTTGCAGCTTTTGTTACTAAAGAATTCTTAACTAAAAATCATAAACTTTAGTAGTTTTGATTTTTATTCTTGACTGAAAAATAAGAAACTCGAGAGCTTAGCTATTCTTGTCCATAAAAAGACTTGTTCTTTTTAGTCAAGAACCCTTTGTTCTTGTTTTCTTGTTTATCAGTTAAGAAAATTCAGATTCGATATCCTTGAGTTTTTATCGAGTCCTTATCAATCTACAAACTTTATTATCGAGTCAACAGTGATCGATATAAAATTCTATATCGATCCGGTTTCATCCAAGGAAAAAAAATTTCTCGAGTATTTATCAAATCGATAAACTTCTGTTATCGAGTCTTTTCTGATCGATAACTTCTGCTTTTTGAGTTAAATTGATCGTAGAAATTTTTATCGAGTCCCCCTCACCTGACAAAAATTGTTATCGAGCCCTTATCACCCGACAAGAAAACTTGTCGACCCAGTCTAACCCGATAAAAATTCTTCTCGACCCTTCATCTATTGAGAAAAATCTTCTGTTTTCCAAAGTAAACTCAGAAAATTACCAAAACTCACAGATCGAGATCATCCAGTCAAGTACAATGACTACACGAGAAGACATGGCAAGTGGTTCAGACACAAAACCCCCAATTCTATTCCCCGGAGTGTACTCATTGTGGAAACACCGATTTCTTGACTTCGTGGAGAGGAATGACTATGCTGATGAAATCCGTCCTGCTATGCCGAATGAAGGACCCCCTCTAGTTTTTTTACCAAACCCATCCTGCTATGCCGAATGTTGACCCTCCTCTACCTGCTTGACAAGAAATCAAGGCAAAGTCTGCCTATAATGACACCAAAAAGAAAATTACAAAAGGGGATCAACTTGCCAAATCCTATCTTTTGATGAGTATCCCGAGTGAAATCTACATGAGCATCGATAGCCACAAAAGAACTGCCAAAGCCATGTGGGAAGAGATTGAGAAATTCATGCTTGGTATAAAAATCGGGACTCAAAGATTGATAGACGTTTCTTAACTCTTCTTACTATGTCCTTACTGTTGATCCAAAACTCCTCTTAGTGATTTGAATATGATTCCACTGTTTACTTAGTGAAAATTCCATTATTAAGTTATAATTCCAGTTCAGTGATAGCATACGCTGATTGCACTCAGCGATCATTGAACATCAGGAATTCTAACCCTATTCTTGAAATTCTGAGGAACAACAGTCACACCATAAGTTAATTCAGCGACAGTCGAAGACCAAGCTGAAGATAGAGATAATCACCTAGTGATCTGAAGCGGTTCAGTGATCGCAAGGACTATATAAACAAAGATGTGAAGTCTAGCTAGGCCTCAGCGATACTCTGAAAGTTCATTCTTAAAGTTTCAAGTTCAGCGATCAAGTGAAGCCTATCAGTAAGACTAATGTTGATCTTATCCTCGATGCACAAAAGTCAAAACCTTATACTATGTCAGAAAAAGGACGTACGGATTGTCTCTTATGTCCCCATCAAATCTGATATGGTACTGTTCATATACGGCTAAAAGCATGGTTGCTTTTTGAACAAAGGACAAGCTTCTAAAGAAGGCTTGACACGTGACATATACCTTTAGTCTTGCATTAAATGTGACGGGTATAAATAGATGAAGATCCCTTCTTCATTCTTATGCATGCATACTACCTTCTCTCTCCTCAATCCTCTGTTGCTATTCCTTTCTTTAGCCCTGATAATTTCCCTCTATGGAAAGAAAGAATGACTCTATTCCTAGAAGGGTCAGATCCTAAGATCCCCTATTATCTAGAGAATGGACCATTTGTTCCTATAGTCTTGGTTCCTACAGTACCTGCCACTGCAACCTCTCCTGCTATTGCTGAGAGAAGAATCGTCAAAACTCCAGATCGATGGAGTGAGGACGACAAAAAGGAAGTAGCTATAGATGCTAAAGGTAGATCTATAATTGCTATGTCTCTACCAGATGAAGTTTATCACTCAGTGATGAAAATGAGAACATCTAAATCCATGTGGGATACTCTTTGTATTCAATATGAAGGAACTAATGAAGTTCAGATTACAATCTGGTGAGATAGTATGAAAGTTTTATGTGCACTAAAAATTAAACACTTTCTCAAATTCACGAAAGATATTCAACTGTCTATTAATAGATATGAAAATTGTTAATAGAGAATATTTTAATGCTGAAATACTGACATAATTCATGGAGGCACTACGTGAACAATGGGGAGTGTACACTACATGTTTGAAATTGTCAAAGAATCTTGAAACTCTTTTCTTAAGTGCTCTATATGGAATGTTGCTCAAATGAAGAGCAATCCCAAGCCTTAAAAAGAAACCTCATAAAAGATATCAAGAGTGCCAAAAGTACTTCTTTGGCACTAGTGACTTCAGAGGTGGAACCTTCCAAACGTGTCTCCTCTTCCATCACCTCTATCACTGAGTTTGATGACTCTCTAGCACTTGTCACTAAGAGTAAGTTTAGAAAAACACTGGCTATCACTGACTTTGAAAAGTCAAAGACTCTTCCTGCTGATAAAGCCTCATCAATCTGCTATAATTGTCAGCGCAAGGGTCAATTCGCAAGCGAGTGTAGATCCAAGAAAGTCGCTGCACCAACAACCTCTCAGATTTCTAATAAATCTAAAAATGAAAAATATTCTAAGTTAAAAGAGAAATATCAGAATCTAAGAAATAATCAGCGAAAAGGAAAATGCCTTGTCGCTGAAGAGGCAGATTGGGATCAGGAAAACGATTTGGCAAATACCACTAATGAATCTGAATCAGAAGAAGAAGACATATCCTTAATATATCTTATGGCCAGAATTGAAGAAGTTGAAGAGGCATCTGACACATCTTCTTCAGATTGTCCATCAACACAGGTACTCACTTCTTCTAAACCTGAATATGATAGCTTGTCAGCTCTCGACTCTATGACTGTTGAATTTTACAATGCTTTAAATGGCAAGATCAAAGTTGAACAAATTAACATTGATTTATCTGTACAATTAAAGAATTTCCATTTAAAAATCAAAGAACTTACTAAGATTGAAGAAAATCTTAAAGACCAGTCTTTGTAAATCAAACAATCAACATTAAAAGACAACAAGCTATCACTGATAATGAAAAGGCTATCGCTGATATCAAGGCTGAAGAGACTACCATCGAAGGATGGTGTAAGGCTTCTGAAAAAGTCAGTGAGATCATCAATTCCCAAATTCCTAAGAATGTCAAAAGTGGTTTAGGATATACCTCTGACAAAGAAGAATCAGAGACAAACCGTTCCATGTTAAACTTCGAAATGTTCGTTTCTTCTATCCTTGATCCTTCTTCTCAGAAAACTCCTATCACTGAGAAAAGATTTCCTAAGTCTCATTCTAAAGATTCAAAGAAGGTGATCATAGACAAGTTTCTTGATCATGCTCCTAGAATCAAGAATTTTTCATAAACAGAAGAAGAATTTCTCTACTCCTTCAGTAGGTCATTCTAAATCTAGAAAGAAGAATCCATGATTCATTCAGAGATCTACTACCAGAATTAAAATTGATCCGAATCCATCTGTCCCTGAAAAAAACTATCAATCCTCCAAGGACAATGGACAAAGGAATTCTTGGTTCTGGTCCTGATAATGCTTCTACCTCCTCTCTGAACACCTTCACCTCCACACCCATTTTTAAATATAGGAAATGCTATCATTATGGTGAAACTACCAATATTGCAAGCAAATGTACAAACGCTACAAAAGCTGAAAAATTGGCTCATGGTAAGAAAGTAGCTCAAGCTGATAAATCAGCAAGAACGAAATCCACCAAGGTTGGTAAAACTACCAAGGTGAAGATAACCACTGAAGAAAATCTTTCAGCTAGCAATTCATCCGCCAAACCTTTTGTTGGGTCCCTATGAAAGATTAATCCTTTTGTTGTATGCAGAGTGTTAAGGGTATCTGGTATCTAGATAGTGGATGCTCAAGGCACATGACAAGCAGAAAATCGCTGCTCTCTGAATACAAGGAAGAAAATGGTTTCTTAGTGACCTTCGGTGGAAATGGCAAAGGATACACCAGAGGTTATGGTGTACTATCCAACGGAGCAACTTCCTTTTCTCGAGTTGCATATGTTGAGGGACTAAAGCACAATTTATTGAGCGTCAGTCAACTCTAAGATAAAGACTTTAAAGTTTTGTTCACAAAACCAGATGTGCGTTCACTGATAAAAATGATATGCCTGCTTTAAAAGGCAAAAGGTCAGATGTTATTAATATGGACAATACTCATTCTGACAATGTGTGTTTTCTAACGAGAGCCTCCTCTGATGTCAACTGGTTTGGCATAAGAGACTTTCTCATCTTAACTTCAAAACGATTAATGATTTATCAAGAAAGGAACTTGTCAGAGGCCTACCTAAGAATGGCTTTGCAAAGGAATCTCTTTGTTCTGCATGTGAAAAAGGCAAGCTGACAAGGGCCACGTTCAGATCTATGCAAGTATCCTCAATAACCACTCCACTTCAATTACTTCATGTGGATCTTTTTGGACCTGTCAATGTCCAATCCATATCAGGCAAGAAATATACTCTTGTGATAGTAGATGAGTATTCCAAATATACATGGGCATTCTTTCTACGATCTAAGAGTGATACGCCTGATGAAATAATTTCTTTCATCAAGAAGATTGAGTTGCTGAACAATGTTCCAGTTCGTTCTATAAGAAGTGATCATGGTACTGAATTCAAAAACAGTAATGACTCCTCAGCTAAATGGTGTTGCGGAAAGAACAAATCGAACTATTATCGAAGCAGCTCGCTCATGCTCAACGAATCTCATCTTCCAACTCAGTTCTGGGATGAAGCAGTAAATACTGTCTGTTACACTCAGAATCGATCCCTGATTGTAAAAGGATTCAAGAATACTGCTTATGAATTATTTCATGAGAAGTCACCCTCAATAGAACACTTCCATATCTTCGGATGTAATTGTTACATCCTGAATGACAGATATTATTTGAGACAGTTCGATCCCAAAGGTGATGATGGTATATTTCTTGGGTATTCTGTAGTATCCAAGGCATTCAGGGTCTTCAATAAACGAAGACAACATGTTGAAGAAACCTTCAACGTAAACTTTGATGAATCTAGACCTTCAAATTCACCTTCCATCCCTGAAAAAGATGAAGAACTAAATAACTGGATGAAATCTAACTATGGGGAACCTAAATCGTATTTCAGTACACCTCCAGTCACTGAAAATAATGATGATAATGGTCGTGTTCTTATTCCCACATCACTGAATAGTAACAATTCATCATCAGGGATGAATGTTACTCCATTAAATTAGATTCCTCCATCCAGTCCCTCTATTGATAATTCTTCAGAAAATAATCAAACATCTTCCTCTTCTCCAGCAAATGAAATTCCTTCAGGATCTCCTCCTGAGATGATTACAGGAAATGAAGAACGTCACGCTGATCTAACATCTTCTCCTGAAGAGGCTGCTGAATCATCAATTGATTCAAATCCTCAGGTACCAGCTCAGAGATGAACTCAAAATCATCCCATATCCATGTATAGGTGTTCAAACAAGAAGAAGTATGGCTACCATATGTCTCTATGTAAACTTTATTTCTGTTATAGAACCTAAGAAGATCGATGAAGCTATCCTTGATCAAGATTGGATTATCACCATGCAATAAGAACTCTCTGGATTTAAAAGAAACAAAGTGTGGAAGCTTGTTCCAAGAGCCTTTGACAAAACCGTTATAGGCACCAAATGGGTGTTTTGCAACAAGGCTCGACTTGTTGCTCAGAGATACAGACAAGAGGAAGGAATAGACTATGATGAAACTTTTGCTCCTGTAGCAAAACTGGAAGCAATCAGATTGTTCCTTGCCTTCGTTGCTCATAAAAATTTCAAAGTCTATCAGATGGATGTTAAAAGTGCCTTCCTGAACGACTAGTTGAAAGAAGAAGTCTATGTCGAACAAGCTCCTGGCATTCCTGATGCAAGACATCCCAGATACGTCTATAAGCTAGATAAGGAACTCTACGGGTTGAAACAAGCTCCCCGTGCATGGTATGACACTCTCTCTAAATATCTTCTCGCTGAAACGTTTGTTCGTGGTATGATTGATCAAACCCTCTTTCTTAGAAAACGTAAGGGACATATCATTCTTGCTCAGATATATGTAGATGACATTTTCTTTGGTTCCACGAATCCTAAACTTTGCACTCGTTTTGCCAAATGTATGAAAAAGGAATATAAAATAAGTATGATGGGTGAACTAACATATTTTTTTGGTCTTCAAGTAAAGCAATCTGATAAAAGGCATGTTCATATGTTAAAGTAAATATGTTAAAGATATGTTGAAGAAATTTGATTTAACTCAAAGTTCTTCAATGAAAACTCCTATGACACCTCCTCTAACTTTAAATAAGGACCTTGATGGTAAACCTGTTAATGTCACTGCTTTTAAAGGAATGATAGGATCCTTACTTTATCTAACTGCTAGTAGGCCTTATATTATGTATGAAACCTGTTTATGTGCTAGATATCAATCCGAAACCAAAGAATCCCACCTCATCGCTGTAAAGCGAATCTTCAGGTATCTAAAAGGGACTCCTAATCTTGGTCTCTGGTATCCCAGAGACTCAGGGTTCGATCTAATGGGTTATTCAGATAGTGATTTTGCAGGATGCAAAAATTGATAAGAAGAGCACCACCGGTGGGTGTCAGCTCATTAGTGGAAAGTTGATAACTTGGACAAGTAAAAAGAAAAATTCAGTGTCCACTTCAATCGCTGAAGCTGAATATGTAGCAACATGGAGTTGTTGTGCCCAAATTCTTTGGATGAGAAGTCAGCTCGCTGATTATGATATTCAGTTATTCAAAATCCCTATATATTGTGACAACACTAGTGCTATTGCAATTGCAAGCAACCTGTACTTCACTTTAAGACCAAACACATCGAGATCATATATCATTTTATCAGAGATCACATTATGAATGGTGAAATTGAACTTCATATTATCCCCACAGATTTTCAGTTCGCTGATCTTTTTACAAAACCTCTTGAAGAATCAAGACTTAATATGTTAATCAGCGAACTAGGAATGTTAAACATAGAAGAATAACTTCTTCAGTGTCTTACACCTTCAGTGATCATAAAAATGACTTTCAAGTTCTTCAGTCATTCGCTAAACTATAAAACGGATATCACTCAGGTATGTACTTCTAAACTATACACTCTCTGAATGTCTTCTTATTCAGAGAATGGATCTCAAAAATTGAAAACCCATCACTGACAATCCTTTATTGTTAAATGATGAAGGAATTTAAAGATAATGATTAACATTTATTTAAATGATAATCTTAATCACATTTTCAAATAAAAAAAGGACACGTCGGACCTTTATCTGACACACGATGGACCATGACGTTTCCTATCCTATCAAACCCTAGGGATGTGCGTTTGGTCATCATTATTTTTCAAAAACCTAAAATCGTCATTTAGCCTTCTCTCTCTCCTCATTCTCATTCTACTATAAATGAAACTTTCCTCTTCATTTGTTTCTCTATGCGCCCAAAACATTCAAAAAGAAAGAATTTCTCTCGAATCTTCAAATTTTACCAAGAACACCAAGAACACGCACTTGTACGTTTTTTCTCCTGTTTTCACTTTCAAGATTTGATCTAAAGCCTTTTTTACTTACTAAAAACAACTAAAATGTTGTTTACTTCATCTCGAAATCATTTATAACCCTTTATTATAAAGATTTCA
The DNA here is from genome assembly GCA_036898165.1 of Silybum marianum. Taxonomy (NCBI): domain Eukaryota; kingdom Viridiplantae; phylum Streptophyta; class Magnoliopsida; order Asterales; family Asteraceae; genus Silybum; species Silybum marianum. The sequence continues at coordinate 25,403,587 of CM072536.1, read as the reverse complement.
TCTTTAAAATTCTGGATTGAATTTATTAAAAACTAAAAACCTGTTCTAAGCTTCTTCTTCTTAGAACAAAAGAAGTTTTGGTCAGTTTAATCCAAAAAAAAATCTAAAACTTACAAAACCTTTTTTTGGTATCTTTTCTTTACCAAAAATCACCAAGATTTGGTATATTTGTTTACATATTTCTTATTTTTGCCAAATAACAAGTATTTTGATTTTTGTTCATCAAAGTATTTGTTTTCTTAAATCATTTTAAATACGGTATTCTTAGTACCAACACACATCTTGGTTTATACATCTTGTTGTATTAAGCCATGATTTTTCTATTTGGTGTTCCTATCTTTGAAACAGAAATGGCCTCATCCAGCAAGAATATACAAACTGAAGCATCTGTCCCTATCTCTCTTGAGGGTGCACCTGCATGTACCTTCACGCCTGAGCAAGCAACATTCAAGCCTTGCAACTACATTGCTCTCGTGGACATCCCTGAAGACAAGCCGCACTTCAAAGATGGTGCGAAGTACATCAAAGCATGCCCTCTAATGTACGCCTTCGTCCACATCCCAATCGGAATCACCTCTCACCATCAGGCGTTGTGGTATACTGCTCAATGCACCACCCTTACCACTGACAAGGGCAACACACTCCCTGCCATAGGGTTCAATATTCCTCTTGGCATTTCTCCTTCACTGCCGGTTTCCGCATAAATGCTCTTCGTCTTCCCTCTCGAGGCAAAAATCAGCAATTGGTACCTGAACCCACCAAGGACCAAATTGTGAACTTCTTCGACTCTATCGGTTATAAATGGGACAGTCCTACTGAGCGAACCCTCACAAAGATGGAGAAGAAGAGGCTACCTGCTTAGTGGTAATACATCTTTACCCAGATTATTCAGTGCCTAGGCTCTAAGACCGGCTCCCAAGATCAAGCTAGCAAACACTTCATGGATCTTGGCTACGCTCTCTACACCAACCATAAGCTGAACTACGCTGACTACATATTATTCAGTGATATCTGGGTAAACGCTCAGAAAAGGGAGAAGATTATCCCTACCTAAGATTCTTTCCAACTATTCTGGAATTTGCCTTTAAGGAAGAATACCCTAAAATCGCAAACCAGAATTTTTCTCAAGTAGGGAAGAAAACGCTGGAAATTGAAGAACAACAAGGAGATGCTCCCTACACCCCCTACATGCTGCAACTTATTAGCAACGCAGCTCAAGTGTCCATATCACTGCCAATTCCAACAGTGATTATCCAAGACACCTCTCTTCCCCAAAAACGCATAAAGCCGATCAACGATCATAGAAAGACCATCGCTCACAAACCCATCACCAAAAAGCAATAGAAGGGAGTCTCTCAACAGACTTCCCTCTCTGACATAAGCGCATCAACAATGCCACACTCTGCCGCAGCCACGACAACGGCCTCTACATCCGTTGCCGCTTCTTCAACATTACCTCCATTTTCAGTGACTCCGGTCACTAAAAGTGTAATAGCCAGCTCCGCTGAAGCTGGATCAGGTAATACTTTCACAGCCTTCTCTTCTTCTTCTACCACCTCTTCTTTGGTCCTCACATCAACTCATGATTCAGAGATAGTTGTCCCTATCTCTGATGAGGTTGAAATGCACATGGTCTAGGCCTCAGCTTTTTTTTCGACATTCTAAGTTTTGGAAACCCACTCACACAGGACCTTAGAATGTTTCTCACAAACATTCTAAGACACAGGTTAGTGATCCACAAGACACTACCGTCGAACGTGGTATCCCTGAGAGTAATCCTCACGATACTCTCAAGGTTAAAAATATTTCTTCACCTCATATTTATTCTAATCCAGAACTCTTTCTGGCTGCTTTATCTGTGCTATCATCAGGTGTTCAAGCTCCTAGCTTTTCTTCAGCGACGACCACCTTCACCACGACAACGTCAATCCCTGACATTCCAATCAGCGGACCAAGCTCCTCTCTGAAATCTCTAGAGACGAATAAAGCTACGGAGATCAATAAGAAAAAGGAGAAATTCGCCGCTCAGCTTCCGTCCTTAGTCGTTGATATTCCGAAGATTGTTCTTCCCCCTCCCTCATTCCCAGCGATTGACTTCCTGGTGAATGAATGTGCGCTCACCAGGCACCGGGTAGACACACTGCAGGTATCTTCAGAGATAATCTTCCGAACGGTTAGCGGAGTTCCCGGAATGAAGGCCACGCTAAATAACATCAATACTGACATTCAGACAGTTAGAGATGGCAATTTGACGAATGGGAAGGCCATCGAGAAGCTGGAAAAAACGGTGGAAGCTCAGGGAAAGATACTTGAGGCCATTCAAAAGGCCCAAGCTGAGAGATGCTGCTTCTTCAGAGCATCGCTGAGAAGGGGTCTTCCTTCTCTGCTGAAGACAAGGTTACATTGGCTAAGGTCTCTAAGACCCAGTCTGAGCACACTGAGAGCCTAAAGGCTATTAGTTCTAATGTGCGTACCCTCATGGTGCACTGTCTACCTGCTGACACAGAGGAGGAGAGATGTGTAGAGGAGCTCGCTAATGAGATAATTGAAGAGATGTGAATGAAAATTTATATGGTAGTCCAATCCCTCTCTACAATCAGCAAGAACCTCAACAACAACAACAACAACCTCCCATCGTAAATGATGTCGACGAAGAAGAAGAAGAAGAAGAAGAAGAAGAAGAAAATGATGATGATGATGATGATGAATATGATGACATTCCTCGTCATGGAAGAAATAATGATGATGATGATGATGATATCCATCCTAGCTTCAATAAATTCTTCCATCAAATTGTTAGATATTAAAGTATGAGTCAAAGAAGAGATGTCTACAAATGTCAACACACACTTCTTGTTATAACTAATTGTTGTTAGACGCTCCCTTTATGACACATGGCACTTTGTAATTGGCTAGCATTTTGACTTTCTGTCTTTGTATTTGTATAAATAGCATTGTATTGTGTTTGTAAAAATAGTCGATAAATATATTTACATTTTGAAGAATACTATGCGTAAGTCATTTCATAATCTTTGTTCTTCATTCTGTTTACTGTTCTATTGATTTAAATTGTTAATTGATCTGCTTCCGCAATTCACTCAGATTCAATACTCTCAATTAACAATCGGTTTAAAGGAATCTGGAACCAAGAGCCTTCTAATCAATCTATTGATTATTAGATCTCTTCCATTGAAAGAATTCCTTTCAATCGAACAGTATTTTCTCAGATTCAAAATTTGTTTATCAATCCACTCTGTTTTACGAAATTTAGTTAAATCGTTAACAATCTTCTCTTAAATTGAGTCATTCATTTTGTAATCTGAAGAAACAGTGATATTATCGACCTGTTCTTCTTGAGATTTAATTGTTCTAAATTTCTTTCAAATCTTCAAATTTTCTCTTCTATCATACTCAAATGACAAATTCGAGCTTGAATGCTTTGTTTATACGTACGGGTCCCTGACTAAACCTCCAACTCTTGTACGTGATGAATACCCACAATGGAAGATTCGAATGGTTAACTTCTATGAGGGATTGGATGCTGAGTTATATCCAATTATTCAAAACGGTCCGTTTGTTCCCACCACTACTATTCCCAGAATTCCCTACCGCAAATTCGGATGAGGTACCGGCAAGGCGGTTCGAAGTCAAGGAATAAGCTGGGCCGATGAAGAAAAAGCTAAGGTGGAATTAGCTAAGAAAGCTAAGTCTCTGTTGATAATGGCCATTCCAAATGAGATTTTTCAATCTCTGGACTCATGTGACACAGCAAAAGATTTATGGGATCAACTGGAGAATCTCTTAGAAGGTGGTGCGAAAATGAAAAAGAACAGAAGAGCCCAAGCTCTAAATGAATATAATAGTTTTCAAGCAATCGACCGATGAATCTACGGAACAAACATTTCATCGATTCAACAATACGATTAATCTCTTGCAAGAGATGTGACATTGTTAGATCAAAGGAAGACAACAATGTTCTATTTCTCAAAAGGTTAAACCACGAATGGTCAAATCTATCCATGTCACTACAAGCCAATCAGGATCTTGAACAATGGTCGCTGCATGATGTATTCGGTACACTACAAGCTCATGAAAAAGAAGTTGTTCAGAAAAGAACAAACATCGGAGGTCCTCTGGCTTTGATCTCAGAAACAAAAGGAATCAGAAGACGAAGTGATGACAGGAAGAAATCGAAGGCCTTCATATCAGAGACTGCTCCAGAAGATGACTCTGAATCAGATGATGAAATTAAAGCGTTTGCTGACTCTCTGGCTTTAATAACCAAGCAATTTACTAATCGTTTTGGAAATAGGTCTTTGAAAGGAAATAAACGATTTGATCGTCCCTATGTTCCTAAACAAGAAGTACAGAGAGTAGAGAAAACGAAGAAGAAAAGAAAGAAGAAGAATTAAAAAGGAAGAAAGATGTCTGCTACAGATGTGGCAAACCCGGACATTACTCGAGAGATTGCAGAGGAGCTCTGGAAAAGGATAAAACTTATTACAAAAACAAACATAAGTACAATGTCACTGAAAGAGCACACTTTGCGAGAAAGAAAAGCGGGTGCAAGATGAATCCAGCGGTGATGAAGCCATGTTCTGTGGAATGGCAAACACAAACGAATCAGAGGATCAACCCTGCGAGTCACCGGTTAGTAATTTCTCTGGATCATACCGAGCTTGAACAAACGATTGTGATGTTATCAAACAATTTTGAGGAACTAAAGCGAAACTCACAATCGAAAAGAAATTACGAAAAAGTGCCGAGAAAACTCTTTCTACAATCAAAAGGGAAAGAGATATTTTCAAAAGAGAAATGGATTTACTTACGAGAAGAAAAACTCGAATTAAATACGCAAAGGAAACAATTTCCATGAGTTTAAAACTTTACGAAGAAAAACTTAAAAAGGAAATTTTGAATCTCAATAAACACGGAAGAAAAAAGGAAAGAAATCGAGAGACAAAGAGAGTGATAGACTCAACTACGTAGCACTTAAAAACTATTTTCGAGAAGAGAGAGAATTTTTACACATTGAACTTCAACGAGAAAAAGCTACGATTATAACATATACGGATGCACGAGAAGGTTCATGACAAAATTAACACACAAGTAGGAAGATCTGGACTTGGCTTCGAGGACCTAGATCCCTACACGTGTAAGAAAAGGTCGGATACGAAATACATTTTTTGTGTTGGACAAATACGAAGCCAAAGTTTCCAATTTTGTATGAAAAATCTATTTTTAGAAAATCTAGATATGAAAATCATCATAAAACAAGCAAACTTCAATTCGAAAATATTGAATATTGTTGTAAAACAAATGTTGATCTAAATAAAGTTCAGAAGAAAGATGATATTTTCAATTTTGGTTCAAATAAACATACAATTTTGAATCCAGAGGCTGATATTTTTGTTCCAAGTCAGGCAGAAGAAGATCTACGACTTATGTTTGAAAACGATATTCTCTCTACTCTGGATAAGTGTTTTAGAAATGAAACTCTTTGTGAGAATCATCCAGAGATCACTCTCATTCATTTGAAGATTTACATCTTTACGAAACACAAGAAAGCTTTGCTGAGATTACGTATCCATGGGAAAATGACAATAATGATGAAGAATTTTTTGATAACTCTGAAAATTACCTTTCAAATTTAGAAATTAATTCTTTTAAATCATCAAAAATTATCACAAATAATTCAGAAATTATTGATAAAAAGGATGATTATTTGTATACTGATAAATCTCAAGAAATCAAAGCTTCTGATAGAGATTGTGCTAAACTTTCAAGTGGTATACCTATTCTTCCCCGTTTGTTCCGGAACGAGAGAAAATCGATATCTATACATCCGGACTTCTTCGATATGTGTCTCAAAGCCAAAACATGTCTTGAACTTGAGAAAGAGGCAGAACTCAAAACCAAAGTGCAAAATCAAAAGATTTTAAACTCTACTCTTCCGAAGTTTACTAATATTCAAAAAGGCAAATGGAAATCCTCTAATACTTATGTTCCTTTTTCAGTAAATAACAGAGCTTCTGCAAAAGTAGATCAGAGGAAGAACACAGAGAAGAAAAAGCCAGAACTAAAACAAAAGTCTAGTCTAGATAGGTTCTCTAGAACAACTGATACTAGAAAAGACTTTAGAAAGAATAATTGTAATTACCATTCTCGCAATGACAATTCAATTCAATCTTCTATGTTTCGGTCTTACGAATGTTTTTCTTGTTCTTAAAGTTAAAACAATTTTTCTCGCAAACCTACGATCATTCCAATTCACGGTATGTTTATCACAAAAAGAATAAAACTCAAAAACACCAAAAACCAAAAATAAAGTCTTTACCTTGTTAAATCAAAAAACGAGCATACTCCAAAAGCTAACATAACGGGACCCATTATGCGATGGGTACCTAAGAAATTACGATTTTTGATTGCGAAACGAGCGTGTGCATATACGGTATCTTGACTGCGGATGCTCGAGGCACATGGTGGATCCCAAAATTTACTATCCCAATTCAAGGACAAATCGGGTGGAATAGTAACTTTTGGTGATAATGGTAAGGGTCAAATAAAAGGCTACGGTACTCTACAAGAAGGTAATATCACCTTATCAAAGGTAGCTCATGTTTACGGCTTGAAACATAATCTCCTCGGTGTAAGTCAACTTTGTGATTCTAAAATACTAGTAGTATTTGATGAAAAACATTGTTATTTATTCTCTAAGGCGGTGAAGAACTTTGGAGAGCGAGACGGGAAAGGTAACTTGTATATGATGAATTTTACCTCTAAGGATGGTAAGGAAACTTTATGTCTCATCTCCAAAAAGAGTGAAGTTGCGTGGCTGCGGCATCATAAAATGTCTCACTTAAATTTTAATAATCTTGAGATGCTTGTTAAAAACAAGCGGTATCCGGACTTCACGATATTCATTTTCAAAAAGATCACCGCCCGCATGTGAAATGGGCAAAATTAAACGAGCATCTCATAAATCAAAAAGTGATCATTCTTGTACTAGACCTCTGCAATTATTACATGTGGATCTCTCGTGGTCCAATTGCAATTCGAGTCTATACGGTAAAAAGTATATTACGGTACTAATTGATGAATTTTCCGGATATACTTGGCTTGCTTTCGTTCGTCAAAAGTCGAAGTCCCGGTGGTACTACGGAGAATATGATGACCGAATTCGGGTTCTTCTACATCGGAAGATTCGGCAACTTCGAAGTGATAATGGTACGAGAATTCAAGAACGCCAAGCTTGAATCGTATCTTGTTGAACAAGGAATTACTCAAAACTTCTCTGCTTGTTCGCACTCCACAACAAAACGGTGTAGTTGAACGTCGCAACAGAACCTTGGTTGAAGCGACGAACGATGCTCGCGACACGGTCTCCCAATTTACTTACGGGCCGAAGTTGCTCTTGCTTGTTTCACTCAAAACCGTTCAATTATTGTCAAGAGGCATCTCAAAACCTCTTATGAGCCGATTAATAAAAGAAAACCATACGTAAAATTTTTTCATATCTTTGGTCGCAGGATGTTTTATCTTAAACGACGAGAGATAATCTTGGCAAATTTGATCCGAAGTACCGATGAAGCTAAATTTTTAGGCTACTCGTTAAATTCAAGAGCTTTCCGAGTTTTTAACTTACGAACAAAAGCTGTTATGGAAAGCATAAACATTGACTTCGATGATAACACTCAGCGGTTACGAACACTCTACTTCGAACTCAAGCTTAATCTCGTTACTTCGACTATCTTTCGGGTTCCGGAGAATCCGAGATTGATGCTATTTTTCATGATTTTTACGGGCGATGAAGTTGTGTCAGAAGCTATGTCCCCTCCACATTTGCAGATACCAGATATTCTCCAAGCCTCAGGCATTACTCTCTCGGTCCCGCTTCTTCGTTTCCTCCGACACGTCTATTTTTCCAGAAGTTCCCACTACTACATCTGCCAGTCAAGACGCTACTTCTGTTCCATCATCTGAGGGGGAGACACAAGGACAGGTGACAAAACAGACACCAGAAGGACATACAGAAGAAAATAAAGAAGATTTTGTGTTTCCAGATGAAATCATTTCGTCAAATGAAACAACCCATTCAATTTCTCTACCCAGAATGACGAAATGGACTAAATCTCACACACCAGATCTTATAATTGGTAGTCCTTCTGAGGGGGTCGTAACACGATGCGCTACGCAAATGAAGCATTCTTTGTTAATTTTCTTAGTATGATCGAACCTAAACGTGTACATGAAGCCTTAGTTGAACCAAGCTGGGTGGATGCTATGCAGGAAGAACTACTTCAATTCGAAAGAAATAAAGTTTGGCGTCTTGTTCCTTTACCAAAAGGCAAAGTTGCCATTGGAACAAAATGGGTATTTAGGAACAAAAAGGATGAAGATGGAATTGTTGTCAGAAATAAAGCTCGTTTGGTGGCTAAAGGCTACTGTCAAGAAGAAGGTATCGATTATGATGAAACCTTTGCTCCTGTTGCAAGACTAGAAGCAATAAGATTATTCTTGGCTTTCTCTGCATACAAAAACTTCAAAGTCTACCAAATGGATGTTAAATGTGCATTTCTTAATGGATGTCTAAAAGAAGAAGTGTATGTCGAACAACCTGATGGTTTCAAAGATGCAAAATATCCAGAATATGTTTATCTTCTTGACAAAGCTTTGTATGGTCTAAAGCAAGCCCCAAGAGCCTGGTATGAACGACTATCTAAGTTTCTGATCAGCAAAGGATATGAAAAAGGTAAAATTGATACAACTCTGTTCATCAAAAGAGGCAAAGGTATGTTAACTATAGTTCAAATTTACGTGGATGACATAATATTTGGTTCTACTCATCAAACAGAAGTTGATTTGTTTTCTAAGTTGATGGAAACTGAATTTGAAATGAGTATGATGGGAGAATTAACTTTCTTCCTAGGACTTCAAGTTAAACAAAGTACCTCAGGTATCTTTATAAATCAGGCAAAATATGTTTCTGACATGCTTAAAAAGTTTCATCTTCAAAACTCATCATCCATGAAAACACCCATCTCTCCTGGTATGAAATTAGGACCTGACTCCTACGGTAAATACGTTGATATTACCGGCTACGGAGGAATGATTGGTTCTCTTTTATATTTAACGACAAGTAGACACGATATTATGTTTGCCACTTGTCTTTGTGCTCGTTATCGAGCCAATCCTAAAGAGTCTCATTTGGGCTTCTTTGTAAAAAGAATTTTTAGGTACTTAAAAGGTTCACCATCGTTGGGCCTTTGGTATCCTAAAAATTACGGATTTGATTTAATGGCGTATACGATTCGATCATGCGGGTTGTAAGCTTGACGGAAAAAGTACATCGGTAGTTGTCAACTTCGGGAAATCGACTTATAAGTTGGACATCCAAGAAACAAAAGCTGCGTATCCACATCTACGGCGGAAAGTGAATATGTTGCTCGCTAGTTGTTGTTCACAAGTTATTTGGATGAAGACCCAACTCGGAGATTATGGTACGATATACGATAAGATTCCCATCCTATGTGATTCTAAAAGTGCTATCGCCATTACGGAAAATCCGGTTCAGCATTCCAAAACAAAGCATATCGATGTCAGGTATCATTTCATCAAGGATCATGTCGAAAAGGGTACAATCGAAATGTATTTTGTTTCTACTGATTATCAACTTGCTGATATTTTCACAAAAGCTCTTGATGAGAGTCGTTTTAACTTCTTAATTAGCAAGTTGGGAATGCTTAATATGTAACAATGATTTCTTCGAAGCATCCGAAGCCTACGAACTATTCGACGATACTTCGAAGTCATCGAAGTCTACGATCTTGTCCGAACTCTTCGGAACACTTCGAAGCCTACGAATTCCTACGATTTTCGTTTCATAATAATATTCTTCTTTCAAGAAATATCATAAAGTACGATTGAGAAACGAGGTAAAGAAGCTACTACGGGGGAGTTCATCATTCGAGGGGGAGTTTACCATTCAAGGAGTTTACCATTCACGGGGGAGTTTCACAATGAAGAAGATATTCGTCTAAGTCTAACTACGGTTGGTTGTCTTCGATTTACTATTTTACTTAAATTTTATTTGAATCTATCTGCTCTGAGTTTCTCTTGCCGCCAAGGTCTCTTAGACTTTTGATTCATTTCAAATTTTTTTTAAAATATAAATCAAGTCGACATGTTTTTCAACTTAATTTTCTATAAATTGATAATTCTTATAATTTCCATTAAATATATAAATTCAATCAACTCTTGCCTCCAAGGTTGTTTAAATCTATATGTTTAATGCAAATTCTTCTTTATTATTCTTTTATAGAAACTAAACTCTCATGTGATTTTTGTTCTCACTTGGTGATTTTTAAACTTAAATAAATAAAATTAAGATTAAATTCTGTGTTTATTCAATTAATTCAAAATTAATTGCTTAATTAAACGATTTTTTTTTACTTTTGTTTATTTACGCTTTTAAGAAAAATCGCATACGCTACTAAATCATCATCACACATGTGTCTCGTCGTACACGTGTCTCCAATCGACACCACATGTGTATACCCGCGTGCTTACCTCAGCTCAAATGAACCGTTTTTTGTTTCTCCCCAAACTGAATAACCCCTTCCCATTCTACAGTTTCTCTCTCACATAAAACCCCCAATTTCAACCTTCATCTTCTTCCTCGCAAATATTCCCCAAATCAGTGTTTATTCTCATTGCAAAGACAAAGTGTTCTACTGTCAAGCATTCAAAAGTTCAACATGGCTTCCAACTGTGCTCATCCTACCAACAATGATGAAGACAGAATCATCGATTCCACTGCTGATAGTACTCCCATTGTAAAACTGCCATTGAAGGCGAACAATGTGCAGGTCCTGCTCAACCCTAACATATCAACCGGAATTTCGCATCATGATCGAGTTTCTACAACGACACCCGGTTGAATCGAGCCCTAACCCTAACCAACCCAAACATCCACGAAATCTATGTCCAAGAAGCGTGGCAAACAATGATCATCAAAAATGATGAAACACTCGCCGGTTCTATCACCCATCCTGAACAAGTGGAAATTGCTGTTCAAATCCCAATTACCAAAAGAAAACTCGCCAAATATTTTCATCTTCCCCTATCAGTGATCGAAGTCGACGGGCAAACCATTCCCAATCCTGCCCTAGAAGAAAACCCTTCCACGAAGCCCTCCTAGCCTTCATCAATCTTACGGGCTACAATGAACCTCTTACCAGCCGTCCGAATTCAAAAGGAAGAAGTTGCCCCCAATGTGGAATCTACTCGTCTCCATACTCAACAAGAGCCTAACCGCAAAATAGGTTCTTTGGATCAAGCTAGCCGAAACATTCGACGATTATGTATGGGATGTTCTACAATCGACCCTTGGACTATGCAAGTCTCATCTTCCAAGAGATCAAAGCAGCTGTGCATACTAAGGTGCTCCATCAAAGTCAGGGGAAGCCACTACCAGCACTCATGTTCCCACGATTTCTATCCCTCATCACTCATCCTGCAATTGGGGCAATCGAAGCTCCCCTGATTCAGCCATTACGCAAAATTGCATCAATGAGCTCCCATCGATCAACCATTGACGACATCGGCTACTTCCGCACCCGAGAGAATTATCCGGTACATGCTAAACCTAATCCCATCTAGCTCTTCTAATCTCCAAATCTATAGAAGCTCTATGGTTTTCTCGGAAACGAGAGAGAATTCCTACCCCCGAGCACTTAGAGCCGGTGTAGGTGGTCGGGGGTGCAGTGAGCATGAGATTGAAAAAACTAGGAGTGAACATCCGAGTGCTTCTACCCATGCCGACCTTCTATTAAATGAAGGTACGAGAAGATGTCCACGAGAGACACATATGAGTGTTCCTCTCCAATTCCCCAAAGGGCAACCACAACTTCGAGGTTGACGTCACCACGTCTCCACTCATTGACTTAGAACGACCCGAGTTCAAACCACCCGAGAAACCGGCCGTTCGAGAGGATACTTCTTCTTCTTCGAATCAAATTCAGGGGAAAGCACCTCCACTTCATCATCCTCCCAACGGGATGATGATGATAATATAAGAGTTCATTCGCCCCGAACTCGCCACTTCCTTCACCACATGTTCATGTCTCCGTGGTGACATACCAATAAGCACGAGAGGATGCGTCCACATCCTCTCCTAGGATAGATGCTTGATGAATTCCCATCGGAGGGTTACGACCTAGGAATGCACCCCTTACCGGAGTGTTTACACTTCATCAAGGTAAGCATACCGTCTTCGACACCTCTTCCTACGATGATGAGGATACCGTTGAAACGGTCGAACAACCGAAGAGGAGCACCGTGCATAACGGCCCTCAAGGACGAGGTTGGAAGTCCTTCTACACTCAACGTCAAAACGGTGTAGAAGGCCCCTGCGAACGCGAGGGTAAAGGGGCTCCATGTGTTGGAGATGCACCGGTTACATCTTCGATTTTGTCACAAATGCGGCGTTCTTGGCATTTGCCGATCAAATTCGAGAGATACGTGGAAGATCTAAAATTATCCGTCGCAACTAATCATTCTATTCTTCTGAGCCTTCAATTTCAAATTGAAAGGCAAAACTCTCTTTTAGCAGATCTTCAGCGCCAAATGAGTACCTCTCAAGAAGATCAGAAGGCCTATCTTGCTGAACAACTTCTGCTCTTGAATAATGGTCTTCAAGCACATACAGAGGCAATATCTCAACTTCCGGAATCTTTACGTGCCTCTCGTAGACTACGACTCTACGGTGGCCGATATACGAGAAGATTGTCCGGACCATCATCACTTCGATGATCCTCTGCGTATCTACGCTTGTCAAGAAATCTGACCTCGCCTCTTTCCAGAAGATTATTCTTGAGCGAATGTCGACCATCGCTTCAAAGTACTCTTCCAAGCCCTCCACATCGTCAACCGACCAGAAACTTGCTGCTCTCGAAACTACTATCTCTCAACTTGTGCCTCTGGTTTCTTCTCTTGCTGAGGCGTTTACTTCCAAGAAGAAAGCCAAGGAAGAAAGGGCTTGCGAGAAAGGCGGGCGAAAGAAAACGTTACGAGGATCGGGATCCCGATTCTCGGAGAAGGGAGAAAGGTTACGAGCCTAAGCAAGCCAAACAAACACCCCCAGAAACAAACACGACCACCGCCGACTCTTCAACGCCAACACCATCACGGCAACCCTCTTCTTCAAAACAAGTGCCACTCACTCCAACACCTGCGGCTACGCATTACGGTCCTCTGCCCGGAGATCCGAGCTAGCTAAGTTTATTGGATCTTATGGGAAAAAGCAGAATCCCGAGCTCTCCAGCTGAAAGGGCTGAAGTAGTCAGAGCTCACGAAGAACGAGAACGAGCTAAAGCTGCAAAGGAAAGAGCTAAAAGGGCCAGAGAGGAGGATGAGGAAGTGTTCAGAGCTGAAAAAGAGAGAGCAGAAGAGATAATACGGCCAGAGGCTAATAGTTGAAGAACAAATAGAGATAGAGAGGGGTGAAAAAGAGAACACGGAAAGAGAAAAGGCTAGACTTAAAGAAGAACTACAGAGACAAAATTTTGAAGCTGAAGAAAGAGCAAGAGTCAGAGCAGAGGCCGCTCAGAAGCAGAAGGAGATCAGAAGAGAAGAATTTGAAGAAAAAGTAAATAAAGTTGGAAACATTGTTGGAAACATTGAACTTCCAACAATTGAAGTTGAGAAAAGGCACATGTATGCTCCAACAGATCAGAAGATTTATCTCATGATGCCGAACTTCGCCAACCAATACAATGTTAGCAGTGAAGTTAAAGATAACTTCATGGCTCATAAACAAGACAGAAAAGACAGTTTTCACTCGTTCCAATTACAAAGATAACGACCATGAAACATAAGCGGTTTCAAGATACACCCATTTGGTACACAATCTACGAGATAGTCAGATCAAACAACAAAAGTTATTACATATGTGATAATGATCTGTTGTCCATCCATCCAGCTGATCTCATTTTTCTGGAAGAATTTATGAAGACTCAGCTTTCTGAACGCAAAGATCCACAAGACCAGGTTGCCTACACTAGAATTATTCTGTGTATGAAATCATACATTAGATACAAAAGGCAGGTCGACTTCCAGATTGGATTAAATTTCAAAATGGATAATGCGGCTATCTACGCACCAAATGAGGAACTTGAAGGGATAAGCAAATTCGAGTGGGTAGACTTCTTCTTGAACCGAGAAGAGGGAATCATCTTCAAAAGACCAAATGGAAAGAGCTTCTTTCGCATCAAAGAAGCTCACAAATACTCTTCTGAGGTAGTCTACATCATCAAGTGCTTTGCTGGCTTAGACACGACAAATCCAGAAGTTGCAAAGAAAATAGAAAAAAGACTTGATGGACTTCAGAAGAACAGAGAGCTTATCAATAATATTTCAAGTATCGTCGCTGCTGTTGATCCTCTCTGAAGAAAATTTTTTTTTGACTTCATACTTAGGGGGAGAATGTTAGATATTAAAGTATGAGTCAAAGAAGAGATGTCTACAAATGTCAACACACACTTCTTGTTATAACTAATTGTTGTTAGACGCTCCCTTTATGACACATGGCACTTTGTAATTGGCTAGCATTTTGACTTTCTGTCTTTGTATTTGTATAAATAGCATTGTATTGTGTTTGTAAAAATAGTCGATAAATATATTTACATTTTGAAGAATACTATGCGTAAGTCATTTCATAATCTTTGTTCTTCATTCTGTTTACTGTTCTATTGATTTAAATTGTTAATTGATCTGCTTCCGCAATTCACTCAGATTCAATACTCTCAATTAACAATCGGTTTAAAGGAATCTGGAACCAACACAAATGCGTCCAGGCATCTATCTACCTGGAGTTATATTTAGAGATCCTTTGGTGGATGGATCACCTCCTTCTCAAGGACAGTCCGATCCCTCAGGAAAAGGCAAACAAGTAGTGGATCTCGATTCCACTCCCATAAACTCTGAGGGAGAGACCACAATCGAGGTAAGCCTTCCTCTCATCCCTTACACTCCCATCTCTGAACCTCCAACCTATCCCTCATTTCCTCCTCCAAATTTTTGATTTGATGAACCTCTCTCTCCTTCACCCATTCTAAGTGAATCCAGTCCCCCAAAGGACTCTTCATTTTTTAGGGAACCTTCTTCTGAAGATCAGTTCCTATACATTTCTGATATTGGTCCTGAAGAAGAAGAAGGCCTTATCCCAAGGCGAGTACATAAAGAAGCAATAAGGGAACCTTAAGAAGAAGATAGAAGAATAAACTTCATCAAATAACTAGAAGAAACCCGAATAAGAGTGCCTCCCACCTGTTAACCAGAAGAACCTGTACCTCTCAAGGTAGTAGATGAATTCTACTTTCTATCCAAGGAAGAAAGAGCACAAGTCCTTGAAGCTCAAAGGGTAAGAGATGAAACGATGAGGCAAAAAGGGGAAGATCTCAAACTTGCAAGACAATTGCCCAGAGAAGATACATTAAGAAGAAGAGGCCAAAAAGCAAAATGAAGAAAGTGAAAAGGTCGCTGAAGTTCTCACTCAAAAAGAGCTTGCAAGGGATAATCTGAACGTGATTCCTGTAACAGCTCAAAAGAAGATTCTACATGCGCTGAGCAAAGAAAATTAGGAACAATGGAACAAGGAATTGCAACGGTGTACTGAAAGGTTCTCACACCGTATGCCTGACTCTACCATCACTCGTGCTACTATTGAAGGATACACCTCCAAAAGGAAGGGTCTGAAGGTATATGTGCGAATGTACAGACATGCAAGGAATGAACGAGAAGAAGCCAAATTTCTGAAGTTCTATGGATACTCTGAATGGTTGGAAATCAGAGATGCTATTCAGAAGTCCAAGTCCAAATTTAAAGATGTTGTAGAAAGGATTATCGATCAATTGCTGCAAAGGATGTCACAACACGTTCAAGTTCATCCTCTTCCTGAGCCGACAAGAAGAAGAAAATCAAACACTGAAGGAGGCTCATCTTCTAAAAGTGAATATAAGAACAAATTCAATTACTAAATCCTTCTTGGTCATCTTGAAATCCCTGATGTTTCAATGCTCAATATCTCACTTCCTGAAGCAAGACAATTCACCGAGAATGAAATCATCTCAATCCCTGAAGTAGGTATGGTCTCTTCTGGATAATCAAAGATTGCTGCAGTTTTTCAGAAACGAAGAAGTCAGAAAGGCTCCATCAAAACTTATCAAGATTATGTACTATCACTGCTGGTCAGATACTGTACCAATGCAAATTCAGAAGAAGTGTTGATCCCATTATAATAAGCACAATGACAATAAACAGTTAATAGCAAAGTAATATGACACGAACAATGATTTAAAGAACTTACGTAGTCATATATCTCTTGAATGTATGTTAATCGATTACAATCAGATTCAACACTCTCTCTATGTATAATTAATCGACTAGCACTAAAAGGAAAACCCTAACGTTCTATTTATATTGCTAGGGCTAATCTAATTAAGGAAACAAAGAGTTTAAGGAATTATAAACTTCCTTTTACAATTAAGCATATCTTTTCCTTATTTTGTCACAATTAAATAATAATAGACCTAACAATCTCCCCCTTTGTGGCAAAATGAGTATTCATCTCTTTAGCTCGAACATGCCTTCAAATCTTCGTAGGGTTTGTCGATAGATAATTCTGTCATCAATTATCTTGATAGCTTCTATGAGAGAGTTTCTTTTGTCGTTGCTCATCCTTGTTGCGCTCTGTCTATCCATTGCAAGTTCTGACGCAAGTCTGTTTCGGATTCCCCACAAAGTACCGTCAGAATATGCAGCCACTTCGTGAAACCTGAGAAACCGTTTTTCTCTAGAAGCATGCATCCAAACTACTCCATGAACAGGACGAGTGATGACGGTGGCAACTAGAGTACTGTCTGGTACAGGTAATGATTGATCAGGCTTAGTAATATGTATCTTCTTTTGCTCTCTTTCGATCCCACATTGAAGATCATGCAGATAGCTGTACCGAAGCTCTTTCTGAACATGCCTTACCACTGCCCTTAATGCCCTTTGCTCGTGTTCGTTTCATTTGCGCTTGTCTCTCAAATCGTTGTAGATGATTTCAAAGTCCATTATATCAAGGTTTGCAAAATCAGCTTTAGAGAAGGAATACGTTTTACCATCTACTCTTTGGACAATGAAAACCGGGTACTCGACTTGATAGATCCTTGTAGTGTCAATTTTCAATATCCCGACAACCCTGTGTCTTGAGACCACTTCAGCTGGAGGTAAGCTCTCATCCTCAGGATATGGAGATACTCTCTAACTTGAGCAGGGTCCATTTCCATCACGAGATGAATGTGTGCCAAATCGTCAGGTTTTGCTTCCTTGCGGAAGATCTTCTCCATAGTTTCCTCAAGATATGGCACACAAATCTGCTGATTTACCCATTTGGATTTGCTTTCCGTCAACATTCTTTGCCACTGAATCTGATGAGGTAGCAGTCTTGGTTCGTTCTGTTCTCTTAAAGCATAGTTCCTTGTTGTATGCCTCAAGTTCACATAGTCTTGCTCTTGGAGTACTGGTTCGTATGGATCTCGGAACCAGTTTCGTAGTGAGTTGCACAGACCTTGAACATCAACTTGTTCTTCATTTTGTTTGGGTTCGGGTTCGGAAGATTCGGCTGGTTCGGCTGTACTCTCGAGTTCGATATCCGCAGGCTTTTCCACCGTTGGTGTATCGTCCTCTTGAGTTGTTGTAATGCGTTGCCTTTGTTGGGTAGTATGAGCGGGTGGTCTTGAAGCTGATGCAGCAGCTGCTCTTGGACGTGATCTTGACGTTTGGCGTGTCTCCCCCTCAGGACGAGTTGGAGCGGAGCCCGGGTCGTTCTGGTGAGGTCTGGATGTAGATGCACGAACGGCCGGACGGCAAGACTCTTGAATTTCGGTGCGTAGAGCAGTAATAGCACCCAAGATGTCATCTGTTTGGCGCTGTTGGGCGGTCTTCAAGTTAGTGAGCTCTTCGTCAATGTGGGCGCGGAAGACATCGAACTCATGACGAGTGACAGTGGGGATCTGAAGATTGCGGCGAAGAAGACCGTTAAGCGAATCCTCCGGTTGGCCGGTTGCATTGGATTCGGCTAGCAGATTAGCATACAGCATCGACATGAGTTCATCGGTGTTGTACTCATATCGATGTGGGGAATGGGGTCGATCTTCGGGGGGTGATGGTGGTGGAGGAGAGCGGCTGGTGCTTGGACGGCTTGAGCTTGGCTGTGAAGGGTCGGCTTGAAGAGGAGTCGGTTCTTTAAGGCGCGCGGCTTCACGAATTTGGCGCACGAAGGCTTCCCTTTTGGCTGTCATTAAGGCAACATGTTCAGCAAGGGTGTCTCTGGCCCTCTGTAAGTGAGCGGCAATGATCGATTCGCCTTCCGGGGGTATAGAGAACACGGAGATGGGGTTGCCGTATGGGTAACACCGGGATCACTTAGATTGCCCGTTGACATAACAGTTGATTCAACTGTATGACGTGCGTTCAACATTGGCATAGATGTAGCGCTGGTAGGATTTCCTCCCAACTCTCATGGAATGTCCGGAATGGACATCACTATGGGAGTTCCGACTGGGCCACGGAGGCTCGCAGTGTGTGTAGACTCGTGTCCCCTAGCAGGCTCTAGACTCAATGTGCATACAAACGAAGTCGAAGTAGGTGAGCTACTGCCTCTTGTTTCAATAGCTATGCCTCCCGAGTGGAGGGGAGCTAGATAAGGTGCTAGACTCACAAATATCTTTGAAACTGTTGGCTGTTGGGAGCCTTCCGAGTGGCTGCGTGCAATTGCGCTGCTAGGTCCACAACGACTTGTCCACTAGTCATACCTAACGAATGACTAGGACTAGTGGACTCGGTTACCTGGTTGGGGGATAGTGTCTCGCTCTCTATCGTTTTTCTCGTCCCATCACTCACGCTCTCACTTTCTTTTTCAACTAATACTCCCTCCTCTCTTCCTTATTTCTCTAGTAAATGGCTCGGTGAAAATGTCGGATATTGAGGTAGAGACATGATCGGTTTCAAAATCAAAGGGGTCATTTGGCTCATCAGGTTCTTCAGTTATTGCAGCATGATGGTCATCGGTATCCGATGCAGAGTCGGATAGAGGTGGTTGTGTGCCAATGCGACTAAGCACTTGTTCTTCGATAGTAGTGGTTCGTTGTCGGCAGGATAGGGGTTGAGAGTCAGATTCATCTTCATCAGACGATGAAGGTCGGGGGCGAACGTGGTTCCGGCTAACGAGCATTTTGATGCGCGGGGTAGATCTGGAAGTAGAAGCAGCTCGAGGGTTGGTGGGTGGTGGGATGGGGATGGATGGGGCAGCAGATGTTGGTATTGACTGATCAGGTGCACCACCCTCTTCGTTTCCCCTCACTATAAGCTCATCACCCTGTTCAGGATCCCCATGATCCTGAACCTGCTCATCTATTTTAGGACCCTCTTCCTGCACAAGATTTTCCTCATGGATTAGCTGTTGGGCAGGCACAACCGGAGGTGGTTGAGCCATTAAGTCGTGTCTCTCCCTATACGCTATCACACTCGGTGCATTCTGATCAGCATAGGCTAGAAGAGCTTCAGGGATTGGAATGATGAAGTTGAACTTATTGTCATTTAGGCGTAGAAACTTCAGTGAGTTGGTTGGTCCTAAGGGTGATCCGGCTCGTCTAGGGATGGCAGGTCGGGAAGTCATCATGGCATGGATAAAAAGTTGAAGAAACCGTTGAAAAGGTACGAAGGCACGATCGTGATAGTTGGACTTGTCTTCCAATAGCTCCACAAAATCCGTCGAGATGAGCATCGCGTAGTCATAATGACGGTTGAAAGCGATGCCGTGAAAAATTCGAAGAACCGCAGTGCTGGCCTTGTCCATGCCTGTGTGCTTGCTAGTCAGACATCGATTGACGATGGTGAATAGAGTGAACCAAATCTGAGGCAGGTACATCCATTTGAACTGGCCGGGGCTTGTGAATGGTTCAGGGGATTCATACCCAAGGACTATGATGTCGGCAACCAGCTGTTGGTCGGTTGCAAAGGCGTCGTATGGGTGTTCGGCTGTGGCGAGCGGCAGGCGGAGGATGCAACGAATCTTAGATGGAGTTAAGCGGGTGACAAAGTCATCGATTTGAGCAGTGAAATGATGGTCACCTTCGTCCGGATGCTATGTCAGTGTGTACCAGAATTGCTAGAGGTAGAAAAGGGGTACCCGCTGGTCCAGTGCAAAGGCATAACGAAGCGGATGTCGTTGAAGGATGTCGAGGATGACTTGGTGTTCTAGAGTGATACCAAAGTCTAAACGGTGGTTGTTCCATTTGATTTTTCGAAGATGTGCTCTAGGCATCAATATGTCATCCCGGTTAGCCGCGTTGATTCTTGGTTCTGTGGAGCGTTCGAAAGGCATCGGGTGTTCATCATCTGAAAGGTTCGGATCATTCATGGCTGCCATTGCTTGCTGAAATAAGACAGTTAGGCAAACCAAGTGTAAAGTTAGTGTATTGAGTCTGAAAAAAAATGCTAAGTCTTTTTGTCGAGTCTCATTGGGTCGATAACAATTGTTATCGAGTGCAATGGGATCGAGGAAAAATGTGTTGTCGAGTGAAAGAGGATCGACAAAAAGACTTGTAGAAAAAATTAAGAACAAACCTGTGGAAGGGATGTCGAGTCATTGAGAATCGAGAAGTACAAGTTATCAAGTGCTAAAGGATCGACGAAAATACTTAAAAACCTTTTAGAGGGTTATCGATCCATTTAGACTCGATAAACATTCAAAGAGTATGTTGCCGATTCTATGAGGGTCGATGAAAAGACTTGGAAAATCTAAGGGCATGCTATCGATCCAAATGCATTCGATGAAAAAACACTTTGAACAGTTTAGAGCATGTTATCGAACCAAAGGGACTCGATAAAAATACTTAGGGATTTTCATCAATCAATAGAAAGTCGATAAAAAAAGTTATCGAGTTCTAAGGGCCCGATAAAAATACTTAGTAGTTTAATCGATCCTTGGGGGGTCGATAAAAATTGTCATCGAGTCCTAAGGGCTATGTGGGAGTGTTATCGAGCCCTAAGAGTGCGATAAAAAGACTTAGTGAGGACGAAGGTGTTCTTGGTCAGATAAGAATGGCTCGATAAAAACTCAAAGGATCATATACGACTCGATAAAAACTCGTAAACCAGTCGAAAAAATTCTAAGTGCTCAGATTCCAAAAAGGGCCTAAAACTAGGGCAAAATCCTATTACTAGGTGCGATTAGTGATAGGGAACATTATTAGTAAAGCACTTTAGACTAAAAACCATTATCTACCCACGATTTTGACTGATGAACAGTCAAAATCGGAAAACCTATACCAAAACCCCAAAACCGAACAGTTTCCCCACAGAAATCGAAGCATGCAATGGATAAACTTAATAAGTGCAAGAATTAAAGATGATAAGGGGAGAAATACGAACCTGGTGGTGCTTTCGGATCTGAAAAACTCAAAAGTTTTGAGAATTTGATCTTGAATTGCCAAGAACTTGAAGGGTTTTTCAGAGAGAAAGAGGGAAATTCAAACTTGTGAGAGAAGGTTCTGTGAGAGTGGGGCCCGATTTCTTTAAATAGTGGTCATCGGGTGATGACACGTGGCAGTGTGTGATAGGGCCGATGAAAATTTTTACGTTATCGAGATGTCGATTGGGGAGGTTATCGAGCTAGAGGGGGTCAATATCCACTGTTGTCGGGCCCTTTGGAGCCGAGAACCTGACTTGAAAAATAATAATTAATTTTTTTTTTTTTGATTAAAGAACTGAAAACATAAGGCTCCCCCTTAATATGTGCTAAAAGTGGTGTGCTCCCCCTAGGAATGTGAATGGATAGAAAAACGTACCTTGTTGCTCCCCTTTGAACGATGAACCATGGTGATACACACAGCGAGGTAGAAAGAAAAATGAAAGACAGATTGAAAATACGGAACTGTAAGATAAAAGTCAAAATCTAAAAAAAAAAGAACCCAAGTGTTATGCAGATTGACTCGAAGAGTAAATGTGCATAAACCTTGGATAGACGTTTTTGAGGATTTTGAGACACACTGATTTGTGATAATCAGGTTTTAAGATTGAGCATTCCCAACTTGGATACTAGGAACTGGAATCGTTTCTCATCCAATGTCTTGGTAAACAAGTTGGCAAGCTGAAGTTCTGTATTAACAAAATATAGTAAAAATGTACCTCTTTCGACGTGATCCTTGATGAAGTGATATCAAACGTCGATGTGCTTTGTCTTCGTGTGTTGAATCGGGTTGCTTGAAATGGCTATGGCGCTTTTGGAGTCACAGTAGATAGGAATCTTGTTGAACCAGAAGCCATAGTCTTTAAGTTGAGTGCGCATCCACAGTACTTGAGAGCAGCAACTTGCGGTAGTGATATATTCGGCTTCCGCGGTAGATGTGGAGACGCAAGCTTGCTTCTTGGAGGACCAGCTGACCAATTTGTCTCCGAGGAATTGAATGTGGCCCGAAGTGCTTTTGCGATCGAGCATGCATCCGGCGTGATCCGAATCTGAAAAGGCAGTTAGCTCGAAACCCGTATCCTTGGGATACCATAGACCAAGAGTAGGTGTACCTTTTAAATACCGGAAAATCCGTTTGATCGCACTAAGATGAGATTCCTTTGGAGATGCTTGATATCTCGCGAATAGACAGGTGGCAAAAATTATGTCCGGACGACTAGCCGTAAGATACATGAGAGAACCAACCATGCCCCAATAATTTTTAGGAATCCACATCTTTTCCCGAAGGATCAGCGTGTAGTTTTGAACCCGGGGACATGGGTGTACCAATCGTAGAACATGACGTCATGTTGTATTTACACAACATATCTGAGATGTATTTTGATTGGTTGATGAATATTCCAGTAGAAAATTGTTTAATTTGAAGACCAAGGAAAAAATTCATCATTCCCATCATACTCATGTTAAATTTTGCAATCATGAGTTCGGAGAACTCTTTGCATTGTTGTGGGTTAGTCGAACCGAAGATGATGTCGTCCACGTAGACTTGAATGAGCATAATGTCACCTTTGTCCTTTTTAATGAAAAAAGTTGGATCGATCTTACCTTTGGAGTATCCGTTCTTCACTAAATAGGTAGACAAACTATCGTACCATGCGCGGGGGGCTTGTTTCAAGCCATACAGAGCCTTGTCCAGAATGTAGACATGAGTCGGTTTGGAGGAGTCGACAAACCCGTCGGGCTGAGAAACATAGACTTCTTCACGCAGAACACCGTTTAAGAAGGCCGTCTTGACGTGCATTTGGAAAACCACAAAGTTCTTATGTGTCACGTAAGCCAAGAACATTCGGATTGCTTCAATGCGGGCGACGGGTGCAAATGTTTCGTCGTAGTCAATGCCTTCTTGTTGACGGTATCTTTTGGCGACAAGTCTAGCTTTGTTGCGTATAACGACTCCATCTTCATCTTGCTTGTTCTTGAATATCCATTTCGTGTCGATAACGGTCTTGTTTCGAGGACGGGGAACAAGGCGCCATACTTTCAGGCTCTCAAACTGATTGAGTTCTTCTTGCATGGCCACAATCCAATCGGGATCATTCATTGCTTCGAGAATGGATGTGGGTTCGATCTTGCTTATAAAAGAGGAGAACATGCAATCATTAGCCGAGGCGGAACACGTTGTAACTGGTCGGTTCGGATCTCCGATAATTTGTTCAACAGGTTGAGAGCGGGTCCATTTGGTTGTATGAGGAAGCGGTTGAAATGCATTTGGATCCGGGGTGGCATCTTGATAAGAACCTAACGGAAGATCTTGAAGAGATTCCAAGGTTGGTGCCACGTTTGATGATCTTGTGGCACTTGTGACATCCGTAGGGGTCGAAGTGGATGGTGGGGGAGAGGATGTCGGTTCCGAAGAATTTGGTTGAACAGCCAGTTGAGGTTCAGGTGGAACGAGAGGAGCATCCGATGAAATAGTTTGATCGGAAGGAGCAGTTGTAGATGTGCTTGGAGATGCAGCAGTTGAGACGGTTTCCGCTGTAATTGGCGGTCCGGAAAGATCCAAGGTCTCGGCAATCTCCAAGGTAGGCGGGGGAATCTGGAGAGAAGTATCAGTGGATGGTCCAAAGTAATCCGAGTAGAAGTACTCGAATAAGTCATCCAGATTTGACATGGCGGTTTTAGACGTTGAAGGTTCAGCGGGGTTGGGAGCAGGTTCCGAACGAATGTGATCGGAAGCTAATATGCCGGTGAGTGCGGGTCCAGAACTGTCGTGTTCAGGAGCCATTTCGGCATTTGGATCGAATTGAACATTAACGCTTTCAGTGATGCAACGTGCGTGTTTTATGTAGACCCGATAAGATGATGCGTTTGGTGAGTATCCGAGAAAGTAAGCCTCATCGGCTTTCGGCTTGCGTTTCCCACGATCTTCCTTTTCATTTAGTACGAAGCAACGAGTGCCAAACGTTCGAAGATGCTCGATGGAAGGAACGCGATCGTAGACCAAGTGATAAGGTGTCTTGTTGAAGCGTTTGTTGATGATGGAGCGGTTTTGAGTGTAGCATGCAGTGTTGATAGCTTCGGCCCAAAGGTGGAGAGGAAGCTTTGAGAAAGTAAGCATAGTGCGAGCGGCTTCAACTAGAGTTCGATTTCGGCGTTCGACCACACCGTTTTGTTGCGGAGTGCGAGCTGTAGAGAACGTGTGGGTTATACCAACCGATTCGAGGTAACCGTCAAGGGTACGGTTTTTGAATTCAGTTCCATTATCGGTGCGGATGGTTTGTGCAGTAAGTTCTAGCTTAACTTGGATGGCTTTGAGAAACGTGATGATGGTGTCGGGGGTTTCATCCTTTGATCGAAGGAACTTTACCCATGTGAATCAAGAGAAATCATCCACCATTACTAGAACATACTTTTTACCATGTATGCTTTGAGTCCGCATTGGGCCACACAAGTCCATATGAATGAGTTGAAGAGGTCGAGTTGTGCTGTGAACTAACTTGGGTTTGTGAGAGACCTTCTTTATCTTTCCCATCTCGCATGCGTCACAGAGATGCGGTTTGTCGAATTTAATAGTTGGGAGGCCGGTGACTAATCCTTGAATGGAGAGGCGATTGATGTTCTTGAAGTTCAAGTGAGATAAGCGATGATGCCATAACCAGGTCTTTGGACTAGAAACGTTTGATAGTAGACAAACACTTGAGGGTGCGTTTACTTGGGAAAGATCGATCCTGTAGAGGTTGGACTTGCGTGTGCCGGTTAGCAGCTCCTTTCCATCAAACGTGCGAACACAGCATCTATCGGGTCTGAAATTTACTTCGAGTTGCTTGTCACAGAATTTTTCAATGCTCAACAGGTTGTGGCTTAGCCCTTGTACATAAGAGACGTTGGAAATGGTGATGTTGTTTTGAATGATATCACCATATCCTTTAATCGGTGCCAAGTGATTGTTGCCAAATTTGACGAATCCGCCCTTCTTTTCAGTGTAGTTGGCAAGCAGCTCCTTTTGTCCGGTCATGTGTTTGGAGCATCCGGAATCTAAGTACCACACATAACCGATCTGCACAAAATCAGGCAGATTTAGGTACCCATTTGTAAATGGGTCCATCATGGTTAGTTGACATTGCACCATTGGGTACTCACTTGTGGTGAGACTTATGGGCGTTAGTCATTTGATTTCTCGGACCCGATTTTGAAATGGATGATGAATGATAAAATTTGTGATTAAATGAATTATGCATGTCCCGAAAATAACCATAACCATAATCAATAGGAGGTTTACGAACAAAATCATCCACACCGCAATTAGAACAACAAATTTTATTACGAGAAAATTTGATTAAATGTCTAAAGGAATGAATTTGATAAGGAAAACGAAATCTAGAATTGTTTCTTTTGACATTAGAATGTAAAAACTTGTCTTCTTTGCGGGGTGTTTGCTTTGTAGAATGCGTGCCCTTTTTGACCCAAACCGACTTGGTTTCTAAAGTATAAAGCGCTGAAACATTGAAAGGAACACGGTTAGTATGATTTTTGAAGACATGATTGGTTTTCGTTTGTTTAGGAGTGGTTTGATTTTGACTCGTCGAACACTTCGTTGGTTCAGTAGGAGTGAGAACTGATTCCATCGGTTGTTTGCCTTTGTCCAAGAATTCAGTGTGTGTAGGAAGTACAGGATTGAAATCAAACTCATCACACATGTCATTTAAATACTCGTCCGATTCAAGTGAAGATTGGTTAGAAAGGGCATCTAATTCAGCATTGATTTGTTCGTCGGAATAGGAACATTTTTGTTTTGGAAGATTCGAATTTGGGTCCATTTTAAACAACTCTTCGCAATTATCTAAATAATTGCTAACGAAGGCTTTACAAGTTGAAATGTTTGAAATAGTATCATTTTCATGAGTTTTGTTCAATTGTAAAGTCTCGTTCTCAAGTTGTTGTATTTTAAATAAAAATGATTCCTTTTCCTTTTCCGCCAAAGAACGTTCAGATTCCAACACTCGAATAATCTTCTTTTCTAAAAATAGAGTGGGAATGTACGGTTTACATTCAGGAATCTTGTTTTGAAGTTCTTCGGCTGAATATGATGGAAAGTAGTTGTTTGGAAGAGATTCACTTGAAGATTCCTCTTCTACTATTTGAGGATAGCAGAAAGGTATTTGAAAATAGTTTTTGTTTTGTCTCTTCCAATCTTCTCTTTCCTCAACACTAGGGTCCGGCTTCATAAATTGAATTTGGTAATCTGGACCAAGGTTCAGATATTCGAATTTATAAATCATCGGAGTATTATAGATAGCCTTTGCTAAGTGTTTCGGGTTTTCAAAACCTAATCCGGCTTTAGAGCTTAAATCTTTGGGTGCATTTAAGTGAATAGTGTGTTCAGTTTGACCAAGCTTTTAAGTTTTAATTCCAAATGTTCGAGTTTTCCTAATAGATCTTGTCTTTGAAAACTGACAAAGTCAAACTTTGATGAAAATTTGGCAGTCTCATTCCTAGATGATTGAAGTTGAAGTGTGAGATCAGATATTTGTTGTTGAAAAAGATCATTTTCTTCTTTTAAAACCATTTTCTCCGTTTCGAGATTGTGTGCTATACTTTGAGAATTGACAACGTCGGTTTGCATAAGAAGCAATTGTTTATGATTATTTTCTAGGCTTGCTTCTAAATTGGAAACCAAGAGTTTCTCGGTTTTCAATTTGGAGTGTAATTCCTTTAATTGACACATTAAATCATGCATTTGAGATACAAAAGAGTCATAGTCAGAAGGGCTTACCTCGGGTGTGTAGTCGGAAGCATGAGAAGGAGTGTCATCAGAGTAAGCCATCAAGCTGAAATGTGCTTGAGTATCCCCTTCCATGTCATCTTCATCATCTTGATTAAGCCATTGTTCATCTTCAGCTAGAAGAACTTTACCGGCTTATTTTTGTTTAGACAACATCAGTTTGTAAGTGAAGTAGTTGGAGTCCTTCACTATTGGCTTCTTGCATTCCCTTGCATAGTGACCAGATTTGCCGCAGTTGTAGCACAGGGTTCTCTCACCCTTGAACTTGTCTTCTGGCTTGGGTGTCGGGCGTGATTATTCTCTTCTAGGTTTTGGTTCAAACAGGGCCTTTCGCTCATGATTATTAGATCCCGAGGCATACCTTTGTTGGTTGGGATTCGAGCGACGTGAGAACTTTTGTTGAAAAGATCTCGTAAGGAAGGCCAGTTGTTGTTGAAGTTTGGCAATTTCGGGATTATAGTCAAAATCTTCGTCTTCTAGTTCGGGAAACATCTCTTGAGGAGTGGAAGAGGAATCTTTTTCCATCAATGCGATTGGATCCGGGTTCTTCTTTGAATTTAACCCCATTAGTTCGAGAACCTCCGCTTCGTCTTGTTGAAGGGTTTCATAGACTTCATGAAGATCAAGGTCAGCAAGATATTTGTTGTGTTTGATTTGATTAGCAAACCGGCGCCATTCCGGTTGAAGATTGCTAACAAATTTAACGTTGTTTTCGATCTTGGTCTTACGAATTTCATTCTTGCTTAGTTCGTTTACCAGTTGTACAAAACGGGTATACGTGTTCGTAAGACTTTCTCCATCTTCTGCCTTGAATTCTTCATATTGAGAGATGCAGTTGGTGATTTTGAGTTGTGTGCCAATCTTCGTTCCAAGCATGAACTTCTCTATGACCTCCCACATTTCTTTAGCTGTCTTCTTGTGGCTATCAATGCTCATATAGTTTTCATTTGGGAGGCTCATAAGTAGATAAGAACGGGCAAGTTGGTCACCTCTCATTATCCTCTTCTCGTTTGCATCCCATATACTTTTGAGTTTAACTTCCCTTCGTGCGAGCGTAGGAGGAGTATTGTTTGGCATAGCCGGAAACTCCTGATAAAAAATTGGAGGAGGACCTTCTTTGATTGAACGCATGATCTCATCGGC
Source organism: Silybum marianum (assembly GCA_036898165.1). Lineage (NCBI taxonomy): Eukaryota > Viridiplantae > Streptophyta > Magnoliopsida > Asterales > Asteraceae > Silybum > Silybum marianum. The sequence goes on along the minus strand of CM072536.1, from coordinate 25,375,145 downwards.
ATAGTCATGGCGTTCAACGAAATCAAGGAATCTATCCTTCCATTGAGAATATTCTCCCGGGAAGAGAATTGGAGGTTTCGTGTCTGATCCAATAGCCATTGCTTCACAGGTGGTCATTGTACTTTTTGGGTGGACCTCGATCAATGAGTTTTTTAAAATTTCTAAGTTGTCGCTTGAAACAGTAGGTTATTATCGAGTGACAAAGGAATCGAGAAAAACAAATTATCAATATGGGTCTAAGAATTTGTTGTCGGGTGTGAATTACTCGATAAAAGCAGTGTTATCGAGTGACAGAAGCTCGATAATAAAATATGTCGAATGAAATTAGACTCGATGAAAAACCTTTTATCGAGTGAAGGAGGCTCGATAAAATATTGTTGTCGACAGAACAAGGTTCGATAACCCTTACCCATTATTTATATGTTAAGAAAATACAATATAAGGAAATAAAGAGGATAGGCATTGTGGATCCTAGATAATCAGATAACAATGTAATAATCAACAAGAACAAGATGAATAACTTCAATAAGTCATATATCTAACTTGTAGAATATTGTGATTACAAGAATATCTCTAATAAGCTCTCTCTCTCTCTAGAATAATATGAATTAACGATCTTGTTTTCTAATGCTAGCCCTAACCCTTTATTTATATGTAGCAAACAATCACAATAAGAAAACTAAGAGATAAGGCAATATTCACTTGCCACATTTACAATAAGATCTTTCCTATTAATTGAACATTCCTATTTGTTAAACCTTTCCTAATATTAAACCTTCCTAATTAATGACTTTGTTGACTTTACACTTTGGCCCTTCATGTATTCAATATTTATGATCTCGGATACAATATTTTCATACCTAACAATCTCTCCCTTTGTATTCGAGATTACAATTCAGCAAATCAGCACTTTTGAAGACGATGAAATTTTGTCAACAAATCTTCATTTTGAAACCTTTTGCTCCCCCTACGAATATGATTAGTTGATAAGCTACGATGCTCCCTCTTAGCATTAGCATGTAGTTCACGAACAGAAAGTCGAAGGAGTCTTGATGTCGTAGGGTAAAATCTTTCTTCAATTTGAAATTTGTTGTATGATGCGATAACTTGAGTTTGTCAGGTTAAGCGATGCGATGAACTGATTGTTGGATGAAGCATGATGTGATTTCTTCAATTTGTTGTTCCGTGTGATCTTTTTGTGTGTCTTTGATATACACTTTTTCTCCCCCTCATAATAGGCATTGGTCTTTGTATTTGTCTTTGATACATTTTTTCTCCCGCTCAGAATGATAAGAAGAATCTGAATCATTATGAACAATCAAAGACAATAAGTGTGAAAAAAAACAAAACACGAAAGTGGAATAGTGGGTAAGAGGCTAACATAGAAGCACGAAAAGCAACTATTATCATTTAAATCAAAAATAAATTCAATTAAGTGGCCTATATTCAGTATTGGCAGCGGGTTGGCACTGATAGGACTTCCAGTTATCATAGAAGTAAGTTATAAAACTAACTTCTCAAATTGTTCCAACATAAACACAAAGATATGCAATTTGAATCACAAAGACTCGTGCATGTGTCAAAGAAATATTTTATATATTATGGTTCAAAATAGACTCGATGTGCACAGAATATAAAGTTCGAAGACCGGAGGTGTGTCTTCTTGTTTCAATATCTAAATCTTCCAAGTGAAGAATAGATAGATGATAAGTTTAATCTCCGTGATGTATGAAACAAGCACCTTTTGTGACATAGTTGAGTAGTTGGGTGGGGTGACACAAGTTATCGACATCGGGTCCATGTCTAGTTCAATATTCATCTCCAAAGTATCGAGAATGAATAGATTATGTGGCTACCTGGATAACAGTTTAGGTTTGGTAAAGACAAAATATTTTATTTTATGTCTTGTCACACTCTCATCATTTTCTTTTATCTCACAAGCACTCAACTTTATTTTAATCATACCCTTTCAAAATATATCTAACCTAGGGGTGTGTTTCATCGGTATGTCTTTCCGGCTCTAGATTGACCACTGAAACTTCTAATTCCTAACATACAATGAGTTCTGAATTGATATATTCAGAAGTCATTGTTAAGAACAGGTTCATAGTTGATGTACTATGAAGCTAAAAGTAAAATATGATACTCCCCCTCAAAAACTGCATAATCTTTTGAATGATCATGTCATGTGATGTGAATATTCAGTATTTAGAATGCACATTACATACCTACAAAACAGATTAAAAAGATTTTGGTACCCAAACTTTGTTGGGTCCCTGGAGGTTAGCTTTAGAAATATCAAATGAGGAAGTGGAGATACTGTAATTACCATACCATTTATGAACGTACCTTTGATCGACAAAGCATTTGTTCCGTATGTAGCACAACAAAGATTTGTGGCGTTTAGACTGATTTGCCGATTGATCGATTTGGCAAAATAAGGTAAATCAGTCTTGGAAACAAATGATTTTGCATCAACTATAGGAGATGTATGTGACATGTTTCCAACATTGTCATCTGTAGTTGACTTCTGTTTCCTAACCATTTTAAACTTCTTAAAATTACCAAATTTAGTAACATAATCATTCTGAGACAAAGTAGAATTATGAGTCCCAGAAGTTGGAGAACTATATGACTTGGAACTGTTAGAATAACTGTTTGATTTGACACTTGGAGACGAGTTATTCTTACAAACACTTATTGTAGAAAAAGGATTCATCTTATGAATTGAACTCATAATTTGTGCAACCTTTAAGTTCTTTAATTTTGCACAAGAGATGATCTTTTTCTTTCATAATCACATCATATTTTGTTTGAGAGTCGGATCTCAGTTTTCGTTCATTCACAAGATTTGTTTCTAAAACAGATAATTTGTTTGAAAGTTTACCAATTTTCTCTTCAAAAGCTTTCTTTTTGTTTTCAAATACTTTTTCCAAATTTTTTCTTTTAGCAATGATGAAGGTACATTTCTTGATTAAATTTGTTTTATCAGTCTCAAACACTTTTCATTTATCTTTTAAAAGCTTGTGAAGTTCTGGAATTTGTTTTAAAAGTTCCAAACATTTTGTTTCAGAAGATTTTCTTTCTATTTCAAAATCTGACACTTGTTTAGAAAGTTTTTGAATGGTTAGTTCACATCTCTCAATTTTTCTTTTTAAAAATTTCACTTAAATTCAAACTTGTGTTTGTCATTTGAAGTTAAAAGTCTTTCTTTCTCAAATGTCATAAATTCAGATATTTTACTTGAAAGAGAAACGCTATAAGTCTCAGAATCTTTAAATCTCTCTAACTCAAAACTTTTGTTTTTTAAATCAAAATTTATTTTTATCAACTCAAGATTTTTCTTTTCACATAATTCTTTATACCTTGTATGATTTGTATTTCTTCAAAGCTCGTTGAGTTGTGCTTGAAAATACTCTTTTTCATCTTTCAAAGCTTTTCTTGTTTGTTCTGATTAATGAAAATCGGATTTGAGATATACGTGTTCTCTTAAAAGTTCATCAAGGATTTTCATGTTATTTGTATGCCTAGCTTCGAGTTCAAAAATTTTAGCTTTTAGCTCAGAAGTTTTATTTTGAGAACTCATCTTGAACTAAACAGTAAGTTCGTGAAAAATATAGGCACCAGTAATCTGATAACGTGATCTCGATCGGCGAGTTTTGAAACACTTCAGAATGTCGAGTCAAAAGGACTCGATATGATTTTATGTTGACACAGAGGGACTCGATAAGAATTTATGTCGAGCCAAGAAGGCTCGATATAAATTTTTGTCGAGTCAAACGGGCTGAAACTACTGCAATTTGAATCGATAAGAACAAACAGAAGAAAAAAAATTGAGAATTTACCAGGTTTTTCACACGATCGATCTGTATTTGATTCAAAACTCAGATCGTCGGCTCTGATACCAATTGTGGATCCTAGATAATCAGGTAACGATGTAATAAACAAGAACAAGATGAATAACTTCAATAAGTCATATATCTAACGTGTAGAATATTGTCGTTACAAGAATATCTCTAATAAGCTCTCTCTCTCTCTCTAGAATGATATGAATTAACGATCTTGTTTCTAATGCTAGCACTAACCCTTTATTTATATGTAGCAAACAATTACAATAAGGAAACTAAGAGATAAGGCAAGATTCACTTGCCATATTTACAATAAGATCTTTCCTATTAATTTAATATTCCTATTTGTTAAACATTTCCTAATATTAAACATTCCTAATTAATGACTTTGTTGACTTTACATTTTGGCCCTTCATGTCTTCAATATTTGTGATCTCGGATACAATATTTTTAGACCTAACAGGCATTATGCACTTGCTTTTTCTATTACAAAGCATACCTTCCTTATTTTGACACAAGTAGATCATTTCCTAAGAATCTCCCCATTTGTGAAAAAATGAGCTCGTCGCCTGATCTCGAACATCCCTTCAAATCTGCGCAGAGCCTGTCTGTATATCAAGTGTTTGTCGATGATATCCATTGCATATATGATCTTTTGACATTGATCTGATTTGAGCTTGAGTGTCCCTTTTCGATCAGAACTAAGCTCGGCAGACAATATCATTCGAACACCCTTTAAAGTTCCATCACTGTAGGCATTAATTTAGTTGAAGCGCAAGAAACGTTTGGTTCCGGTTTGATTGAGATAGACAATCCCATGAGTTGGCTTGGTTAAGATGGTAAGAGCTTTTAACTTTTCTACGTCGGGGGTATCTTGATTGGGTTTCTTAATGAAGATCTTTTTCTGCTTACTCTCGAGACCTCGTTGGAAATCATGTAGATAACTGAAGCGTATCTCCTTTTGAACGAATCTGACGAAGGCTCTCAATGCTATTTGTTCATTTCGTGATTTTCTTCTTTTGTCTCTAAGCCCAATATACAGAAATTCCACATCATCAATCTCTAAATTTGGAAAATCTGCTTCAGAGAAGAAATATTCTTTTGCATCTTCGCGTATGACTTTGAATGTTGGAAATTTCGCTTGGCTTAGATGATCATAATTGATTTCTTTGATGATCAGGAACTGTTTCTTTCAATTCACCTCATCCCTTGGTTTTGTAGCAGCTTTAAGCATGAATACATACTCGATTAGTTCTCGGGATGATTGTTAGTATATATTTCTATGTAAAATTATGAACATAACTTCACCAAAGACAAAGTACTTCTTTCCAGAAGCTCTCTCTCCATAAGGCTGTCTATCATCCAGAAGATCACTCCAGAAGGCAAACCTTCAATTCAGAAGACAGAGCATCTTCTGGATCCAATACAACTTGTTACCATGTGACTAAATGACGTGGCATAATCGTGTAACAAACTCTAACAAAGTTTGTTACAGATTCCTCCTACGTGTCACTATGTTATTGGATAACTCTTTGACTTTCGTATATCAGTTAGTATAAATAGATAGAGCATCCCTTGTATTAAATGTCGATTGAATTGGAGAGAACTTGTGAGATATTTTGTGATTGTTTGTATTGTAATTATTCGACTCACTGAGTGAAATACAAAATATCTTTCGTGCAATATAGATCTGTTCATCTAATTCAGTTTTATAAATTCTAGTTTAATTGTTGATTAATAATTGCTTCCGCTTACCAACTCTTAGACAAACTATGATAACAATTATGGAGTGAAATCAGGATCTGGGTGCCAACAATTGGTATCAGAGCCACCTAATCAGTATATTGATTAGTCGATCAAATACATAATGGAAAAATCCCCACTCAACTAGAATTTTTCAGTGTTAAATTGATGTTTTCGATTCTACCCTATTTTACGTTTTTTCTCGCAAATCACTGGTTTCTTACATTTTAACCTAAAAATTGTCTAATACTCTCAAGTATTTTCAAGTATTTGATTGTTAAACATCAATTCTAAGTCTCCAATTTTTCTTTCTACTCGATATTCCCTGTTTCTCTGAAAATGGCAAATCCAATCTGGAACACAATGTACAACTCTGGTTCTCTCACCAAACCTCCTACTCTTCTTAGGGAAGAGTATCCTCAATGGAAAATCAGGATGATCAACTTCTATGAAGGTCTCGATCTAGATCTACATTCCTCTGTGCTGAATGGACCATATATTCCAACTGTGGTCATTCCGAGAATCCCTGCTACTACTACCACAGCTGAAATTCCTGCTCAATAATTTCCTAAAGAAAGGAAGGGTTTGGATGATGAAGACAAAAGAAAGGTCGAAATTGATCTTAAGGCGAAGAGGCTCCTAATCATGGCAATTCCAAATGACATGATTCAGCCATTGGACTCGTGTGCTACTACAAAAGAACTGTGAGATCAATTGGCTAACCAACTGGAAGGTGGAGCAAAGATGAAAAAGAACATAAGGGCGCAAGCTATAAATAAGTACAAACGTCACGAAAGCAACTTATGTTTTCTTTATATGATATTTCCGATAAATGAGGCATCTTACGTCGTCGTTAGTTCCTTGTATATAAACTAATTACCTATATTTCGTGACGTTCATTATCATTGCAATTGACATAAGTTACTTATGCCTAACACTGGATAGCAAACATTCCTAAAGTTGACATCCGAAAGTAAACAATGACACAATAATTAAGCAAAAGGTCACTTGTATTAAAATCCAAAAGAATTATAAGTGAAGGAACGACTACCAATAGTTGCCCTTAAAAATCAAACCTATGCTAGAAAAACTAAAACTAAACTAAGGGATAGGTTGGTTTGGTGGAGGCTCCATTAGGGCCTCGGTAGATGGACCAACAGCATCTTCCTCGACATCCTTCCCATCGTCGGAGTTGAGATCTGTAGAGGTGCCACCAATGATAGTGAGGACATGGTTCAGCTCTTCTTCAGCCGACTTCAATGGATCCTTATCCTCCAGATGACGACACATGTTGGCCTCCCTTACCTTGAGATGATAAAAGGATTCGATCGCCTCCAATATCTCCTTGAAGTTTGAGATCTCATCCCCAGCCTCCTTTAGCTTGGACCTAAGGACCCAGGCTTCTTTTTCATTGACAGCCCGCCACAGACTCTGCCTCTGTCGTGGTCGTCAGACCAAGAGCATCTATAAGATGTTTCTTTAGCTCTTACTTAGCACGTTCCTCCACCATAAGTAGGTTGAGGGCATTGTCAAGACTGAAATACTCCTGCACCTAGCCGATGTCGCCTTTTTCTTGGCGATATCCGTCTTTTACCGGACTAAGGGAGGCTTGGAACCCTGCATCCACCATATGAAAGTTAATAGCGAAATCATAAGTTGAAATCGCATGGACGCACGATTGCACGAAAACGCACGACCATACGAACGCATAGACGAACGATTAATATGATCGCATGATCATACGAATGCACGGAGCATGATTAATATGATTACATGATCATATGATGGCATGAAAAGCGCATGATGCATTATCGCAAGTTTAAAAAATAAAAAAATACATTCAAATGGATATTGTACCTTAAAGAGATGCTCCACCATGTCGTTCTCCATATTTGAAACCGTGGCCTCAGCATAACGGTCGTAGAAGACAGAAAAGTTTTCCAAAATGGAAAACATTTTCTTTCGATCTGTCGTACCATCCTTCAAACTATTGGATGCCACCTTAAACTTAAATGATGTGGGAGTTGACTCAAAGGATTGTACCTTCCCTTTCCGCATAGGAGAGGTCCTCTTCGATGATCGCGTCTCTAATAGAGGCGCCACGCTGATTGGCGATGCATTTATTACGCCAGATGGTCTAACAACCATTGGAGGGTCGTTAGTCCTCTTAGCACTCGACCCTTCCGTCGAGGCTTTCCTCCTCAAATCCTTACCCTTTTGGGCAAGGAGGATGGTTTTCTCCCTCTTCGATAGAGGGGTGTTGGCATCAGCGGCAATGGCAACAACGGTGGTGGTCATGGTGATAGCTGTAGGCATGACGTCTACAGCTATGGTAACATGTCACACCTCGCTAAAGCGGAAATACAGGGTAAGACAGTTCAAGTTCACAGCAGTAAGAATATAAACACCAACCATACATACATAATTAAAATGTCAAAGTTTAAAGTTTAAAAGTTTACAATTTGACAACTTTGTCTTAACCAACAAATTACATCGAAATATATATATATATATATATATATATATAAAGTCTTGATTGGTGTTCCACAAAATAAGTTACCCTTGATCGGTTACCTCTATTTTCCTGTAAAGCATGATAAAACAGAAGGGTCAACTACAAAGAGTTGGTGAGTTCACGGGTTTTCGAATGCACAAAAATATTTTATATGCAAAGTATTAACATAGCGAATCGGATGTTCGCATCAATATTAAACATTTCAATTTTTATGAGCAAATATGCAAATTACTTTTACACATGATATTTAATTACGCATCAATATTTAATTTTTATGATATTTAATTTTTATGAGCAAATATGCAAATTACTATTAACATAGCGAATCGGATGTTCGCATCAATATTAAACACCCCACGAACTACCTCAGCGGTGGACCTAAAGTCCACATTTGTAGAGCATTCTTAATTGATAATGTGCACCCCTACTTGCCAGTTAGGTGGGTATGTCAACCAAATAGCACTATCCACAAATATCATCGGCTCAACATTATAGAGTTTATATAGTAGTGTAACACGGGGACTTCACATAACTCAACATATCATCATGTATAATAATTATGCTCATTGTATAGATTTATATGCTTTTCAATAATCAATATAAATCAATTCAATTTCCTTTTAAACGTCATGCTTTACACCCCAAAACGTATAAATAATTAAAAAGAGGGGCCGTGAATACTCACCTTTGCAAGCTCCGCTACTCAAAAGCACGATCCGATCCCCACCCAAGGCCTAACGATTCCCTAACAAAGAGAAATGCTCAAAACCATCACTTATGGGTCTAAAACTACTTATGGAGGTGAATAAGTCTTAAGCTTATAAATGTCCACATACATCCAACTTGATTGTCTATAATCCAATTATACATAATGCACATATGCTCGTTAATATTGTAATTTATACCGTAAGTTGTGTTATAAACCATTAAATGATCAATAATTGTTAAAATCAAGAAATTCCAGAATTTCACTTCTGGACAGAAACTTGTAGTACTCAAAATGATCAAAATGTAGAGACTTCCAAAATGACATAGATTCCCATATTTTTATATGTGATATAGTACTGGGTTATGGTGATTGTAACCAAATTTAATGCATTTTGGACATGTAAAAATGATTCAAATAATTTATGCAATGCAAAGGGTCACAACTGGTATGGCAGATTACACCGTGTTAATAAATCACTCATTTGAGGAGTTCTACTCAGTGTTTTTTAGAATTTCCAGTTGTATTGGAATCATAGCGCCTAAAGCTAACTTTTGAGATAAGAATCACTGATTTTGAAGAAGTTATGAAGAATATATGACACTTCCAAGTGGTATGTACTATTCTGTCATTTCTTGACAGATTACATACCTAATTTGAATAAATTGGTTAATGCCTCATACCTTCATATTTTTGAGTGAAACCGGATTCATATGAACCCTAACTCAAAAAAGAAATTTTGGAAGATAAATCATGCATTAAAGACAAATAATAAAGGAGATATTAACACACAAAGTAGAGTTTAGCTGTTGGTGGTTTCACAGATTGCACACCTAAAGTGTTTTAGGTGTTTGGAGATCAAATCTCCATATTTTCATGTGATTCCACTTGCATGCAGAATATAACTCATGTAGTTAACTCTCAAAGGAAGAATCATCCTTTTTCATTGAGTTTTGAAAGAGATATGGCCATTAGAACATGCATGTACTAATTTGTCAGTTTTGGACAGATTGCATACTCTTTTTGTTTTGAATCAATGAAACCTCAAATCACCATATTTTTGTATGAAATCAAAGGTATTTGAAAGGTAACTCATTAAACTAACTTTCACAAGAAAAATCAAGTGATTTGAAGTATTATTTTGCAAGATATGGTTATTCAAAGTAGGGTTCACCTACTGTTGAATTTCCAGATGCATATTCCATTTGTTTTGAGCATTTGGGGGGTCAAAACTCAATGTTTTTAGTGAGACCACTTGGATTAGAACCCCAACACATAAAATATGAACACTATTTAAAATAAAAACGAATTTGAACTTGAAATTTATCTAAATGGTCATCCAAACACAGCCCATTTTCTGGACAGCAAGATAAATGAACATGTTTTAGGGTTTTTGAGTATGAAATCACACAAGAATAGTGGTTCATTTGCAAGAAGACTATCTGTTGGTTCCAGATTTCTTTATTCAATGATTAATCAATAAATTCATATATCAGAAAGTAAGTGGAAGCAATTAATATTGACTAATCAACAGTAATAAGAACAGTAGAAGAATTGAAGAACAGATCAACTTTGAATAATAACCTAAGTATCGATTACTAGTAATTGAGAATTGTGCGCAAAACTATTCTTCATTAATGATCTTCAATCGACAACTATTACAATGAAAGTACAGATCAATTTATACTATTACACAAACAGAAAGTCAACACCTTAGCCTATCACAAAATGCAACCTCATAGAGGAGCGTCTAACAAATTCTGTTATAAAGACTAGATCTACAAGTGGATGTTGCCACGTCATCTTTGACTCATACTTCAAAAGTCTAACACTATCCCTACCATTTATCTTTGTGTTTATCATAAAGAAATAGTCTTTTATAAACCTTTGATTCGTGCATGCACATCCTTCAAACTCAGATTTATAATATGATACAAATACACAAGGAAAATGTCACAAAATGCACACAATATGATGCAAAAATATATATGAGAGTCCATACCTTGATTTGATAACGTTTAAAGCTTCAATCTTCTTGTTAAAATTGATTTTTGATGATGAAATGAGGATGAACAAGGCTGGAAATGATGATGAAGATGATGAACTTGAAGAACCCTTTGGGTTTTAGAGAGAGAGACGAGAGATTTTTTTGAATTTTGAAATGAAGAATGAATGCAAAATAGAAAAAAAAGTATTTATATGGGAATTAAAGGGGGGGGGGGCAAGCCTATGGGCCCCACTGCAAGCCCATTTTTTTTTGTTTAAAATAAATAAATCCAAGCCCAAAAGATAAAATACCATTTTTTTCTCAATTTTTGGCCTTTTTCTCAAAATATAGGTCCAAAATGGTTAAATTCAATTAAAAATAAAAAGTTTTATTTTTGAAACATTAAAAGTTCATATTTTATATTATTTGGGTATAAATTAGAGAATTTGACACTATTTTGGACGTTTCAGATAGTCACGGTCGGAACCGGGCTTTATAAGCACCTACCGGAAATTGTAAAAAAATTCGGTTAATCTAATTTATCTAACTCTTGGTTCTTATAACTAATCTATAATAATACTAATTAACTTATTAGAAACTAACCTGGGAGCTTGAATTTGACAAATGTCACATAACAGTCGTGACGACGAAAGTTGTGGTCGCCACAATAGTGGTGGTATAAGCAGGGGTATTAAAAGCCCTCTCAGTAGATTCATCTAAAAAGATCTTGTTATTCTCAGTTAAGAAACAACAAGAAGTAAAAGGAATTCACAATAAAGGTTACAAATCATCAGTTATAAAACTCACGACAAATGTAATAAAAAGCATAAAACCGTACGACGGATCTTAACCGAGGTATTCCACCCGGTTATCATCCCTTGGATATCATCTCCCACGGGTGATAATTTGCCAAAAACGTTTTTTTATTTCAAGTTGTGGTCATTGACTATTTTACCTTGAACCAAGATACAACTACGCTTGGAGTGGATAAAGAGGTTAAAAGTGATTAGCCTCACTTTTCACCGAATACGCTGCCACGAGTTCATGAATAGTGCACGGCCATTCCCAGTCAGCGGACAACGACCAATAGTACTCACTATTCACCAAAATTGAGGCAGGACTTACCCTGGGGATAACTCAAAGGCTTCTAAAAAAGAACTAGCCAAGCCCGAATAAGGCCACTCGAACTCTATCCTAATGGGATACCAGTCTAGAACAAAATATCCCCTATGGCATTCCTACAACTTAAGGTCGCTAGTTGAGTATAGTTGGACACTAAAAGCAATTTTTTTCTAAAACCCTAAAGTAACTCGGCTCATCTTCATCCTGAATGTTGTTTGGGCTAAAAAACTCAATATCACGATCAACAAAACATACTAACAATCATCTATATTTTACGAACCAGAATTAACGACCATTAATTACAAGATACATGGTCGAGAAGGTGGAACACTAAAGACGTACAATTGATCAAACAATCAACACAACCGACTACGATTGTCGAAAAAACTCGACGCAAGACGAACTAAGGACATCCACGATAGTTTTCTAAAGACGGTCGAAAGTATCTCACAACAAATAATCAATTTTAACTTAGACTGACGACCAAACCTCCGTTTTTATTGTGTTTTAATGCAGGATCATTATCATTAATGATAAATGGCTATAATTGATGCCATTTATCACAACCGTTATGCATTCAAGGTGCAGTTAAGAAGGAGACAAGTGTAAAATGAGACTCAAAGCCAATCATAGGGACGATCGCAACTAGCTACAACAATCTTCTACAAAAACCATCGAACAACCTTACGAATTAGTTTAGTTTACTTCTATACTGTAATCTTAGTACTCGTTGTTAGAACTTATGAAAGTATTAACCAGAAGTAGCTAAGTCCAAACATCAGAAGACAATACTAGAGGTTCATCTTCTGATCTATCTCATCACATAGGCGCGCAGAGACTTAAGACCCTCTGGATCTCAACTGTTATTCCACACACGCCTGTGATGACATGGCAGTCACTTTTTCTGTACGTAACAAATTATGTTAGTCGTACAAGTGACGTGTCATTCTGTGATAGGCTAGCTCATTGACTTTTCACTTTGTATTAGTATATATAGAGTTAGTTATCACTGTAAATTGATATTGATTGAGAGAGAAATAGGGTTTTCATTTTCACGTATTGTAATCATTCTTAAGATTATTCAATACAAATTCTCATTCGATCTTCATGCTGTTCTTACTGATTTAAATTACTGTTCTAGTTATAATCATTGATTTATACTGCTTACGCTCATATTTGTTAATTAAATCTATTGATTATCTCAGTTTAAAAAGGGATCTGGGTTCCAACACTCGCGACCAGTGTTAGCTAAGGACGGCGTCCGTGCTTGACGTCATTTTCACTAGTGCATCGATGATCATTGTTATCGTCTGCAGTTTATCCTCTCGATCAAAGGGTCTTTCTGCGTCACCAATTCCTAGTGTTCAAGTATTTATTTTTATTTATCCAGTTTATTGAAGAAAATATTCATTAATCAATAAAGTTCCACAAAAACCTCAAATTGATTTTAGTAAGCATTTTTTGGCATAAACAGTTTGGCGCCCACCTTGAGGCCCCGATTAAAGGAATTCTCCAATAAAATTCTTTGCTAACAAATTTTCGTTCAATGTTGATATTTACAGGAAAGGAATGGCAACCCGAGGATTAACCAATGTTGTTTTAGCAGAGTTAAGGGAAGAACTACGAGCTACATGGCAACGTATTGATTAACTCGAAAACGATCAACATCCAAGACCACCCTTTATAGTTCTATTGCCACCTGGTCCTCTTCCTCCTTGGGTATGACCTTACTTCCCTCCATCTCTGACACAAAACATGCCCTTTATCACAAAATCTATCATTGGAATACCCTTGATGTCAAGGCCCACGATTCCTATGCAAACAAATACATCATTCCCATGTCTTCCTTCCAAATGCCTAATATCTCTGTTTCTACTGACAATACTGAGTTGGTCCTTCATGCGAATAGTGGTTTTGTCGGAAGAGGTTCAGGTGGTGCAATTCAGTATGATCCAGTCGCACGAAACCTAAAACTTCTGTAAGAGCATAACGAGAAAGTATTGTCGTTATTATCGAAACTTCCTGGAGCTGTTGTACATGTCGACGTAGAACTCCTACCAGATATCAAGTGTCTCCTTTTTCAGATGCCATTGCTCTCATCGACATACCTAAGAAATACAAAATTCCTACTTTCAAAACAAAATACTCAGGATTGTCGGACCCAAATCAGCATGTCGCAGTACAAACAACTTATATTGATTTTATCAATTCCTCTGAAACTAAGAAGTCTGCATGTGTAAAAAGTTTTGGGGGGACACTTACTGGTGCCGCTTTGCAATTGTTGATCAATCTGAAGCTAAAATCGATCAATTCCTTCGTTGAATTGGTCAATCAGTTCTTTCAACATTTTTCTAGTAGTCGAAAGATGGAAAAAGAGAATGCCAATCTCTATTACATAATCCAAAAATCTAGAAAAACTATACGAAGTTATTTTAACCGTTTTAGTTTTGAAATGATAGGTATTCACAATTGCAACATGATGATGGGGATCAAAATTTATAAGCGGGGACTCGACATTACATCTGAGCTATATTTGGACCTCACTAAATATCCAGCTGAAACGTTCGAAGGCGTAAAATCAAGAACATTGACTCATATACGAGTAGAGGACGATGCAACTTTTCGACACAAAAAAAAAACTAGTGACAAACGACCCTTAAGTGTGAAAAAGCCAAATTTCAAAGTCAAAGCGACAATGAAACCTGAACAATCATGACAGATTTTGAATGTCAGATTCGATAACAACAAAGAAGTTTTGGCTTCTTCTCAATTTCCTCAACATCCAAAGATCTCATCTTACGGGTTCACGGGGACATCAAAGACATAATGGAAGCACTAAATAATTTTAGTCAACCAATAGATGGCCGAATAAAAGTGAAAGACCCGATGATAAGAAGGACAAGACTAAATGGTGCGACTTTGATGAAGATTTTGGTAACACAATTGGCGACTGTCTTTCCTTAAGAAAAGAAATTGCATGGCTTGTTCCAAAAGGCCATCTAAAAGACTTGATATCTAACGACAACCCAGGTAATATCCCTAAACCCCCGTATCCAAATGCTACTAATATCGTTATTTGTATTAAAAGTGGAATGGACGTTCGTGTGCTGACATATTCAGCAACAAAGAGATATGCATATCAGCAATCGGAAGATCCTGCTGCCCCAAACACACACCTTCCGAAATTTGAACTCGAATTATAA
This sequence comes from Silybum marianum, assembly GCA_036898165.1. Lineage (NCBI taxonomy): Eukaryota > Viridiplantae > Streptophyta > Magnoliopsida > Asterales > Asteraceae > Silybum > Silybum marianum. The sequence goes on along the minus strand of CM072536.1, from coordinate 25,360,021 downwards.
GCAACACCGATAACATTTGACGAGCGTCATCTCGGCGAATCTTGGCAAAAACAACATGATGGCTTGATCGTACGATTAACCAGGCGAATTGTTCGACAAAAAGAGAGATCATTGACGATAAAATCACAACAAACAACAAATCGACAAATACAGTAGGAGAAATTACATTGCCAATTTATGCCAAAGAGATCAACAAATCGACAAATACAGTAGGAGAAATTACATCCTGGGTTCATGGCACGAAAGCCTTTAAGCATCCACTATATTGTTTTTGGAAGGTTTTTTAAAAAGTAAAAACCTTTCTTTTAGGGATTTTTATGTAGCAGAGACGTTTTTCACATGAGGTTTTTGATGAGATTTTTTGTCATATGTCGTATTTCTACAACCTGTCCTTTCATAGGTTTTACTTATTTAATCAGTTTTAAGTCTAATTTTTTTTTAAAAAAACTTCGTATTTAATTAGTTTTATTTATTAAAATAATTAAAGTAATTATATTTAAATATAAGTATTTAAATGAATAATATAAAAAATACATCCTTAAAGTTATTATATTTTTTTTTAAATTAATGTCTTAAATTTGACTTACTTTTTTACAGTTTTACAAAGTTTTAATAGTCTAAATAAATGAAAAATATCAAATATGTTAGAATATTTATTTTTTGGTATACGTACTTCTAAATTAACTTTTTTAAGTTTAGGAAAAAATATGTGTTTATATAATTTTTTGATAAATTTATTTTTATAAAATGATAATATAAAGTTAAAATGGTTGGACTCTAATTTTTTTTTTAAACCATTGAAAAAGTTAATTGAATTTTTTATCATAATAGAGTTATGTTGAAGTTTTTAAGTTGCGGAGATATGTCGTATAAAGAAAAAGTTGTGAAAAAAACTTAATAAGAAAACCTCCTAGTGGATAACCATCATCCTTTTCAAATTTATTAAAATGAATACACAATAAAAAGTACGTTTAAGCCTTTTATTTTCAATTCAACCTCATTTAATTATTAATATAAATCAAACCACACAAATCTTCTAATAGAATAAAGAAAAGATATAAACGCTATCATTTGTTAAAGTGAATAAGGACAACGTTTGGCAGTATGTGATCGGATTAATTTGCATTAAAAACATGTTTTTGACTAATAAAATATACGCCTTTGTAACAAAATATGTATAACCTACTTGGCCTAAAAACTAGGATTATATACATACGTAGGTTTTAAATGAGAAATCTTAAATGTATTGAAAAACAAATGGTAATTAGCAAAAAATGGTGGATGTATGATCACTCTGTCAATATCGATGACGGTAACAGAAGTTTGATCAGTGATATATGATCTGGTTTTAAATTAATTCTATCTTCGATTCTTTCTTGATCATATATCGCAATTCTATGTTATCAAAAATTTTAAATCTCGTATTTTTTTCAAATTAAGGTGGTCTTGAGCAAGATGATTTTGATCCTAAGACTATAATTCTAATTGGAATCTAAAAACTCATTTGTTAATCAATTAAATAGTTCATATGTGAATGTACTAGAATAGTTCACATGTGAATCATTTGTGTTCTATACAAATCACTTAAATAGTTCACATATGAATTACACGAGTTCAGATAAGAAGATATAGTTCATATATATGAATCAATTAAATAGTTCATATGTGAATCACACGAGTTCACATATTGAACATATAGTTTATATATGAATCGTTTAAATAATTTATATGTGAATCACACGAGTTCACATATACATATATAGTTCATATGTGAATAACACGAGTTCACATATACATATGCAAATATAGTACATATGTGAATCACATGGGTTCACGTATATGCATATAATAATTTGCTTGACGTCCTATTTGTAAAAGTTACAAAACAGTCAAAACTATCCATATATCTTCCTCATAGTTACTATGCGACTGATTTATCCGGTGTTGCACAGTTAGCCCTCAAATGTTGACCTTATTTTTTTAGTGGAAGGGCTAGGATAACATCTCTAATTCTCGTATACTTAATATTTCTCAAATAAATCTATAGGGATATATATGGGGGCATAATTTGAGAACATATAAAATTGCGATAACCTTGAGAACTGGTATATCATTTGGTGTGTTACATGATTTTTTTTTCATTTACGACTTGAATTTAGCATTGATGAAGATATGTTTGTCTCATAAAGTATTTATTTCACATCTTTTTCTTTCAGTGTGAACATTTTTTATATTTTTGTGAAATAAAAATATACAAACTTTATGCACATTTTGGACCGAATACATATAAAACAAACACATTGTGAAACAAATATATGTTAATGAATATATTAAATTTATAACACCCTCAAATTTAGAAAGAGCGACTAAATTAAAATTTTCCAAAATAAACAAAATAGTGATAAATTTCTTTCTATAAATCAATACTTAAATTATAATCAAAGGTCATTTGGCTAAACGGTATGTGATCATTTGGCCTTTTAGGAGGTTGAAGTTCAAACCTTACCAAAGGTGAGAAGGGTGTGTGAGTTTATTTGTTCCATTTGCCGTGTATAAATATTATATGTTTAAAAAAAAACTTAAATTATCTCGGATAGAAATTCTATATTTAACATCAACAATTGATAAACAAAATCTTACATAAAGACTAGGTACACGACAGGTGTCACTCAAACCCAAAAAAATAGTCGTTATCTCCAACTGTGGAAGACACGAAAACAAAAAGCTTTAAAACAAAATAGTCGTTATCTCCAAGTATGAAAGCTGTCGGAAATTGTCCTCCAACAGCCCTCTCACGACTGTTGGTTTTCCTCTCGTCCAATGTAGCTTGAGGTGTACTCTAAAGATCCAACCATGGCTCCCTTAAATCGGCCTTGGCACCATCGAATCTTCACCCAAAGTAAAGTCAATGTCTTTCTTTCTTTATCTTTAAACAATGTGACAAAAAGAAAATCCCAATTTTAGATCCCATTTGTGGTGTTTAACTGCTATAGTGACTTGTACCATCAATAAGAGGCTGCTGTATTGACTTGTATCTTTCTGCCAGCACACATTTCCAGACTTCGATGGGTATTTTAACTCAGATGCTGTCCGAATTTTCAGAAACCCAAAACTTAAACATTGTAGAGCCGCTTGTTAGATTTCCAAATCATCTTGAGTCACTTTAAACGGAGATTGTATGAGTGAGATATGGTCGAAGTTCTACAGCCATGCAAATCTGTCAAAATCCTTCTGTTATCCTTTTTTTCTCTAAGGTGTTCTAAACCTATCAAAATACAAAAACACATTAATGTAGTTCTATTTTACCATTTTAATTCATTAAAGAGGGGATGCTTGATGATAAAACAAAAACACATTAATGTAGTTCTATTTTACCATTTCTATAAACACTTTTTAGAATCCTTTGACAAGTGCTCTCCCAACTTCACACGAAACTCTTGAAACAAGCAACCACTTCGATGGATCTATACATGACGACACCATTGCTAAATCGTCAAAGAGACCTCGACAATCTTTAGAGATTGATTGTATAACTGTATTTGGGAAGGACGCTCCTGTTTCTAAGACGATGTCATCTCAAGTGTTGACAAATGAAGGCCTAATGGTGTGCTCTTTAGACGAATTATAATTTTTTTAGTGTTGAACTTTACTTTATTAACATGGAATATATTTTTTGTAGGATATCAAATGCAAACTGGAAAATCCAAATATAAGAAACATTGTTGCACACGAGACTATCTTCCACTCATTTCAAAACAGACCGTGCATGGGGTTCCACTTCGGGATGATTGCTACAAAGTCTCAATTGACCAACAAGTAAAACCAGCTGCATTTTTACCCATCCAATCGGGTGAGCACAAGACTGTAGAAGAAGCTTATAAAAGTTTCGTCGCTTGGCCAAAAAACCTTGTGATTCCAGACTCGAAGGTTAGTTACTTATTTAATTTAGTTCTTCATTTGTTTTAATGGACAATCTTGCATGTCTTGATGTCTCCAACTATGGATATCAAGATATTAAATAATTAATTACCATTATAGTTTATACAACTTTTACGTTAGGAATTCATTGCAAAGAGTTGAGCCTTTAGGATGACCACTATCTAGAAATACTTGATTACCATTATATCTTATGCAACTTAAGCTTTTTAACCATCCTTGGAAAGGAACCAACAAATGGGAACATCCAAATTGAATTTTTCAATCTAGCCTAGATAAGCATAGTTTTTGAAAAATAGACTAATTATGTTTAACCTAGATGATTAGTGCAAGTCTGATGAAGTTGGGTGCATCATGGGATCAGATAAACAAATATTACAAATATTAAGCTAAAGGTACCAACTGCATTGGTGTATCTTGCTTCAAGATTGAAACTCAAACTAACATATATTGTGAAACATATAAAAGGGGTAAAATGAATGACAAAAGGATGTTGTTAGAAAGAAATGATTAAAGCCATTAGAAGAAATTGTTATATTTGATCAAGTTTGGCATATTTTGACTAAATTAGGTTACTATTTACTACGACTTTTGAGTCTTATGTTCATCTACCTCCATCAAACGTATTTATTAATTACTTGTTTTTATGAATTTTCTAATGACAGCTGTGTTTTGGTAGCTTTCATTATTACATTGATTTAAGGGGTGTTTGGATTAGCTTATTAACTTATAACTTATTGGCTTCCTAGAAAAGTCCTTACCAAAAATTAATAAGTTAAAATTTTTAACTTTCTAAAAAATGACTTATCATCGGTTTGGCACCGGATAAATTGTTTTTCCCAAACACTCAAAACGACTTGATACATATCAAAATAAGTAATAAGTTGTTTTTATAAGCTAATCCAAACACCCCCTTATTAGTTCTTTAGACATGATATATATCACTTCATGTTTTTGTTTGAAATGTGGATTAAGCTTGCATTTCATAATTTATGTTTGGGATTGTTTCCAATTTTTCAAATTTTATTTGGTTTGCTGAATTTTTTGTTTTCATGCAGGCACTTCAGACAACTTCTGATGAGCATAAAGAGAATCAAAATAAGAAGACAAAAAAGAAGTACACGACTGTTAATCAACTAAAGATGCCAAAGCATACGAGGAGTATATTTAAGAAAAAAAATATTGATTTAGATGATGCATAAGCTTATTATAGGTACTTAGAAACAAACTTTTTGACACAATAGTTTTGTTTATTGTTCATCTTTGGATACATTATTCGTATAATTATCAATACTAGATTATTGGTTTTTTATATATTGATAATCATTTTGAATTTCTTTTAGTTATTATTTTTGTCGGATATTATCAAAACCGTTTGCAAAAGGTAGTTTATGACAACGATTTTGAAAAATAAATGTCATTATATATTATGCTAGAGTGACCGTTTTGAATTATAAACATCACCATACATCATGTTATGGTGACGCTTTTCAATAAATAAACGTTGCTGTATGTCACGTTACAATAACGACTTTAAGAAATAAACGTCATCTTTTGTCATGTTACATTGACGGTTTTTGGAAAATAAACGTTACCATATGGTATGTTACCGTGATGGATTTGACAAATAAATGTTACCGTATGTCATACTACGATGATGGTACTATAAAATAGGCGTTACTATATGTTATGCTATGGCGACAGTTTTTGGATATAAACGTCAATGTATGATATACTACGGTGATAATTTTAAACAATAAATGTCACTGTATGTCATGCTACGATAACAATTTTGAAAAAAAGCGTTTACAGTGACGATTTTGACAAATAAATATCACTATAGGTCAGTTTACAGTGACAATTTTGGAAAATAAATGTCACTGTAGGTCAGTTTACAGTGACAAATTTTTTGAAAATAAACGTCACTCTAGGTCAGTATACGGTGACAATATTTTTGAAAAAAAACATCACTGTAGGTCATTATATGGTGACAATTTTGAATAATAAACGTCATTTTACGCCACTCCACAATGACGGTTTTTTAAACTTAACGTCACCATATGTCCTACTACGATAACACTTTTGAAAAATGAACGTCGTCGTATGTCCTACTATGGTAATGGTTCGAAACAATAAATGTCACCATATGTCACGCTATTGTGACAGTTTTAAATAATAAACATCAAGTATGTCGTGTTTCAATGACGATTTTGAGAAACAAACGTCATTTTATGTCATGCTATAATGATGATTTTTAAATGTAAACATCAACGTAGGTCATGTTATGGTGACAGTTTTAAAAAGTAAATATCACCGTATGTCATGTTAGAGTGATGGCTTTTGAAAAAGAAACATCAATGTATGCCATGTTATAGTAACTATTTTGATAATTAAACGTCACATTACGTCATGCTATAGTAACCATTTTTAACAATAAATGTCATTGTATGTCATGATATTATAACGGTTTTTACAAATAAACGATACTGTATGTCTTGTTATGGTCATGATTTGAAGATTAAACGTCACCAAATGTCATGCTACAGTGACATTTTTTAAATATAAACGTCAACTTATGTCATGCAACGATGACAATTTTTAAAAATTAACATCAACATATCTCATGCTACGGTGACAGTTTTAAAAATAAATGTCACTGTATGTTATGCTACGGTAACGGTTTTAGAAAAAAAAAAGAACTTTTTTGTACATTTAAGGTGACGGTTTTAGCTTATGGCAATGGTTTTTGATGTGATTTGGTAACTTTTTTAAACGTAACCAAAAGTGTATCTAAAGTGACGGCAGCTAGGTGACGATTTTTACATCCAGAAAAACCGTTACCATATACCTACGGTGACGGTTTTTAACTGTCACTTAAGACCATTTTTGTACTAGTGATTAGCGTTGCATCTTCAAAATAATGCAGGCTCCCCCTTGAGTAAAGCTCTTACTCTTATTAGTTTCAACTAAAGAATCATATCCAATGTGCAGTAGCCTCGACTGAGTGCACTCAAAGCAACTTTTAAATCTGTAGAAATTCAGCACATCCAATAAGCCCACAAGAAAGATAATGCATGAATTACGTGACAATCCATAGTGCATCTTTAGTTTATAACAAAGAATTTGTGTAATAACCCAAGTCTTATTTAGCTTAATTTGGGCTTAAGGGATTAAGCCATGGGCTTGGGGATGATTTGGGGCTTAAGGCCCAAGTATTAGTAGCTGAAATCAAGGGTTTGTGTCAAGGATTCTCTCATTTCCAAACTTTCAGCCATAATGTGTGTGTGTGTGTGTATGACGTGAAGAGCAAGGGAGAAATCTAAGGAGGTTTATCAGATAGAAGAAGAAGGCAAGTATTTGGGTGCATCACTTGAAGTCTTTTTTTTTTTTGAAGATTCAACATCTTTGAGGTACATTTCTTCTCTCTATAGCTGATAATCTCCATTAATGGAGTTGTAAGTGGATTTTGAAAGTGGGGTTTCGGTTGAGGATGGATGATGAGATATATTAGATGAATCCAATCTATGTATATTATCTAGATAATGTCCAATCTTATTGGGTTTTCATACCATTCTTAAGTTTGTTCAATAATCAATATTGTGGAGTATAATTTGGATTGATTTGATGATTGAATCTTCTCTTGTTGTTTAGAATGGTATTGGATATGTTTACGGATTGTTCTTAATCGTTAATAATGGTTTGAGAGGTTAGAAATCAGTGGTTTATTGGTCAAGATTAGAGAAAATTCTGGTTCTGAGCTGCAGGGACTAGGAGGCCCAAACACTGGCTGGCGCGGGTTCCACGCGGGTTTAAGCCGCGCAGAAAGTCGCGTGGTTCACTGTTTGGCACGACTTTGTCTGTTTTGTTTTTTTGCATCAAGTCGGGGTGTGGACCATTGAGCTAGGGGTTTATCTTAGAACTATAATAGAAGACTTTTGGGGGTATTGTTTGTGGTTAATTTTTGTTGGCAAATTAGGTGTTCGGTTCAGAAAAATTCCTACGTTTTGGCTTTCAGGCTAGGTGACATCATCAGGTGAGTTCCCTTGACTTATAAAAATGCATTTTATGGCAATGACGTTATAAATCACTCTGATTATGGTATTTAAAATTCGTAAGCATGTTATATTTCACATAAATGTTTTATAAATTGCTTGGTTGAGATGTTGGATTATATCATGATATATTTAGTTGTGTGGACGTGCATAATAGTTGTAGTGTACCTTGACGCCTTGCAAACCTCTCGGGAGTTAACGTCCTTGTATCTTGAATACACTTCGTGAGTACATTGGATGGGCACAATTATGGGCCAATCACGATAGTTGCATTGGCAGTTGTGCGAACACTTAGCTTAGTCGTATTGGGAATTGTGCAGCAAGTGTTGGGCTACGACTGTAACACCCCTAAAAATGAGAGTTAATTTAAACCAAAATAAAATGCGGAATAACTTCTACTTCATAAAACATCACCCATAAAGATGGGGAGAAAGTTAGAGTGAGTTTACAACATCTATAGGAAAGTTAAATGACAACCTAGTAATCTATATAATTCAAAATACAGATTAAGTTCGGGTGTCACTAAAATCCTCAAAATAATCTTCTATGTAACTCCATCTATACACACGAGGTGCACTTCAAAAGAATGCCACTACCGGCACCTAGCTTCTCTCATCCCATCAAGCCCCATCCGCTTGATCACCTGATATACATGTCATTTTAAGAAAAAGTGTTAGGCTTAAAGCCTAGTGAGAACAAACAGTTCAAAATATAGAAAAGCCATTTAAACTTCGAAAAACGGTAAATAAACATATAACCGAAAGCTTTTCTCAAAACATCTCTTTTTCTTTACTTCTGCGATTTACACCTGAAAGATACGCTTTACTTCTCTTGGGGGAAACTTCTACGAGAATGACCCGTCATCACATTAATCCTCACGAGTTCAACCCCAAACCGGGATCTATTACAAGTGCCCTCCCCAAGTGCTTCTGACTATATGTGCCTATGGATCCATTACACTAGTCTAATATCTTAATACAATTGTTTCCAATGTATTAGCTTCTCTTCACAAACCTTTGTGAAGTATAACATCGTGCTTCCAAGAACCTTCCTTCCAAAATTAGGTCAAATTATCATTTAGGTTTATACATCATTTTTCTTGCATTTAAAACTCATAAGAGTATTCCAAAACCGTTCTTGACATCCAATTCATCATTTCAAAGAAAACCATAAATGACACATTTTGACCTAGTTTTACTAAAATCTTCCAAGTATAGAAATACTTATTTTAAACATCATATTAAGGTAAAATACTTCATTTTGACATGTATAAAGTTTTAAAGGTAAGAATGAACTCACTAGCTAGAGTTTGACAAAACCCTAGAAAATCTCTAAGATGAAGATGGAGGTGATCAAGAAATCTGAACAGATGAAGAACACCACCACTTGAAGCTTTTTAACCCCAAAGCTCTACTTGATCTCTCCTCTTTAATGGAGAAATAAATGCTTGGAAGGAGGTTGGTGAAGAAAGTGGAACCCTAAAAATCGCCTCTACCCTTTGCTCCCAACACTGATAATTCGTAACTGATAAAATGAGAAAAGGAAGCTGAAAATCGCACCTTATTTCACTCTGGAACACACGGGCGACTATGCCCTTGGCGACTATGACATGTCATAGTCGCGAGTCATAGTCGCGAGATTTGTACCGAAAGTCTGATAAATTTTGGCTGGTTTTCCCTTCCCCGCGACAATGACATGGGCATTGTAGCCTGTCATTGTCGCCGAAAGTGTACTGAAAGTCAAAATTCACCCGGCTTCCGTTCCTTTCCCCCAATCCATTACAACCCAAACTTATACTCTTGAAACCTTCCATTTTCCCATAAATAAAATATTACAATGCTAAATTACATAACCTTTCGCTAAATTTCCGGGTGTTACAATCCTCCCACCCTTGAAATTAATTTCGTCCTCGAAATTTACAGATTAACCAAACAAACTCGGATATCTCCTCTTCATATCCTCTTCCGCTTCCCACGTCACGTTTGAACCACGATGGTGCTTCCATTGCACCTTAACCATGACGATTTCCTTGTGACGTAACTTCTTAGACTTGCTTTCTAAGATCGCCTCCGGTTCTTCCACACAACGACTATTGTCGACGCGAATCTCTAAGAGAGGTATCACACTCTCTTCTTCCGCTAAACACTTCCTTAAATAACATATGTGGAATGTAGGGTGTATGCCGTCCAATTCGGGTGGCAATTCCAATTTATACTCTTGCCGTCCCACTCTTTCCAAGATTTTAAACGGCCCGAGGAAACGAGGACTAAGCTTCCCACGCTTCCCAAACCTTATAACACCCTTCCAAGGGGACACTTTAAGCATAACTCGTTCGCCCACTTGGAATTCCATGGGTCTTCTCTTTTTATCGGCATAACTCTTTTGACGGTCTTGGGCCGCCTTAAGTCGTTCTCGGATAATCTTCACCTTGTCCGCCGTCTCTTGCACAATCTCGGGTCCAGAGAATTGTTTCTCGCCCGCCTCTAACCAACATACCGGTGTCCTACATTTCCGTCCATAAAGTGCCTCGAAAGGGGCCATCCCAATACTAGAATGGTAACTGTTATTGTAGGCAAATTCTACCAGCGGTAGATGCGAATCCCAATTTCCACCAAAATCAATAACACATGACCTAAGCATGTCTTCAAGAGTTTGAATAGTCCTTTCACTTTGACCATCTGTTTGGGGGTGAAATGCCGTACTTAAGTTTATCCTGGTGCCTAACCCCTCTTGCAATCCATTCCAAAAGTGAGAAGTGAATCGGCTATCACGATCTGACACGATAGTCAAAGGCACACCATGCCTTGCAACTATCTCGTCCACATACAACTTAGCTAGTTTGTCAACTGGGCCGGCTTCTCGCATTGCTAAGAAGTGAGCACTCTTCGTCAATCTATCCATCACTATCCATATGGTGTCATGACCTCTCAAGGTCTTTGGTAGTTTCGTCACAAAGTCCATAGTGAGGTGTTCCCATTTCCATTCCGGAATTTCCAACGATTGAAGACTTCCATATGGCCGTTGATGCTCCGCTTTGACCTGCAAACAAGTCACACATCTCTCTACATAACTAGCAACATCCAACTTCATGACGGGCCACCAATAAGTTAATTTTAGGTCTCTATACATCTTGGTACTACCCAAATGTACGGAGTACTTAGACTTATGAGCATCCTCTAGTAGTAGTTCTCGGTTGCCCCCAATCTTAGGCACCCAAACACGTCCTCGGAATAACTTAAGACCACGACTATCTTCGGTTAACATCAAGTGTTGTTTCACCATCACTTCATCCTTTAAGTTTTCCTCACGTAATGCCTCCACTTGAGAAGTCTTGATTCGGTCGATCAGACTTGACACTATGTCAATTATTGTGAGTACGGCCCGCATCCCGCTACCATACTCCTTCCTACTTAAAGCATCCGCCACTACATTTGCTTTACCCGGATGGTATAGCAGCTCGCAGTCATAGTCCTTAAGCAACTCTAGCTAACGTCGTTGCCTCATGTTTAGCTCCTTTTGATCGAAAGAATGTTTCAAGCTTTTGTGATTTGTGTAGAGTGTACACTTAGTTCCGTAAAGATAATGTCACCATAATTTCAATGCAAATACCACCGCCGCCAATTCCAAGTCATGAGTTGGGTAATTCTTTTCATGTTCCTTGAGTTGCCTTGATGTATAAGCAATTACCTTGCCCCTTTGCATTAACACACACCCCAATCCCATCTTTGAAGCATCGCTGTAAACCACAAAGTCTTCAGATCCTTCTCGCAAGGATAGAATCGGTGCTTCACACAATTTCTTTTGAAGAGTCCGGAAAGCATCTTCTTGCTTGTTGGTCCAAATGAATTTCACGTTCTTCCTTGTCAATGCTGTCAGAGAAGATGCAATCTTTGAGAAATCTTGAATAAACTTTCGATAATACCCCGCCAATCCTAAGAAGCTTCGAATCTCGGACGGGCTCTTAGGAGGTTCCCAATTCGTCATTGCTTCTATCTTTGATGGATCCACCTTCACTCCATCTTGCGTGACGACATGCCCCAAAAACTGAACTTCTTTTAACCAAAAGTCGCATTTCGAGAATTTGGCGTAAAGCTTTTCCTTCCTTAACACTTCGAGAACCTCTCGAAGGTGTTGTTCATGGTCTAACTCGTCTTCAGAGTAGACAAGGATATCATCAATAAATACTATTACCGATTGGTCTAGAAATGGTCGACACACCCGATTCATCAAATCCATAAACACTGCCTGTGCGTTCGTCAACCCAAACGGCATTACTAGGAATTCATAATGTCCGTACCGCGTTCTAAACGCTGTCTTTGCTACATCATCCTCCTTCACTTTCACTTGGTGGTAACCCGAACGTAAGTCGATCTTTGAGAAGCATCCCGCTCCTTGTAGTTGATCAAAGAGGTCGTCGATTCTTGGGAGTGGATACTTGTTCTTCACGGTTACCTTGTTTAGTTCATGATAATCAATGCACATTCTCATAGTGCCATCCTTCTTCTTCACAAATAAAACTGGAGCTCCCCACGGTGACGAGCTTGGTCTTACAAAACCCTTCTCAAGGAGATCTTGTAATTGCGTCATCATTTCCTGCATCTCGGATGGTGCCAACCGGTAGGGTGCTCTAGCAATCGGAGCGGCCCCCGGTACTAGATCTATTCGAAATTCCACTTGTCTATCGGGTGGCAAGCCGGGTAGATCTTCGGGGAACACGTCTGGAAATTCATTGACAACTCGTACATCATCTAATTCCCTCTTCTCTAACTTCGCATCTAAAACATAGGCTAAATATGATAGGCATCCCTTGGCTAAACACTTGCGTGCCTTTTCCAAGGTTAACAATGCAACTTCACCCTTCCTTCTTTCCTCGTAGACTATCACCATACTAGCATCCGATAACAGAATCCGAATCAACTTCTTGGAACACAAAATCTCGGCTTGATTCTTGGCCAACCAATCCATTCCAATTACCACATCAAATCCTCCTATTGCCATAGGCATAAGGTTTATCCCAAACTTACTTCCTTCAATTTCCACCACACAATCCTTAAGGACATCACTGACAAGAACTTGTTTACCATCGGCTATTTCAACAATAAAAGCATCTTCCAAAGTACTAACAGGTACATGCAGATTTGGGTAGAAAGAAGTGGATACAAAAGAAAAAGTAGCACCAGAATCAAAAAGAACATTAGCGGGTACGGAGTTAACAAGGAACGTACCCGACACCACGTCTGCCGATGCCTGTGCTTCTTCTGCCGTCATCTTGAAGGCCCTCCCCACCGCCTTCTGAACCCCACCAACCTTCACTTGAGAGTTCCCTGACTTCAGCTTCGGGCAATCGTTCCTGTAATGGCCCGGTTCTTTGCATTCGAAACATCTCATTGACTTGACCGGACAATCACGAATCTGATGCCCACTCTTCCCACATCTAAAACAGTTACCCGGGACCGGGCTACAAGCTCCAAAATGCTTGCTCCGGCATTTGGGGCACCAGTTAGCTTCCCGCCTAGAATCGGTTCTTCGATTGTTGTTGTTGTTGCTTGTGGTGTTGTAGTTTGACTTCTTGGATGGCGCCGCATGCCCTTCCTACTTCCTCTTTTCTCCAACTCCCAACCTTTCTTCAACGCCCAAGTTAATAGCATCTTCCTTATGTTGGGCTTCTTCAATTGCTTCACGAAGAGTAGAGGGCTTTGAAGCCCGTACCCTATCCATCATATCCGCTGGTAACCCTTTAATGTAAGCCTTTATCTTTTCTTTCTCATCCGGGGCCACATGCCCAACCAAACTCAGCTTCTCAACGAACAACCGGGTGTAGTCTCTCACGGTTTTGTTCCCTTTCTTGAGAGCCCGAAACTCATCAGCAATCCGGTCGATAGCCCTTTCATTACAATATTCTTCCATGACCTTCGCTTTAAACATCTCCCATGTGAGCATAGAGACGATCACGGACCCAAGAGTAGCCGTGGTAACATCCCACCATATTAGGGCCTCGCCCCGTAGCATTTGCGAAGCAAACTTTACCTTTTGCCTCTCCTCACAATCACTCGAGCTAAACGCTTGCTCGATTTCTCGCAACCACCGGATGCACTTTACCGGGTCATCCGAACCAGAAAACTCGGGCGGTTTGGTACACATAAAGTCCTTGTATGAGCAACTCCTTCCTGCGCGCCTCACTTCAGTTACAGGCGTCTCCTCCGTAATCAGTACGGCCCCATTCCCGCCTGAACCTCCTACAATATTCTCTGCAATCGCTTCGTGCCTTCGCTGACTGGCCTCCCTTTCTTCAAACATTTTCAGCATAGTTTCATGCTGTTGAGCAAAAGCAGAATTCATTGCTTGGATCATACTGAGCCTAAGCTCATCTTGTGAGCCCGCTTGTACCATAAGAGGTCCGATTCCGGGATTATGGTTTACGGCCGGTAATTGGTCTATTCGGGGTGGTGACCTCCTAACCACAGTAGGAATTAACGGTGGTTGAGTAGTTCCCCCTGCCATTTCCTGATTCATGACACTGTTGGTTGCTCCATCAATTGGTCTATTCGGCGTGTTCACCATCTTAGTCTGTCAAGATGATACACGAGAGTAAGACAAAACTAACATAAATACGTTTAACACGTTCACCAATCATTGTAACACTAGTAAAATAAACATACTCAGAATACAATGCACCCAAAATAGCATTAGCTACGTGATATCTTGGATAAATCATATACACAAGAATCCCCATTACCAAAGTCACATTTCATGATTAGCATATTTCCATCGACTCTAAAGCTCTCTTATCTCAAGAGTGTCTACCCATTCTCACAAAACATCACTTAAAGTCTCAGCTTAAGTCTAGGCATCTTAAGTTCATACCTAGTTCGCTTAAACTAGAGCTCTGATACCAACTTGAAACACCCCTAAAAATGGGAGTTAATTTAAACCAAAATAAAATGCGGAATAACTTCTACTTCATAAAACATCACCCATAAAGATGGGGAGAAAGTTAGAGTGAGTTTACAACATCTATAGGAAAGTTAAATGACAACCTAGTAATTTATATAATTCAAAATACAGATTAAGTTCGGGTGTCACAAAAATCCTCAAAATAATCTTCTATGTAACTCCATCTATACACACGAGGTGCACTTCAAAAGAATGCCACTACCGGCACCTAGCTTCTCTCATCCCATCAAGCCCCATCCGCTTGATCACCTGATATACATGTCATTTTAAGAAAAAGTGTTAGGCTTAAAGCCTAGTGAGAACAAACAGTTCAAAATATAGAAAAGCCATTTAAACTTCGAAAAACGGTAAATAAACATATAACCGAAAGCTTTTCTCAAAACATCTCTTTTTCTTTACTTCTGCGATTTACACCTGAAAGATACGCTTTACTTCTCTTGGGGAAACTTCTACGAGAATGACCCGTCATCACATTAATCCTCACGAGTTCAACCCCAAACCGGGATCTATTACAAGTGCCCTCCCCAAGTGCTTCTGACTATATGTGCCTATGGATCCATTACACTAGTCTAACATCTTAATACAATTGTTTCCAATGTATTAGCTTCTCTTCACAAACCTTTGTGAAGTATAACATCGTGCTTCCAAGAACCTTCCTTCCAAAATTAGGTCAAATTATCATTTAGGTTTATACATCATTTTCTTGCATTTAAAACTCATAAGAGTATTCCAAAACCGTTCTTGACATCCAATTCATCATTTCAAAGAAAACCATAAATGACACATTTTGACCTAGTTTTACCAAAATCTTCCAAGTATAGAAATACTCATTTTAAACATCATATTAAGGTAAAATACTTCATTTTGACATGTATAAAGTTTTAAAGGTAAGAATGAACTCACTAGCTAGAGTTTGACAAAACCCTAGAAAATCTCTAAGATGAAGATGGAGGTGATCAAGAAATCTGAACAGATGAAGAACACCACCACTTGAAGCTTTTTAACCCCAAAGCTCTACTTGATCTCTCCTCTTTAATGGAAAAAATAAATGCTTGGAAGGAGGTTGGTGAAGAAAGTGGAACCCTAAAAATCGCCTCTGCCCTTTGCTCCCAACACTGATAATTCGTAACTGATAAAATGAGAAAAGGAAGCTGAAAATCGCACCTTATTGCACTCTGGAACACACGGGCGACTATGCCCTTGGCGACTATGACATGTCATAGTCGCGAGTCATAGTCGCGAGATTTGTACCGAAAGTCTGATAAATTTTGGCTGGTTTTCCCTTCCCCGCGACAATGCCTTGCGACAATGACATGGGCATTGTAGCCTGTCATTGTCGCCAAAAGTGTACCGAAAGTCAAAATTCACCCGGCTTCCGTTCCTTTCCCCCAATCCATTACAACCCAAAATTATACACTTGAAACCTTACATTTGCCCATAAATAAAATATTACAATGCTAAATTACATAACCTTTCGCTAAATTTCCGGGTGTTACAACGACTATTATGCATGATCCAATTCAAGAGTTTCTTTAACTCTGATTATTTAACTGTTGTTTATAACTGTGGCTTTGTGGGGAATTCACTAGACCTTTTGGTCTAAACCTCGCTTTCAAAACTAAAACCATTTTTAGGTAAAACGTTTGTTGAGAGCACGTCCAAGGGTAAGGGAAAGCTTTGAAGCTTAGCTAGCATGATGTGAAGAGATGAGATCCTAATTAGATAGATAATTTCTCAGCTGTGGAAGTTTTTACCCGCAGTAAACATTGGAATGTAATAGACTCTAAATTTATTACTTGTTGATTGGATTTTTAACTTTGGTTATTGCTTTATTTGAGTTTGGGTTGTTACAATTTGTCTTTGAACAACGAGTTAAATGGGCATCCAACTTAAGAACTTGTATTGATAATCTTGAAGGAGGCAGCACCTCGAAGCAAACAGTACAGTGCAAGGGTTAGAAGAACCGACAACTGAATAGGCAAGCTTAGTAGAATATCCAAAACATCAAATGAGAAAAATAAAATCCAGAAATCCAAAATTCTCAACAGTTGACTGATTATAAGCACTCATAACTCTGACACACAATCAGATTACCACAACACTGATTGTAGTCCCTCTAGCTTCTGCTTAATCCGGACAGAAAAAAGATTGAAGACACTCAACGGTCTAGCATGTTGAGGAAACATGCAGAACAATGATTGAAAGCACTCAATGCTCTAAGTGATCAGTTCAGAATACTGATTGCAGACACTCAACGTTCTGGCCTTAAGAATAAATCTATAGAGTATTAATTGCAGATACTCATATGTCTCATCAATCAGACAAAATCCCAGATTGAAACACCCAATACCTGGAAATCATGACAAAACGGAGCTTTGAACATTGAACAGTTGAGTTGACTTTCATTGAACTGTATAGGTAAGATCAGTTGAACTTAAGAACTTGGATTGACTTTCGTTGACCATCATTGCGTGTGGCCATGCGAAGCTCACACAACATAGGGAGATAACCATATTCACGTGAGGCTTGGGTGGGTTCGGGTAACACATATGCGAGGATTGTGAATGCTTCGGACAAGCTTGTGCGAGGCAAGGCGAAGGAAGCTTTATGCGAAGCTCGGTAAGGCTCGCACATGCCTTATGCGAAGGTTACTATGCGACTCTCAAACACAACTATGAGAGGCTCCAGAACATGGTGTGCGAGGCCGATGAAGCTTGCCCATGCGAGGCTTATGAACTTTATCAACTTTTAAGACCACATCTCGATCCCAAACTTTAACACTCGAGAATTTTGGCAAGGAGAATAATTGAAGCAAGCCTTGTCCGAATTAGGATGCGTTTACATTTATATATATTCATATTTATTTATATGTATACATGTATATACATACCTAATGTGTGTACATATTATATATATATATGTATATATAAATGTTTGTGGCCATTTATTTACATCATCAAATAATGTGCTTAGTTGGGGGAGGGTGATTTTGATAAATCAAAGGAAGTGAAAGGGGCGCATCTGACTTTTTAATTACGTTTGGAAGGGAGTAGTGGGTGGATGGCGTGAACAATATATTTGGTCCTTGGGAGGTTTAAAACAGAGGCAAAAACGGGTGACATGCGGCTTTAAGTTGAGGCTAACCCACCCGAAATCATTTTCGGTCGACCCAAACCCTTTTCCCCCCACTTCTTCCTAGGGCTGCTCATGGGTTGGGTTGGCCGTGTTAAAGGCATTTGAATAACTCAACCCAATGTTTACGGTTTCAAAAATCTCAACCCAACCCAAGCCAAACCGTGCGGGTTAGTCGGGTTGGTCGGGTTGATCAGTTTGAAACTTTTGTACGTCATTTTACGATCACCGTTTTATTTAAAGAAAGTAAAATTAAAATAACAATATATATAAAAGTCTAACAAGTTCTAAAAAGTTGAATATTCATGAAAATAAGAAAGTAAATTTACGATTGAAATTGTAATATAATTTTGAGTATACCTAATTAGAGTTGGTTTAATGTAAATATATTAATCAAAGACTTAACAATCGTAATAAATCCATAGTATATAAAGGCATCGTGTTCATCGGGTTGGTTTGGGTACAAAATATCCCAACCCGATTCCAATCTAATAGATGTGATTTGACCTATTTTTGTATCAACTATATGTCGGGTTAAATCGGGTTGAGTTTTTTTTTGGGGTTTTGCGGGTTGGGTTGGCCGGGTTGGTCGGTATTTTGAGCACCCCTACATCTTCCTTTCTTTCTTCTTGTTGGTGGCTAAACTCATTTTCTCTCCCTTAGATTTTCCTCTCTTTCTCTCTAAACTTCTTCTCCCTAGAAAATTATCACCACCGTTTCTCATTTATTTTCTTATTTTTCTTTCCTCTTTAAGGATCCGGATTTTGGGTTTTTATTATTAGATCTTCCTAAAGTAGATCCCTTAAAGGTTGGAGTTGTTTGGTTGGGATCTTTAGAGATGATGTTTCTAGTGGTGGTTCGAGGTGGATCTGGAACCCTCATCAAGGGAGGCTCGCGTTTGGAATAAACCCTAGATCTAGCCAAAAATAGCAAGCTGAGTTCAAGTTGCTTTGTGAAAACTATGTACATGCCAAAATATGTATTTTAAAGTCTTGTAATGTTTTTCTTAATATTTATCAAATGTGTTGAGTATTGGTAGAAATTTACATATTTGGTATTTTAGGGTTACATATTTTGAAAATGCATATTTGGAGATCTTTAATTTATATGTTAAATTAATTATAAGTTTGATCCCTTTAAATGATTTATCTCAAAAATGGAATTTATTTGGTGATATATATATATATATATATATATTATTTGACGTAGTTAACTTTATAAATCATTTGGGAAAATGCATATTATTATGTTATGAACATTTAGAAATATGCATAGTATGTTTATGATTGGAAAACGATTTATTCCAACTAATAATTTGTCTTTTGAATAAATCTTGCTTTTGGAGCAAATGTTGCATAAACATGGATTAAATACGTTTATTGACTTTCGTTGACTTTTATTATTAGTCATTTGATTGGTGGAGTCTTTTGCCCCAGTTTGACTTAATTGAGATTTGGGGACATTTGTCCAACTTAAGGTAATCTCCTTTGAGCTTTTAGGAATTATATGCATTATAGTATAACTATATATAAGTTTACATGCTTTAAGTGCGTTGATCATTCGTTTTGGAGTCATGTAAATTAGACTACGTTGCAATGGATCCATAGGCACATGAGTCAGTCGTTTGGTTATTGAAATACTTTCGAGTCCCTCGTTTGAGGCCATAAGCCGGTTGGGCTTTTAGTAGTCGGTATTACAGAGATGGACCCAAGTGGGAATACCTCTACAACCGTGGGTATTACAGAGATGGATCTAAGTGGGAATGCCTCTGCAACCCTAGGTATTACGATGATGTAACACGTTGGAGTATGCTGTCGGGACCCATGTTTAGAGGTTGGTGCCTCTTATAGTCCACATCGGTATTCTGGGAATGAATTCCTTAAGATTCGGGTCCTATTATCATCGGTTCTTAGTGTGAGTCTATAGTATTTAAGTAGGTCTAGGATCTGGGTGTTTCGGAGATGAATCCATATGGGTCGGGCTTCGGGACCTTAGGTATTATGGTGGGTACTCGTTGAGGGTTCATACAACGGGACCGTGATCTTAGGGTGCTACTTTGTATTACGCCATAGTCGACGAAAAGGGGTCTCCCCCGTCACCAAAAGGTGTTGTTTTGGGTATAGAGTCTTATCCATTATTTGACGTATTTAGAGTATGAAGTATTATCCATAATTTATATTATTGGATCTGTTAGCGTATAGTTAAGATACACATGCCCGAAGGCCCATGGGCTCCATTTTATAGTTTCCTTAATTATTGTTAGTATGTATTCTCATGTAATTATCTAGATTAGGTTACACACTTTCACTTTCATCTTGTACGCATTCTCTCAATCATAATAAAAAAATCTTGAAATCATTCGGCACCATAACTCGCCTCATACATTCATCTTCACAATCGTTCCTGTTTCTAACATGGTATCAGAGCTGTAGGTTTGTTTTCCATCTTTTCTACTCATTCAGTTATTGTCGATTCATCTGCACCTTTCCTTGTCAATTAATAGAAAACCCTAATCGTGTCACTTATCATCAAATTCATCTTGGCATCTATTATCGATCTCATTCTATAACAATTTTCTTTTATCGATTGCTTCTGAGATCGATTTTGATATCGATTCAATCAGTCATTGTCGATTCAATACGATACCCAAGTCAGATACTCAAGCCCGATACCCATATACCACCATCGGATTCCTTAAAATTCAGATCACGTCTTCTGTTCTGCACAAATACTATACCAATAGTCCGATACCTAAGTCCGATACCCAAGTCCGATCATCACACCCAAGTCTTTCCCAACTATCAGAATCTTGTCTATAATCCGATCACACAGCAGACCTCATCCGACATTATCGGATTTTCTCTAATCCGATCATTTTGTTCAAGAACCATTATCGGATCTTCTCTAATCTAATCATCTCCAAATTCATACAACATCGATTATCAGATTCTCTCAAAATTCGATCAATTCAACCCACAGCAGATTTTTATCCTTCTCTAATCTGATCATCTCCAAATTCATCCAACATCGATTATCGGATTCTCTCTAAATCCGATCAATTCAACTTACAACAGATTTTTTCATCAAATTAGGGACCATCTTCATATCATTATCGAATTAAAGGCAAATCCGATCATCACCATCACCATTTATTCATCACTTGATTTTTTCAGATGGCGTATCAACCATGTTATCCTCGACAATATGGATCTAACTGTTCACAGAATCCGGAAAACAACAATCAACGTCAGACTCAGTCGGTTGAGGGTTCAGTTATTCCAAATGGAACTTCATTATCTGATCTGAACTTATGCGTCGAAATCAAGAACTGATAGAACAACTCATGACAGGTTCTATGGGTATGAACTCTCCGAACTCCACTACTTCAGGTAATACATGGCTTTCAATTCAGGTTGCTGTAATCACATGATGCCTTGTACTTAGGGGTTTGTTTCTAAACAACCATCTCATAACTTTCCCTCCATGCGAATAGCTGATGAAAGATATCAGAAGACTGGGTTCTGAAGAGAAAGGTTCAGAACTCAGAAGTCAAAGAGAAGAAAAGCCTAAGGCATAACTTCTGAAGTGGCTACTTCAGAAGTTCTGAAGATTCTGAAGAAGTTCTGAAGATGGTTCTGAAGACACTTCTGAAGAATTTCTAAAGAAGTTCAGAAACTGTTCTGAACTTGTCTGTTACTTTTGTACTGTATCTTTAGCATTTCCATTTGTATATAAATAGATAGTTTGTTACTCTGTTAGAACTAATATTGATAGATACACATTTTGTAATACTGTTTGACAATCAATATAACATACAACTTCAGTAATACATTTCTTGTTCTTATTCTTTAAACTTTCTACATTCTTGATATTTGGGATCTAACAATTGGTATCAGAGCCAATTCATCTGTTCTTGAAAATTTAGAAGAAGAATTTGTCAGATCTGACAGTTCTTGGTGTTCTTGATCGATAAATTCAAAATTCAACTTCAGGTGAATTCTCGATCTACTTCAAATCAAAGATGCCGAAAGAAATCGTCTCCAACGGATCAGAAACTAAACCACCAACTTTGTTTTTGGGTGAATATCATCAATGGAAAATCAGAATGATTCAATTCTTGGACAATATCGATGAAGCACTAATGCAATCAATTGTAAATGGCCCTCTTGAGATCTATGTGGAAATTCCAGTGGTCCCAAGAACTGAATCTACTCCTGAGATTCCTGCATCGCGAATCAAGAAAATCCAGTTATGTATAGTACTGCTGAGAAAGCTCAAGCTAAAGTTGACAAAAGGGCATTAACTCTTGTCACAATGGCCATTCCTAATGAGATATTCAATAGGGTAGATAGTTTAACATCTGCCAAAGCTATGTGGGATGAATTTGAAGCTCAAATGCAGGGTAGTACAAAAGCCCAAGCACAAAGATTGAATATTTGTGTGGGTACTTATGAAAACTTCAGGCATAAAGAAAATGAATCTATTACAGAGACTTATCACTGATTCAACAATATCCTGAATGATCTGAGAAGAAATGGTGTTCAGAAATCAAACTCTGAGATAAACAACAAACTTCTGAACAACTTGGGTAATGAACGGTCAAGCTTCTCTGATAACATGGTTACTAGAAACCTATATAGAAAATCTATTCATGATGTCTATGGCATTCTGTTCTAACAAGAGGACAAAATCAAGACTAGACAGAATGAGCAAAAGAAGGCAAATGAAACAGTAGCCTTATTGAGCAAGAAGTATAATAATTCCATGACCATTTCTACTAAGAGCAAAGTTTGTGAAATTCCAGAGACAACTCTGTGTGATGGGGATAAATCAGATGAATAGCTTAAGAGAATTTCTGATAATATTGCTTTCATGACAAGGCAATTCACTCAAAGATATAATCAAAAATATCATAATAAGCCAAAATCTGAAGTTGGACTTAAGAAAAGTCAAGATGCTGGTCAAACTGAGACATCTGAACTAGCAAGATGCTTTAATTGTGGTAAGCCTGGTCATTTGCAAGACAGTGCAAAATGCCCAAAGTAAAAAACTCAAGCTACTATGAGAAAAAACATCTTCTTGCTAAGAAGAAGGAGCTTAATCCAGCTTTGGTGACCATGTATGAAGAGGATTGGTTAAACTGGAGTGATGGTGAATATGATGAAAAAGTAGCTCACTATGCCTCAAATTGCTATATGTGCCAAATGGATCCAAAAGATAAACATGCGCATGATTCTAAGGTAACTTCTTCACCTTCTGAAATAAATTCCTCTTCTGAACCAAATTCTAAACTAACCTCTGCACAAATTTCTGGAGATTCTGAAATGCAAAATCAAGTTCATAATATGTTTTCTGAATTTGAAAATCTCAGAAACAGAATCAAAGGTGAAATAATGTTGGTAAATCAATTCAGAGCTGAAAGCCAAATCTATAAACAAAACTGCCAAGAAGCTGAACAAATTCTTGAAAAAGTTTCTAAAGAAAAATCCTTGTTAAAAGAAAAGATGGATGGTTTACAAAACGATATCATAAATGAAAAATATGAAAAAGAAGTTCTGAATTTAAAAATGAACTTTCTGAATCAAGAAAGACTTGATCTTTACAAAAAGATTAAGGAATTAGAAGATCTGAACTTTAAAAGAGGACAAACTGAACAAACTCTGAATATTTTGACAAATCAAGCTTAAAATTCCAAATTTTACAATATAAAGGCAGGTTTGGGATATAATTAACGTCAAATTCTGAAAAAAGCACCTGCAAATCTTTATGATTATTCAAAAATGAATTTTTTTAATGAAACTAACCCAGGTGTCATATCTAAACCTGTTAACCTCTCTTTGCCTGAAAGAATTCGTTTTGTAAAATCAGAGACTTTGTTTTCTGAAGAAAAACCTCTTATTTCTGGTAAAACAGAGATAGTTTCTGAAACAGAAGTCATAAATAAAAATGTTACAAACATTTCTGAAAATATTTCTGAACTTACTTCTAGATCAAAAGCGTTTACGGAGAAAAGTCTGAACCATCTATTAAAACTGAGGTAACTTCTGAATTATCTTCTGAACTCACTTCTGAATTATTTTCTGAAGTTCTACCAGTAGATAATTATGATAATACATCAGAACATGAAGAAAAATATAATGAATTCTCCGATATTGAATCTTTAAAAGATAATGATGAGAATTCAGAAATTATTTTTGATAATTCTGATGATGAGTCTGAAAGTATTTCAAATCAAAAAAAAATTTGCATCTAGCATGACTCAGGATAAGTTCTCAGATTTAATGAATGCTTCAGATTCAGAAGATGATGATGATCATATGGTTCAAGTCATTGATAAAGATGGATATTTGGTATATAAATTACAATACTGTATGACTAAAGAAGAAATTTTAAAACCTGAAGCACCAAAATTATCTTTAGAAAAGTTTAATACTGTTTTTCTGAAAACTGAATTTCTGAAAACTGAAACTTCTTCTACTTCATCAAATGACACTCTATTTCTACAAAAACATCCTTGTCTTTAGTTAAATCTTCAATATCATCATCTGATTTTGTAACCAGAGTTAAAATGTTTGAAAAAGGACAATCTCCAAGTTCAACTTCTGAAGTTCATAATTCAAAACCTAAATCTGAAGTTAAATCTAAAGTTGGTAAAAGAATTTTTTACACTAATCCTCATTTCTTATCTTTTACAGAGCTATCCACTTTTGTTTGGAGAAAGAAAGGTGAAAGACTATCAAAGAATGACAAATTAGATAGTTTTTCAATTTCAAAGAAAATTGATGTACCAAAGATTAATAAAGTGAATAAAAGAACTTCTATTGACAAATCAAATATTGTTGATTCTTGTTCATCTACTGCTTTCTTAAATATTCTGGAGAATCATATTCACTGCATTAATTGTGGTCATCATAATTTTCATCTGAACTCCAAAACAAATAAGAAAAATCTTGAAAAATCAATTCAGAACTTCTCAACAACATTGACAAATAAACATAAAAAGAAAAAGAAAAATAAAAATAATACTAAGAATGACAAATCCAAAAGTTCTGAACAAACTTCTGACTTTCAAAAGATTAAGTCAAAGTTCAGAACTTCAAAATTCTTGACTAATCTCACAGGACTCATTCTTAAATGGGTACCTAAATCTCAATAATCATTTTTGCAAATATGTCATGTGTGGGTCTTAGATTCTGGATGCTCAAGACACATGACACCTTTCAAAGAACTTCCAACTGATTATCATGAAAGATATGGAGGAACAGTTAGCTTTGGAAATAATGCAAAAGGTTATATGAGAGGATATGGAACTTTTTCCAAAAGAGATGTCAAAGTAATGAAGGTTTTCTGTGTGGAAGGTCTAAAACATAATCTCTTTAGTATAAGTCAATTTCGATATAGACTACTGTCATGTTCTGAGTTTAGCAAACAAAAATGAGTTAACTTCTTATAGAGATAGAGGTATCTACACTGCAACTTTCACTACAGATGGTCAATTACAAAGAGTTTGTTATATTTCTACAACTATGAGAAATGATAGTTGGCTTTGGCATAGAAGAATGTCAAATCTGAATTTCAAAGCTATTTCTGAACTGGAAAGACACAACTCTGTAAGAGGACTACCAAAGATCAGATTTGAAAAGAATTTCTTATGTTCTGCATGTGAACTAGGGAAAATAAAAAGAAGCTCCCATCCTCTGAAAATGATATCTTCATGCAAAGCTCCACTTGAAATGCTACATATGGATTTGTATGGACCAATGAAGACTCAAAGCATGGGTGGAAAGAAGTATATTCTTGTTATTGTTGATGAATTTTCAAGATATACTTGGGTTGAATTTCTAAGACTCAAATCTGATACTTCTGAAAGGCTCATCCCTTTTCTGAAGAAAAGACAAGTTCTTCTTCAATTACCAGTCCAAAAGATCAGAAGTGATAATCGCACAGAATTTACAAATTCTACACTTCAGAACTTTTTGGAATCTGTTGGTATATCCCATAACGTTTCTGCTGCCAGCACTCCCCAACAGAATGGTGTTGTTGAAAGGAAAAATCGAACTTTGGTAGAAGCAATTTCAACTGACATATTCTAAACTACCTTTATCTCTGTGGGCAGAAGCAATTTCAACTGCATGTTTTACTCAGAACAGGACAATTATAAATAGAAAATTACTTAAAAACTCCTTATGAAATTATTAAACAAAGAAAACCCTCTATTGATTATTATAAAAAATTTGGTTGTAGGTGTTTTCTTCTAAATGATACACAACATCTAGATAAATTTGCACCTAAGGGTACACACCTGGTATCTTTATTGGTTATTCTCAAAGATCCAAAGCATACAGAGTACTCGTCAAAGGAACTCAAAGGATCATTGGGACTTCAAATATTAGATTTCATGAGCCAAATGTGACTTCTGAACAAGATTGTTCAGAACCCAAGCTTAATCATGTTTCTGAAATTTTGGATTCAGAAAATAGCAAGACAAATCACACTTCTGAATCTCAAACTTTACTTAAATCAAATTTAGATACTTTATGCCAAGACTTATTTGATATTTCTGTGAATGTTTCTGCAGATTATCAAAATCCTTCTTTACTCAGAAGTATTCCAGAACAAGAATCTACAGAACCTACAATATCAAATATTTCTGGACCACCTATCTCAACCTCAAATTCAAAACTTCCTACTTCTGAACCTGTACAAGTTATTTCAGAAACAGTTCAAGTCATTTTACGAATCGCCATCCCACATTTCGACCTTATACATACTTCTAAGCCGATACTGAATATTCAATTTGAGGGGGAGACTTCAGATCTACATTCAGCTATCAATCATGATACTGAAACTCAAGCAATCATTGATGATTATGATTCTTTCAACAATATTTCATTTGTTCAACCATTACCAAATGTGAACAAATGGACAACAAATCATCCAATTCACCAGATTATTGGTGATGCATCCAAAGGTGTACAAACAAGATCAGCCACAACAAATGAATGTTTGTATGTGAATTTTTTAAGCAATATGGAACCCAAAAAGCCATATGAAGCTCTTCAAGATCCAGACTGGGTTTTAGCTATGCAAGATGAGCTAAATCAATTTGAAAGAAATAAAGTTTGGAGATTGATTCCAAAACCAAAAGGTAAATCAATCATTGGCACCAAATGGGTTTTTAGAAATAAAAAGGATGAACATGGGATTGTTGTGAGAAACAAAGCAAGACTTGTAGCTAAGGGGTATTGTCAACAAGAGGGAATTGATTGTGATGAAACCATTGCTCCTGTTGCAAGACTAGAAGCTATCAAAATCTTTCTTGCATATGTTGCTCAAAAAAACATGAAAGTGTTTCAAATGGATGTTAAATGTGCATTTCTGAATGGAATTCTTCATGAAGAAGTGTATGTTGAACAACCAGAATACTTTGTAAGCAATGGATTTCCAAATCATGTTTACATCTTTGACAAAGCCTTATATGGACTTAAACAAGCACCAAGAGCATGGTATGACACTCTCACAACTTTTCTTTTGAATTCCAAGTTCAAAAGAGGTACTGTTGATACAACTTTATTTCTGAAAAAGGAAGATGATGATATGATCTTAATACAAATATATGTAGATGATATTATATTTGCATCTACTAATCCAAAATTTTGCAGAAATTTTGAGAAAATCATGCAAACTGAATTTGAAATGAGTATGATTGGAGAGTTAACATTTTTTCTTGGTCTTCAAGTTAAACAACTTCCCACTGACATATTCATTAATCAATCTAAGTTTGTTTCTGACTTACTTAAAAAGTTTTGACATGTCTGAATGTTCTAGTATTCAAACCCCAATGGCCACTGCAACAAAATTAGAATCTGATTTAAATGGAAAATCTGTTGATTAGAAAAAGTATAGGGGCATTATTGGATCTTTGCTTTACTTAACAACTAGTAGACCAGATATAATGTTTGCTACAAGTATTTGTGCTAGATAACAATCTAATCCTAAGGAATCTCATCTTCTTGCTGCTAAAAGAATTCTTAGATATCTCAAAGGTTCTCCTTCATTAGGACTTTGGTATCCAAAGGATTCTGGCTTTGAGCTAACAGATTTCACAGATGCAGATCATGGTGGTTGCAAACTTGACAGAAAAAGTACATCTGGATCATGTCAATTTTTAGGTGATAGACTTGTGAGTTGGTCTTCAAAGAAGCAGAATTGTGTTTCAACCTCTACTGCAGAGGTTGAATATGTTGCTGCTGCAATTTGTTGCTCACAAGTTATTTGGATGCAAACACAACTAAAAGACTATAGCTACACATTCAAAACGATTCCTCTATATTGTGATTCAAAAAGTGCCATAGCAATTACTGCAAATCATGTTCAACATTCAAAAACTAAGCACATTGATATAAGATATCATTTTATCAAAGATCATGTTGAAAAAGGTAATATTGAAATATTTTTTGTTCGGACTGATTATCAATTGGCTAATTTATTTACCAAAGCACTTGATGAAAAATGTTTTAATTTTTTGGTAAGTAAATTGGGCATGATGAATATGTCTGTGTAAGTATTAAGCATCAATTCAGAATTCAATAAAATTATGTTCTGAATCTATTTCATCAAATTTCTGAGAAAACTTAACCAGAATTTCTGTAGTTATGTTTTCAGAACCTCACATTTCATGATTCAGAGGCATAATTCCTTCTTAAATTTCAAAAATTGATTGTCTTACAATACTTGCAATTTTTATTCTTTCATATCTTTTTATCTATAACAACTTTTATGTCTAGCATTGTTTAAAGGGGAGAATCATAATTCTTCTTGATTCAAGGGGGAGTCATACTCACATCCTATAACAGTCAAAGAACTGAACTGGTGGGTAACACATCAAACGTTACAAATCTGGGGAATATGGACAAACTTCTGAAGATAAAAAAAAATTGTTGTTCAAACCTACTTCTGAATGATTCAAATGCTTTATATTTTCTTCATAATTTTGTAGATTTAAATAGATTTTCTTAATTAAATATTATAAGTTTAAATAGATTTTCTTAGTTAAATAGAAGTTTGTAGATTTAAACGATTTTCGTGGAGTTGAAGTATTATAAGTCAAGTTCTGAAATTACTTCGAAAGTTCTGAAGCATCTCTTAATCAATTCATTCAAACTTCTAAACTCATTCTCAGAAGTTCTGCCCTTCTTCTGAAGTTTTTGAACTTGTTCTCAGAATTTTTCTTCCCGTTGTAAAGACTAATCGTGCGCCATGTGTTTTAATTTCATTAGTCAATCCTTAAACACGTCGATTAAACGGTTCATTTATCATAATAAATGATGATTACTACTCTAATCACCATTACTTTCGGCCACGTCTCCCTCCACGATTATTCAGACATTTATAATTCATGGATTCATCTTCGTCTTCATTTTTAGCGATCTTTCCCTCTAAAATCTCTCTGTGTTCATTGATCTTCATTCAAACTCAACTTTTTTCTCATTTTCAACCATGTCGACTTCGAATGTTCAATCTGCTAAGTCCCGTTTCAGTGATAATACTAGATCTTCAAGTGATGATTCATTCAAATTCGTATCTAAGAAAATAATGGTTGGATCAATGGAAATCAATCTAGAAGATGAACAAATCCTGAAAGACACTTTTACTACTGTGATTTCTGAAGCTGGTCCTTCCAACCCTAACCCTAACCCGCGCACTTATAAAATTGGTGAAACTCAAATTGAGCCTATTGAAGTGGCTTCTGAGTCGAATGTTGGTGTTGCTGATTCATCATCTCGTGCACAAAGCAGTGATGGCCCCGATTTTTCCAAACACTATGTTCCTGAAGAAAAATTACTCGACATCAAAAAGAACAACTGCGCCCTGAACCTAAGATCTACTGATTTAAATGAAGATCAAATGATCTTAATTGAAATTTTGAAGAAACATCCTCTTCGAGCCTTGCTATCAAGAAAATTCTTGGTCCCTGCTTCATATATGCAACAATGGTGGTTTCATGCTGAAGTTGATGAAGAGGCAGATGATATTTCCTCATATGTACACGGCTACAGAGTCTGTATCTCTGTTGAAGATATTAGAAGTTTTCATTTTCTTCCAAAGGAGGATGAAGTTGTAGGGAAAACTTCATTTGATCCTATTCCATCCTCTTCTAAGATGATCTCAGATTTTATGAAGTTAGGATATTCTGAACAATTGAATGCTTTAAGCTCATTCAGAAAGAAGTGTTTACCACCTATCTGGTACTGTCTATTCACAATTCTGAACACTTGTCTGTCTGGTAAAAGTTCAAGTCTGGATCAAGCATCAACAAATGGAAGGATCATCTTTCATGGAGTGGCGTTCAACAAGCATTATAATTATGCTTCTCTTATTTTTTAAGAACTCAAATCTGCAGTTTTGAAGAAATCTACTTACAACTACATACCATTTCAAAGATTTTTTCAAAACTTTATCAAAGGAGCCATGAAAGTTGTTCCTGCAATTCCTGTTTAAACTCATGAGGTGCATGTTCCCCTTTTCTCAATGGATAATCTCAGGCCACCAAGTGCTAAATTACAATTTCCAAATGCTTTACCACTACCAGGTTACTTACTTGCATATGTAAAATCATCAAATAGGTTTTTGAATGAGTATTGTGAATCAATGGGACTACCTAAACAAGTAGTCTCTTCCCCTGATTCTAACAAGAGTGGTGAGCGTCGTGAGGTGTTTAGAATTCCTAGGCAGAGTGGGGAGGCTGGTCATGGGGGAGAACAACCTCACGGTGTGAAGAGGAAAAATGAAAATGAGAGGTTGGGTAGAAGAGTAAGAAAAAGAACTGAAGAGGGGAGAACACAAGTAAAAGATAAAGAAACTTGTGAACCAACTGTTCTAAGCCGGGCACCCACATCATCTATTACTCCACATTCTTTGGTGTGTAATATTGAAAAAGCCAGTGAGCCCATGGCAAAACTTGTTAACCCCTCCAGCCACTCACCCATCTCTCAGCAGAAGGGTGTTTCACTAACACATATGGGGCAAGCAGCTAATTTACCAATAGGGTCCCATTTGGAAGAACCTATTGTTGAAAAAGAAGGATATATGTCCCCCCTTCACAGTTTTGAGCACATTGAGTCTGAGAGTCCACTCAACATTGGGCCTTCTGAACCACTAAATGTGGATTTTCTTCACACCAGCACACATCTTTCAGATGTAAACAAGAAAAGTGTTAGTCACATTGCCAAAACAACCATAGATGTACCTATTTTAGGTTATCAAGGATTGGTTGGAAGTCCTGGTGGAGTGAACATTACTAAAGCTCCATTTACATAATCACATGTGGTTCATGATGCTGTGGCATCTACAGGCCAGCCGTCTTCTGAAGGACTGCAAACAAGACCATTTGTTGGTCTTGGACCTTCACCCACATCTTCTGAATTCTCAAAATTCAAGGATTTCTGTACTTCTAAATTTACAAAGATTCAGAAGGACATAAAGGATTTGACGTATATAACTTCTAAGGTGTTGGAGGATAGGTTGGAAAAGCAGGAGGTAACAGTGGTCAATAAGTTGAATGATTTTCAGCTATCAACTTCAAATGATCTACAATCTTTCAAGCAGGCAATTCTGAATGCTTTTTCTGAAGTTGTTTCTACAGTGGCTTCTCTGAAAACTTCTATGCCTTCTACTTCTTCTACTCTGCCAGACTCTTTCCAGTTTGCTACAAAGGCAGATATCTCTCAGATTCTGAATAATTCAGAATTCTCAATCATCTTTGAATAATAGACTCTCTGTGTTAGAGTGTAGGCCTCAATCAGATACTTCCAAAAGAAGTCTTCATGATCAAGATCCTGATAATCAAGAGGGAGAGAAGAGACAGAAAGTATTCGAAGATGTTGAGATACCACAAAATCAATCTTTTGAAAAATCTTCTGAAGAAACTCATAATGTTGTTGGTGAAGATGTTAACAGAATTTCTGAAGCTATTGATGACATTTTACATGCTGAAATAGAAGGTCTAGAGGCCGAACATATTACTTCTGAAGAACTTGTTGAAGAAGGGTATGACAGTGAAAAAGTTTCTCATGAATCTGAAAAGAATGTAAGCTCATAAGACACAAACATTATTCCAGATTCTAATGAAGAGATGCTAAATGAATATTTATCCTTTGAAGAAACACTTGGAGAACCTGGTGATCTTTCAAATATAATAATGTTTGAAATGATGAAGAGATGGAGGAGGGTATTGATGAAGAAGCAAATGTACATAGAGAAGTGGTAATTTGGAAACCACAAATTCTGAACAGATTGGATAGTGATGAAGTTTCTGAAAATCTTTGGAGGTTAATATGTCAATTTTGCTGGGTATATTTAATTTTGAATAGTTCAAGGAATCTGGATTGTAGATTCTTGGATGAAAAACTGGCTATTTTCAAAGAGTTTATAAATCAACCATCTGAATATTTTGACATAGAAATAGATTTATGTCATATGCATGATGTGGAAGTTTCAGATGAGATCCTGATGACATTTTCTGAGAAGTTGGAAGTAAGATTCAGACCTTGTATTATTATACCTTTGATCAACTTGCCTTTACTTGAAGAACCTGTCATTAATCAAGTGTATGAAAAGGAAAATATGTATGATTATTCAGAAGCCAGCCAACTTTTCTTTCTAGAAGATTCTTATAACAATTTGTACAAAAGAAGTTTGAAGCATGCAACTCTTGAAGATTTTCTTAATGATGAATGGTCTGAAGATTACATTTCAAAAGTGAAGGAGTTTGTTCAAAAGTATGGAATTCAAGACCTACAAGATTCTACTTTGATTAAGAAGATCAGAAGCCTTTCAAAAACTTTTATAGATGATCTTTATATTGTGAAGTTTGGAGCAGAAAGAAGAGATGGCACTCTAACTGAGTTTTCTCTATTTGATTTTTATAAGTTGAGATTACAAGACAAACTTGCAGTTCTAGATTTCTGTGTTAAAAGAGAAGATTCTGAACTTGTTTCAGAAATTAGAAGAATCTTGGGAATTTATATCATAAATCTGATCAAGCATGATTTTTAGTTAGCCATGGAATTCATATTACATAAAGTGAATCTTTTAGAGCCAGTTAGTATTGAAAGAACTGGGCTGACTAAAATATTTACAGAACCAGATATAGGTTTCAGGATTGAAGTAGAAGGAACCTATAGCACTTTTATAGTATCGGATATACCAAAGTACTCTACTTCTACTCCGAATTGGCTTCTGAAATATGCTGAATGGTTTGTTCCTGTATCTGACATAAAAGAAGAGATTTTCTATCTGATCAAAGAAAGAATAAATTTCAGAGAATTTATCAGAAAAAGTTATCTTGTTGGGCACAGAAAGTAAATCAAATTAAAGTAGCTGACTATCTTTTGAGCAATGTATATGATTTCCAGATCCACACCAAGAAACAAGATATAGAAGAAATCTGGAAGATTCAGAAGATTGTAAGTTCTGAAGAAAGCCTTAAAGAGAAAGAGAAACAAAAAGAAAAAGTTTCTGAACATTTATCTGAAGAAATAGCTCCTGTTACACAAGTTTCTGAATCTGAACATATGCAAGAACAAAGAATTGAAGAAAGAGCTTTCACTATTTTTCTTGAGTACTTTCATCTAGAGATGTTCATGGAGTATGAACAAAAATTCAATTATATTGATTATTGGGTTAAGAAATCGTTTGGATGGAAGCAATGGTACTCAGATATTATAAGGAAGATCAGAATTCCTGTAAATGAAGCCAGAAAAGAAAGTCCAATTGTGAAAATAATTACAGCAGATTTAAAAACCAGAACAAATTACAAATATGCTTTCTTCACTGTGGAAAGAAAGAATGGTGAAATCTCCACATTCTCAGAAGCTGATTTTCAGAATGTTCACCTTAGAGACTTACTCAGAGTATACAGAAGTCTCTATCCTTTTCATGACTCCATTGCCAAATTCAGAAAATCCTTTCCAGTTCTCAGAGATGGTCTCTACAGAGAATTTATTTGGAGCTTTTTCTATAGTTTGGTATTTGGAGCATTTAAACTTATTCACGTCTTGGGTGAGTATCGGGTGTAGAAATTCGTTTTGAACGGATATTTTTATTTAAAGCTTGGTCGAAGACAAAATGTTGACTCACTTCATTCGTTGGACGAATCATCCTCGCTTCACGGGAACAATAAAAACCACCATATCGCTTTTTCCTTTCTTCGGTGCTACCTTTTTCTTTCCAAGGGAGGGGGTTGGGGTGTATAAGAACCTTTTTTTTAGTATGCCCGGGAACAACTCCTATGAAAATTCAGGAAAAAATGTTGGAACCTCATGGTTACTAATTATATTTTGGTTTAAAGATTTTATTATGAAAATGATGAATTTGGGAAAGATGTTGCTTTTGTAATGAAGTCATTCTATTTGAGAAATTATTATTTCATTAAGCAATCTTTCGATTTCAACCGATTATAAATATGTTATAACTCTTGAGCTCACTAGACGTTTAGCCTAACCCTTTTTAATTTTCGGCATGTGCATCAAGTTATTGTTGGGGTTGGTATTAGTGGCACCAGTGGACTTGAGTGCTAAGAAGTGGCACGATAAAGATCTAGCTTTTGGTGATGTTTTCCGAATTTTGAGATAACGACTCTTTTGGGTTTAGTAGCACCCCACCGTAATTATGTCTTAGTATAAGATTTGACCTATCTATCGTTGAGGTGTATTTAGAATTATTAATCGAGGAAATTCAAGTGTTGATTTATAGGAAGGGATTTATCCTTCAATCGATGTAATAATGAAAGTTTTAAATTAGTTGCTATTTGTTAGATCCCAAACTAGCAACAATTGAAAAAACTCCATAATATGTAGAGAAGAGATAGAGAATTAAAGAACATTAATCACAAAATCATCAAGTCATATTCATGTATTCATCATTATGGAGGGGAATTGTGAAGAACACCACATATTAGAATGAACCGACTCTCATAAGTCTGTATGTGTGCAAAGTGTGTTCTCTCCCAAAACTTACTTACAAATGAAGCTAAGACACCATATTTATAGGTGCCCAATACATGTATTAAGCCCAAGCCCATAAAACACTAAAAAGCCCAAAATACAATTCTTTATAAAACTTTCTATCTAATTGAGGCTAATTAGATCTAACAATCTCCCCCTAAAGTTTTATAAAGAAAGCATCATCAAATATTCTCCCCCTTGCTTTCTTTAGAAGCTCTTATGTGCCATTCTTCAAGTCTTCAAGGCGTTACAAGCTCCCCCTCAAATGTAGGCTCATATTCTTGAAAAACTGAGACATTTTACACGTACTATCCAGCTTTCATGACTCAACTTTATCACTGTTTTTGACCATTGAGGAGACTTATTAAGAGAAAACATAAAACATGCACATTGAACTTCAGCCTCTTAGCTTATCAACAAGCTTTGATTCAGCCAATTTGGATGAAAATTGAGTGAGTTGTGCAAGTTTTCCCTCTGCTGCGCAAAACAGTCATCAAAACAAAGAATTTGACGCTTTAGACCTCGTTGAGTTGAGTTCAGCTCCGAGCCTTAGATTGAAAAACAGAGGATATTGTGACAATAATATGTCACACACGTAACTTGAATCCATGAAGAACGGATATGCGAACATCCATCTGAAATCGGAAGGAGTATGAGTGAAAATCATTGCTTTCGTTCCAGCATTAGACAACAGACTTTGAGAGTGAATAAGACATGTCAGCTCACTGAATTTGAGAAAATTCAAAACTTCAAAGTCGTGCATTTGTGTGTTATCGTTCCAACGCAACTGGATTCATGTATATTGGAGCTTCGAGTGAAACGTTGTGCACGTGCTTCTGAAACAGCGCAATGCTGTCAGAAAACCGAAAAATAATTGGGTTACGGGCTTTGGTTTGATGTGTGTTCTGGACCAACGTACATTGATTTTGATGCTCTGGACTACCTCTGGTCCATCTATGGTCCATTATGAATTTTGGTCTTCATGGGCTCTGATTAGAGAGTTTTTATCGTACCGAAAGACATAAAAAGACATCAATCAGAGCGTATGTATAGTGTATGCAGAGCTTCTGGACAGCAACATCTGGATGACAGCTCAAGAACTCAAACAATACTTCTGGACAGCTACGTCTGTTGTTCTGAATAAGCTCTTTCACACCTTCTGGACAACTTGTGAGTGCTTCTGGACATAACATCAGATACATAGAGTTGATTAAGCTCTAATTAAGCTTCTGGAAAAATATAGCTTTTGGATTGCATCTCTAGACGACACGGAAGTTCTTTGAATGTATTTTACGATACGAAATGTGCGGCAAGCTTTTGAGAAACACTTCTGATCTAATAAAAAAAAACTTCGATAAAACTTCGCCGATGCGAATTTACGGCGACTTTGCAGAGATTTTGCACTTCTTCTGATGTGCACTTTATGCACTTCTGCACTTCTGTACGTATAAAGAGGTTGCAGAAGCTTCTGGACAGCTTGCAAACACTTCTGGACAGCAACCTCTTTGGATTCAGACTAAGCTCTTACATGACTTACGAACGGCAACTTCGAACAAAGAACTTCGACAACACGGCTTCGAACAACTTCTGATCCCAACTTCTGGATGGCTTTAAGAAGGTCTGTACGGCTTCTGATCGAAGCTTCTTGAAAAGTGCTTATGAAAAGTTATGTCCCATTAAGCTCTGATTAAGCTCTGTTTCATTAAGCTCTGTTCGAAGCGTCTGAAAAATGCACCTAACCGAAGCAAACTTCTGATGTGCAACTTATTGACAGCTTTCAGAAGCTCTATACGGCTTTTCAACACTTTCTGAATCAGCGGCTTAATACAAAAATACAACCATATCCTGTGAAAGATTTATCCTTCTGATCAAGCTTTGTGTTGCTTCCAGATGACTCTAATTAGCTTCTGAGTAAGCTCATATCTTCTGGTTTGCATGCCTACTAATTAAGCTCTGATTAGCTTCTGGTTCATTACGATCTGGAATCATACTTCTGATCTTAATTATTATCAACATGATCAAGATTCTGATCATGTAACCTGCTTCCATCAGAACGCAAAGAATTAACGTTTGTGAGTAGTTGGTCATATCCGGAATGATGTCGATGAACAACTCTAGTCTGTTATGATTTGCTCAGGCCACTCATCAACTGTTCTGCACTTCTGTTTTATATAGAGCTCTGTATGGAACGCTTCTGGTCCATCTTGGATGATGTTGTTATTTGGCAAAGATGACAAATCCGTGTATTCCAGATTTCCCAAATGCTAATATCTTTTTTTGAATGTTTTCCTCATGTATATATATACTTCTCAGAAATAGAAACTATGCTTGTATGACCATCAAGCGGCAAGTTTTTAAGTTTTCCAAAGCCAAAAGACAGCCAAATAAGGTCTGTTCTCCACATGTGCTTGCTTCATTTTTCTCTCTGGACCAGCAGGTGTTGCTGCTTGTTATCAATCTCCGTGTCAAGAGATATTGGTTTCTTGACCACATATGCTCCAGCAAGATCATCGTTGGGTTTGGTTACGTTTCAAATAATCACAATTTTGGTCCAGTATAGTATTGCTTCTGGTTCATCGTAGCTCATCTGATATTCATAAACATTACCAAAAATGCTTCTGAACAGCTGAGGCTCTACACATTTGTACTTCTGATTTGAATAAACTTCGAATGAAGTTTCTCTTAAGAAAATTTCAGACGATATAAACGATCCCTTAATAGCAGCAGATATGATAAGTGAAGCGTTCTGATTTCCATTCATGAGAGAGCTTGCAGACGGTAATGAACAAGGTTCGTGAACAGAATAAAACCATCCTGGAATCAAAGGCATTTCGACATCTTCTTGGCACAGTGATGTGAAGTAGATGTGCTGGAATCCATATTTTCTCGCTCGATCCGTTCAGTGTGAATCCCTTGCCCTTATAGAGAACCCAAATAGATAACAAATAGACATCAAAGTCCCTATAGGCTTGTTTGTGAACAGAATCATCAACCATATCCCGAAACGAATTGTAATTAGAATTAGCTAGATCTTGCAGAAAATAGAGAACTATACAGAATACCACATAAATGACCAAGCCAACAGCTCAAGATCTGTACAAAAAATGATCCAAATTCTGTTCAAAAGGAAATCATGGCAAGCTGGCAGACCAAGTATGAATCATTCATTTGGTGTTAATCAAACCCAATTGAAAGAAGAAAGTCCAATCTCAGATTAATATAAGGCCAGAATAAAGATCAACAGCCCTAATACCAAGATGCTTAGAAGCTATGGACTCAAGCACACAACAAGATGAGATCAAAGATCAATCACCTACTTAGTGCTTAAAATATCAGACCAATGAAGGAGGAAGATCAAAATTAATCAAAACACATACACACATGTACTAAAACTGATCAGATCTAATAAACTGTAATTAAATCTTCACAGGCACATTTCATCAAACATGTGGTGTGCAGAATCAAATTGGGTTTAGAATCAATAAAATCTTCTATGAATGATCATCAAAATCTCATCTAGATGAAATATTGGATCTCAAATAAGCTCAAAACAGAAAATCATATCATAGAAGTGATATTTGGGTTTAGGCTCATGTGATTGAAACAATAGAAGCACCAAAACACCAAAATCAATAACCAATTTCTACAATCGTTGCCATAGATGACCGAATTGAAGAAAAGTTTCTTCAATTGGCTCTGATACCAATTGTTAGATCCCAAACTAGCAACAATAAAGATCTAGCTTTTGGTGATGTTTTCCGAATTTTGAGATAACGACTCTTTTGGGTTTAGTAGCACCCCACCGTAATTATGTCTTAGTATAAGATTTGACCTATCTATCGTTGAGGTGTATTTAGAATTATTAATCGAGGAAATTCAAGTGTTGATTTATAGGAAGGGATTTATCCTTCAATCGATGTAATAATGAAAGTTTTAAATTAGTTGCTATTTGTTAGATCCCAAACTAGCAACAATTGAAAAAACTCCATAATATGTAGAGAAGAGATAGAGAATTAAAGAACATTAATCACAAAATCATCAAGTCATATTCATGTATTCATCATTATGGAGGGGAATTGTGAAGAACACCACATATTAGAATGAACCGACTCTCATAAGTCTGTATGTGTGCAAAGTGTGTTCTCTCCCAAAACTTACTTACAAATGAAGCTAAGACACCATATTTATAGGTGCCCAATACATGTATTAAGCCCAAGCCCATAAAACACTAAAAAGCCCAAAATACAATTCTTTATAAAACTTTCTATCTAATTGAGGCTAATTAGATCTAACACTATTTTCAAACTTTGAGGGTGTCACATGAACCCAAAACTTGTCCAATTCCTCTGAAAAATTGAACGTATGCTCGCAAATCGATTTAGAAAAACTTTAATTCTTGAACTTTTATCAAAAAACATCCGAAACAAACAATTTGATCCCAAAATAGTAGCATTTTTCCGAAAACCCAAAAACCACCAAAATTGATCCAATCCTTGAAATTTATAAAAATTAGGAATTGTAATTGATTCCAATTGATGTACTAACAATCCACAAACCAATGTGGCAACAAAGAATCATCAAGTATGCACCAAATCTTCAAGAGTAATAAAAAAATTACTATATCTTCAAGAACTCGCACAGTGAACATAATCTTCAAAATTGTTGAATCTTTGATGATCTTATCAAAGGATTACACAACGATTTTGCTTGATGCCAATTGTTAATCCTGTAATAATCAGATAATAATGTAATTAATAACAAATATCAAGATCAAGATGATCAAATCATATGTATATTGAATATTCTCTCTCTGTAGAGACGTCTCTCTCTGTACAATATCAATCCAACAATGAAGGATCTAACTATCAAGTAAAAATACACAAGGACATTTAACCGCTACTCAATACATGAAGTATAATTACAATTAAGCATAATGTTGACTTTGTTGATAGTTTCTTTGACCACGACATCTTCAATATTGTAATCTCGGATACAATATATTTACACCAAACAAATTACGGTAATATGATCAGTATTTTGATATAATCATATTTTAATGAAATGGATTCAATAAGGATGCTAAGGAATGTAATGAAATCACCATTGTTAAAGACGTCGAGTGTTAACCATCTTTTCAGATGACGGTAAGTATAAGTAGAGCTTTCTAATGATATGAAAAGTTCAATTTCAATTATTGAGAAAATACATTTAATGATAAATGACAATATGACATTTTTATGCGATAATGTAGTGAAAATACAAATATTACAATGATGCAGTCACTACTAAACATGGAAGTTTTTTCAACAAAAAGATGGATTTCTGATGGATTTCAATGATGAAGTCATTAGCATCACAAATTAGCACGTTTCTCCTAGGAATCTTCTGGTGTTCATGTGTTCATTCAAAGGAGGACTATCCAAATGTCACTTTTGTCCTCACTGACAGAGATGTAATCATCATTGCGGATGGTGTCTCTAAGGTCCTCCAACTTCCTTCCTCCTTTCCCACTGATTATGAAGAACTTTGACCTCTTCATTCTTTAATCTCGTCTTCATTCTCGATGATCTCGGATACAACATAATTTTAAACCTAACAATCTCCCCCTTTGGATTCGAGATCACAAAACAACAATCACCAAAGAACTTTAAAACCTTGTCTTCACTAAACCTTGACTTTGACAATCTCCTCAAAATCATAAGTCTTTAACGAACTCCTCTTTATGAAGATGAACAAAATTTATCATTGTTTGAATAAAATCTCTTTGCAACATACAAACTTAGATCATAATCTTCATCATGAACTCATTTTCATTCTTTAGAATTCTGTTTTGAATAGTCAAAAGTCAACAAATCGTCAAACAAAACTTTTCCATTTCGATGAACAAACTTCTTCAATCATCTTCCTCAGAAATGTCAAGCTTCAAACTCTTCATCACATCTACATTCTTTAAATCCAATTGCTTTTCACCCTTAGATTTAAATTATTTAGATTCAAACTTTCTTCTTCATAAACTGATTTAACATATTGTCAGTTAATCTCAATCAACTTTTCATCAACAAATAAATCTGAATTCTTTTACTTCCCCTACACATATGAACATTTGTAAACTTTATCAGCTTTCCCTCAACATTAGCATTCAATACAAACATCTTGAAATTAAATCTCCCTCGAAGCATCTTCAGTTAACTTATTCATGTCTTTGATATGAATACGTCTTTAATATTATTTCTCTCCCTCATGATGATTAGGAGAATCCTGAGCATCATGAATAATCAAAGACTAAATCAATGAAACTTCGTCAAACACCAATCACTTATATATTCAAACAGACTTCACCCCATTACACGAATCAGGCTTCTTCATGTCAGACTAATTTCTCTCCCCTTTAAAAATATATCTCCGTCAAAGAGTTTCTTTTGCTCCCCCTTGAAAAGATATTTCCTTTACAATATTTGTTACTTCCCCTTGAAAAGATATTTCCTTTACAATACTTGTTACTCCCCCTTGAAACTTGGTAATCGGCTAACATAGAAGCACATTTAACAACTATTGCCACTACAATCGAAATAAATTCAATTGGGGTAGCACAGATTGGACTTCCAGTCATCACTGAATTAAAGTTATAAAGACTAACTTCTCAGATTGTTCCGGCATAAACACAAAGATATGCATTAGGAATCACAAAGGCTCGTGCAATGTGTAGAAAGAATTAACCATTAGATGCTATTTAAAGGCGCAAAATGTGAAATACATTCCATAGACTCAATGTGCTTGATTGAAGTGCGAAGGCTGGAAAACTTTCCTTCTTTTTCAATATTCAAGTCTTTCAAATAAAGACTGAATAGAATATATATGTTGCGTGGCCGTGAAAAAATTGAAACATTTCATGTTTAAGCAAGAAATGAGTAGCTGGTAGGATTAAAGCAAGAGGTGTCATGGCTATTTGCATGTTTCAATGAAGGTGAAGAAAGAATTGTGAACCAACAGTAATGTGTTTGCCCATCTTAGAAGTGGTTTGTAACACCCTTAAATCTGGAAAGAGCGATTAATTTAAAATTTTCATCAATATAATAAATAAGGAATAAATCTTTCTCTTATAAAACAATACTTGAAATTCCTCTAATAAAACTTCTATAAAAACAACTACTTAGGTCAAGTCTTATACTAAGACATAAATACGGTCGGGTGTTACTAAACCCAAAAGAGTCGCTATCTCCAAATGCGGAAGACGTCACCAAAGCTAGATCTTTAACGTGCTACTCCCAGACACTCAAGTCTACACGTGTTGCAAGTACCAAACCCAACGATAACCTGATGCGCATGCCGACAAAGAAAAAGGGTTAGGCTTAACGCCTAGTGAGCTCAAGAGTTCATAA
Source organism: Silybum marianum (assembly GCA_036898165.1). Classification (NCBI taxonomy): domain Eukaryota; kingdom Viridiplantae; phylum Streptophyta; class Magnoliopsida; order Asterales; family Asteraceae; genus Silybum; species Silybum marianum. The sequence goes on along the minus strand of CM072536.1, from coordinate 25,317,562 downwards.
CATATTTATAACGGATTGAAATCAAAAGCTTTGTTTGATAAAAGATAATTCTCAAATGAAATAACTTCATTATAAAAAGCAACATCTTTCCTAAATTTATTATTTCCATAATAAAAGCTTTAGACCGAAATGACCTTTGAAATGAAAGCTTTAAAAGTAGAAATACTCATTTAACGTGATCCAAACCCAATACTCACGCGACGATAAATAAAGCTATGAACGTAAAGATAGAGACATAACTTTAACCCAATTTCATAAATTGTTACATCATGCGTACCCTTGAGAGGGATAGAAATATCAGAAGATAATGAGGGAGACCCGATTTATCATTTATAGTGACGGAATACGTAAGTAAGCCACTTTTAAATGTTAAGCTTAAGAAAGGAATCAATGGCAGTTGGCAACAACCAACAACATAATTGTGAGGCCCTTGATGATCCTAGCTGCGATCAATGGCTATTGGAAACACATCAATAATACAATATATGCCAGGCCCTCGATGATTCCAATCAAAGCCCGTGCAAGGATCAATGGCAGTTGGTAACAACCAACAACACAACAAGTGTCAGGCCCTCGATGACCCTATATCATCACGAACGTAAGAGTCAATGGCAGTTGGCAACAACCAACAACACATAAGTGTCAGACCCTCAATGACTCAAACGTGATCAAAAGGGGACAACAATCCTGAATTTTAAGACCGACTTATATGCCTATGCATCCATTACATTCTAGTATATAAATCAAATACGTCAAGCAAGAAATATTGATAATTTCCCAACACCAATTCTTTGCTCAAAATACAATTTCCCGATAGTCAATTATTTCTCAGAGTTAGGAAATCATAAGGTTACCCGACGCTACACGAATGACCAATGCACCCAAAACATATCGTCATTTAAATCGGACAAATGTCCATGGGCTCATTTTAGTCAAAACCGAGCAAAAGCTCTATAACTCAACAGTTATCCAATTACTCAAAACATTCGTTAAGACACACCATTTTCCAAATGAACTCATATTCATATATTTCCAAATGTCTCATAATGCAATTTCATGCATTTTCCAACGATTTATAAATCAATTACTTTAAAGATGCAAATACAACCAAATGGTTTTCATTTAAACGATAATGCACCCAAATAACTTACACTTGTACTTCATTTGCCAAAATGCCCAAAACTCAAGTATAGGTCTTTTGTATGATTTATAAACTCTTTTATACCAAATATGCAAACTTACCTAAATACTCACACATTTGATAAATACCAAGTAAAACATGATAATTCTTTAAAAAGGACGTTTTTGGCATGTACAAAATTTTCACAAAATATCTTGAACTCACCTTGCTAGATTTAGGATAAATCTAGGTTTTACCCAAAAACTCCATTTAAAGAAATGTCCAGATCTGCAAGATTTCTTCACTAGAAATGATCTCTAGACCAAGAACAACAACCTACAATATACCACGAACAACTCCCAAACATCAGAGTCCATAAAACCCTTGTTTAAAATCTCAAATCAACCAAAACTCCCAAAAATCTAAAATGGAGAAAATACTTCCATATAAGTTTTAGAGAACTAAAAGTAACGTTTTAACAAGAAATACGATCTAAAAGGGTGTGATGACTTACAACTCTTGATTTGGAGAAAAACCCCAATACCGAGCTTCATTATGGGAGGAATTCAGGTCCACAAGTTTCCACCTATAAATCCCTTATCTAGGTCATAAACAAACCCAACATACACCAAAATCAAACCCACATCCAAAACATAAAACCAAACCCTAGATATGGTGTAAGAACGCCAAAAATCTCACCTTTCGACATATAAGAACCACATCTCTTTGAGGAATCACGAATCCTCCTTGTTTCCATTTTGAAGAGCTCAAAAATACAAAACCTTAGCAACTTGAATCGCTCAAAACGGAGTTGTGATGAAGAAGTTATGGCCAAATGAAGAGTTCTCCTGTTTTTCGGTGTTTTTGTGCAAGTCAGTAGCTCACGCGGGTATCCAGGCGACTAGGTCGCGTGAAAGGTCGCCCGGACCCTCTGGATCACCCAAACAGAAGGTGACGTGGCTTGGGAGGCGGCCTGGTCGCGTGCCAGGTCCCGGGAGGTCATTTCTCGCTCTGTTTTCGCTGTTTTTTGCGTTTTTCGACCCCGATTCGAATCCTAGACTTTCCAACATGATTTATATATGGAACACCCCATATGATATCGACTTAATTACCCTCAGAATAATAACTCATCCTAATAAAGGTTCCAAAATTGCGGGTGTTACATCGTTGGTTCAGAGTTTTGTTATTCTTTTAAGTCTGTTCTCACACCCTCTATCATTTCAATAAAAATCCTCACTTCTAACCAAACTCTTATTTCCTTTTTAACTCTCAGCACACTGAGATTACTCATCCGTATGTGTTATCTCTCACACTCTATTATTTAATACCCCTCACCCCTCAATAACTCAGGGATTACTTCTTGGGTAGGCTATTGCTTCTGGTAGTCCATAGAAGTTCAGTTAACCTCACACACTGAACCCATGAAAATATACCTAAACATCCAAAGATGTTATGCTTTGCAATTCAAAGATCAACATTTGAAGTACGAGTTCTGAACTGATATGTTCAGAAGTCAAACATACTTAGAATAGGATCTGAACTGAAGTATTCAGAAACTAAACATATATAGAATAGGTTCTTAACTGAAGTATTCAGAAGCTAAAAATGAAGTATCTGTTTAGGAATGTGAATGAAACAAATACGAACGCTAAACAAATTGACTCAATAAGCTTAGTGATTCAAAAACAATGATTAGAATGTAATTGTGAAGAACAATTCACAATTATTATATCGAATATGAATCGAATAATTTATTTGGCACTTTGGAATTGGTGATGAATTTCAAATGAGTGTATTTCCACCGAAAATATTAGACGTGGTAATCCAAGAAAAAAATTTCAATAGGAAAGAAACGAACACAAGTAACTTTCTCGGATTGAACTACCACGGTTTTGTCAAAAACGGTATAAAAGATGTTCCCCTCAAAAATAGAAAATATTTACTCCCCCTCAAACCAAGCATAAGTTTGATCATGTGTTTAAATAATCTGAAATTCGGCACGACACATGATAACATCGCAAAAGCAGTTAAGTAGTTTTTGGTACCCATACCTTCATGGGTCCTTGTATGGTAGATTTGGTTTAAGGTATATTATAAGATCCGAACCATCTATTACGATTAGATGTTCTAATAGTAGATCTTATCACTAGGATTCAGGAATAGAGTATGCACTATACCACCTGTTTGCATACCTTCTCTTGACAAAATCATTTGTTCCACTTGTTGAATTGCTCAACTTTTGTTGACCAAGACTGGTTAACTGTTTAGTAGAATAAACATGGCGAAGTGTATCAGTCTTTGAAAATTTTAATTTTCTTTTCCAGATCTTCGTCACCTGCTCATAATTTCTAGTATTTGAACTAGAAGCAGAAGAAATATAAAAGAGATTAGAAGGAACTTTGTTGAAGAAACCTTTGTAGGAGTAGAACTTGAACTAGTCATTGAATGAACAGTAACTCTGTCAGATAGTTCAAACTCCTTTCGTTTTGTAGTCAAAGTATTTCTTTCTTCAACCAACAAATCAAATCTCATATGCATTTCAGATTTCATATATCGACCTTCATAACTTCTGTCTGTAGTCCAAATAATTGTCTTAAAAGCTTTGCAATCTTCTTCTCAAACACTTTTTTTTCTCAAACTCTTTTTCTATTTGAGACTCGGGTCTCTTATCTGCTTTTAAACTCTATCATCAGCTGATTTCTTTTCAAGTTCAGAAATCTGATGTGACAAAGCCGTAACCTTAGCTTTAAGAACTTTTCTTTCAGCATCAAATGTACTCTTTTCATGCTCTACTACTACTTCTAGCCATTTCGTCTTGTTAGATAGAGTTTTTACCAAACCAACATTCTTTTTCTTAATGAGTTTCCATTCAGTAGAAAAGCTCTTATTTTCCTTTTCTATGATATTCCGAAGATCAGAATTTTTCTTTGTAAGTTCCATATTTCTTTCTAAAACAATAACCTTTTCAAATTCAGAAACTTCTTTTGAAAATCCCAAAAATTTCAGTTTAAAATCGTTCCTTTCTTTTTAAAATTTGTCTCTCTCTCCTTGGAAATCTCTTCTTCAGAATCTAAAACCTTCTTCTTCAGTTCAAGATTTTCTTTTTCTAACTCAATCGTTTCTTTCAAAAGTATCAAAACCCGAAACTTGTTTTGAAAGATTCATAACTATTGTCTCACAAGTTTTAATATTGTTTTTAGACACTATCCTTTTAGAATCTTTTTCAAATTCACGAATCTTTTTCAAATTCACGAATCTTTTTCAAATTCACGAATCTTTTTCATTAACTCAAATTTTTTTCTCTAATAACACAATATTCCTCTTTTTACTCTCATCTTCATATTTCACACTCCATCAATTCGCATACACCTCATCTAATTGCTCTTGCAAAAACTCTTTTCTTCTTCAACAACTTTATCATAGCTGTTTGTCCAATTAAGATTTTCATGATGTTCATAAGAAAGTTTTATAAACTCTTTGTACTCTATTTTAACTTTTTCTCCAATATAGAAATATTTTATTCGAGCTCTTAATTCTCTATCTGTAAAATAGAATTATCCATTTTGAAAGAATACTACAAAAATCAAATATAACAAATCAGTTTTTGAATATATCAAAAATATAAGCACTTGTTACCTGAACAAATAATCGTTGACAGAAACTTCGATTAGAAGTTGAATTGTGTGCGGAAACAAAATACGAGGACTAAAAATGACAAAAGCTAAAACTTAAACGACTCTAAACCACAACAACACAAGTACAAAGTATAAGGATTAAAAAAGTAAAATTTAGAAATTTCAAGTCCAGGGGCTAAAAGTGACAAAAATTGAAGCTTAAAGTCCATGGGCCGAAACTGTTAATATTTGAAAGTAACAGAAAGGACTAACTTTGTAAAAAACTTAACAAAAAATTGACTTAAAAGAATTAACGGAAAAAGAACTAAAATTGTAACAAAAAATTAACGAAACAAACGGAGTCTTAACGGATGACTTTCATGGAGAACTATAAATGTACAAAACTAACAGAAACAAACGGATGACATTCACGGATCTTAACAGAACTAACCGAAACTTAATGGAAAAAGAACTATAAATGTACAAAACTAACAGAAAAAGAAATTAAAAAAAATATTCATGGATTGCATTAAAAATATATTCATGGATTGGAATGTGATTCACAGAGTGCTCTTGGACAATCATTCATGGATGCTCATTTTTTATTATTACTATTCAACCGTCGCTAAAGATCAACAGAAGTCGTAAAAGATCACAAATTATAATCACCAGCTTCAACCACGACTTTTATCCTTCGAGAAACATAATGTTCGATGATCGAAAAATGAATTTTTCTTTCCATCGGCTTTCAACAACAATGCAACAACAAGGGATTTATCGAAACGTCAATAAATTCGCGCCGGAACAACACCGAAAACGCACCGAAATTTAACCCAAGAGTTATGAAAAATGTTACGAAATCGTATGGAAACTAATCAAAACTCACCGGAACGATATCGAGATTTATCGAAAGTGATCAGAACACTATCGAAACTTATCAAAAGTGACTGAAACACTACCGATACTATCGAATAATTATCGAAAGCATCTGAGAATGTTTCGCAAGCTTTATAAATTGTTACTTAACACACAAGATAATTGACCATCTTCTTCATGTGTTCCAGTCAAATTTTACAAACTCACAAATTAAAATTAATATCACCAATTAAAGATCAAACATCATTTAAAACCAACTTTTGATAACGTCTCAGAAACAAATTTGGATCAAAATTCAAGATTTTTCAAAAATTTATCAAGAACATTAGGAACACTTCGAAAATCTTGATTTTTCAAACTTTCCAAAACTTAAAGAAACTTGATAACCTTTTGAAGTTATGATCACAATTTGATTAGAAACACTTTTAGAAAAAGGAATTCACATAAAAATGAATCAAATCAACAAATTCTGATCAAAACTTCTCAAGAACATCAAGAATATTTTAACATCCAAAATTTTTAAATCTTAACCAAATGTGTTAATCCTTTGGAATTATGTTAGAAACATGTTGCTAAACATTTTTAATGAAGGATCAAACATCAATTTTGGATAAAAGTGATCCAATTTGATCAAAAATTTCAAGAACACTTTGAAGATTCTCAAAAACACATTAAGATCAAAAAATTTAAAAATCAAATTTAGAGATTAAAACTTTAAATCAGTGATGCAAACATGTCTAAAAACACATTTTTGGAATGAATTTGCACAAAAATGGATCAAATCAACACCAATTTGCAAAATCACTCTCCAAAAAATTCACAGACCACTTTTTCTCAAGAACTAAATTTTTTTAAAATTCTTCAAATTTTGCATAATTTTTCTGTTTAAGCTCTGATACCAATTGAAAATCCCACTAAGATCAAGTAACAAGTAATTTAAAAAATTCAAAAACAATTAAGATCAAATAATCATATATTGATTAACAATCTCTCTCTAAAATCACTTTCTCTGTCTAACTTCTCTCTCTAGAAATATTACAAATGAGCTCTCTCATTAATCTCTCCTAATACAAGAATATTTATACTATTGACTAATTACAAAGTCAAATTACAATGTAAGCTACAGTTAGATTTAAAACTTTGACTTTCTTAATATGATATATTGACTTTACATAATATGTTGATTATGTTGACTTTGACTTTATGGCTTTGACCTCTTCGTTCTGTAATCCCGTTTTCATTCTCGGTGGGCTCGGATACAACATAATTTTAGACCTAACAGTGGTGGTTAGTTACACAACTTCTAGTAACTGCTCAACAAATGGACCACTAATGCGCAGTAACCGTTTAGAGAGAACAGGTCAGAATGGACCATGCAGAGCTCTGGTCCATACATGCAGAGCACTGATCCTTCATGTAGAGCTCTAGTCCCTTTTCCAGAAAACTCTAAGGGTGTGTTTGGTATAGAGAAAAGAATTTGGGAGAATTGAAAATGTAAATATGGAGAAATGGAAATGGGGAGAAATGGAAATTGGATGGAGAATTGGAATTGATCCCTTGTTTCGTATCATCAAAGAAATGAAACGGAGAAATGGCGGACGGCAAGGTGTGGGGCGAAGGTGTCGGGGGCAAGTTGAAAGGCGGGCGGCAAGGGCGGATGTCAAGGTAAAGATCGGACGGCAAGGGCGGGTGGCAAGGATGGACCATTTCTCGGCATTTCTCCTCAAAATGAAGAGAAATACATTTCTCTACTTTTACACTATAGACCAATTCCCGAGAATTCAATTCTCCGCCCAAAATTTAAGACCAATTCTCCCAAACAAGAGAATTCCATTTCTCTCCTCTCACTTCTCTCTACCAAACACCCCATAAGTCTCGAGGATTAAACCAAAGCCTCTGGTCTGACCATATAGAGCCTCTGTATAGGCCATACATAGCTTTTGTATCAACCATACAGAGCTCTGTATCTAGGCTCTGATCAGCCACACAGAGCTCTGTATTCAAGTTCTGATCAAGTTTTTCCACTATACTTCAAGTCCAAAATTCTGAAGAGATTTTAGGGCGCTGCCCCAAACCCCACGAGGGTGCTTCCCTTTAGACCCCGCAACAAGCGTTGCCCCTTGACTACGCAACAGGAGCTACCCCTTGACCACGCAAGGGGGCGCAACCCCCTTAACCCCCCGCTAGTTTGTCGTTACTAGGTTCATACTCTCCTTATAACAGCTGTGCACTCCGCACCACCTAACTCGTATTAGAACACAGTATAAAACGCTTTTTAAACATCATGCTATTTCCAATTACACATAAATGGACCGGTGACACTAAAATCACCAACAATCCTCCCCCATTTTTTACTGTGACCCATGAAAAAACATCTTAATAATGAACAACGCCAACTTGCACATAGATGAAAATATCAAAACGATTGAATTTTCATTTTAGGATTTTACACATTTTAATTATTCGAGAATCAAGGTATCCCAAGGATTGAACCCATCAACTCATTTGAATACCTAAAGATAAAATACATACAAGTTTAACCTACTCGTCTAGAAAATAAAATATGGCATAATTATAAAGTCGTGTGTCCTAATCCTCTTATGATCGTATAAAGGCCAAGTCCCCGACCTTCTGAAATGTGGATACACTTCACGATCACATAGGTAATTCCTTTACTTCGTGTACTTGCACATACACTTTATCAAAGAATTATTAAGAAAATAAACTTCAATCTACTTACAGCAGTACCAAACACATACCTGGGATGATTCATCATGATTATAAGTGTGAGCTTTCCTCATTGAATTAAGCCTCTAACATCGTATTAGAAGCGGATTGGGTGTCTCACCATTATAGATTTATAAGGACTTTAATCCCATCCCAATAGCAGACTTGTGTGCTAAGTCTTTTGCTAAACCCTTTGCCAAATAGTCCGCTAAATTTTGTTGCGATCTAACAAACTCAACTAAGATTACACCATTCATGATTAATTCTCTAATCATACTATGTCTAACAACCAAGTGTCAAGACTTGCTATTGTACACTTGGCTATAAGCCTTAGCCAATGTGGCTGCGCTATCACAATGAATGGAAATGGGTGCAATAGGTTTCGGCCATAATGGAATCTCATATACAAGATTCTTTAACCATTCTGCCTTTTTACCGGCAGTATAAAAAGCTACCAACTTTGATTCCATCGTTGTGTTTGTAATACAAGTTTGCTTCTTGGATGCCCAAGAAATGGCACCACCTCCAAGCAAAAATACCCAACCACTCGTCAAAGAGTGATCCTCTATATTGAATATCCAACTTGCATCCGAATATCTTTCTAACACCGAAGGATATCCCAAATAGTTCAAACCATAATCCATGGTTCCCTGGAGATATGTAAACACTCCTTTAATCGCTTGCCAATGTTGGCTGTTCGGATTACTAGTATATTGATTCAACCGTCCCACGACATATGCTATATCGGGTCTGGTAGTCATCATGGCATACATCAAGCTACCAATTGCCTTAGAGTATTCTAGTTGTGAAATATAACTGCCCGTATTTGGCATTAATTTCACACTAGGATCCATAGGAGTGCTCACGGGAGAACAATCACTATAATTGAACTCTTTGAGATTTTTCTCTATATAGTGCGCTATATCTTCAATCCGATTGATTCTTAATAAATTAGTATTTGCAATTTGACCCATTCAGTGACTTTGGCACAGGACGTTCCCGAAACGGGTAGATGGAACGTTTTATACTTCAAGAACAAGCAGCCTAAACAAATTGCATAGTGTGACGGGCGGTGTGGACAAGGCCTGGGAACGGATTCACCGCCATATGACTGACCGGCGATTACTAGCGATTTCGGCTTCATGCAGGCGAGTTGCAGCCTACAATATGAACTGTGACTGTGTCATAACAATCTCTTTGTTAACCCGTTTAATTATATCAACAATTACATCAGCCTGCCCCATGTCTTTCATGGAAAATTTATATGATAACAACTTTTTAGTTTCATCTACCTGGTTTTGATCAGTTCCAAAAATCAGCATGTCATCCACATACAAACAGATGATCAAACCCGCACCTTTAGCATCAAATCTGCTATAAACACGTTTATCACATTGGTTTAAAGAAAAATCACATGATAAAATAACTTCATCAAACTTTTGATGCCATTGTTTAGGCGTTTGTTTCAGCCCATACAAAGATTTCACAAGTTTGCACACCTTATGCTCGTTACCAGGCATAATGAAACCTTCCGGTTGTTTCATGAAGATCACCATTCAAGAAGGCTATTTTAACATCCATTTGATGGATAATCAGGTTGTGAATTGCCACCAAGGCAACCAACAATCTAATAATCGAGATACGAGCAACCAGAGCATAAGTATCAAAATAGTCAATATCGGGTTTTTGCCAAAACCCTTGAATGACTAGCTGGGCTTTGAATTTATCAATCGTCCCATCAAGTTTCATCTTCTTTCTGAAGATCTATTTGCATGCAAGTGGTTTAGAACCTCAAGGCAAATCAGATAACACCCAAGTGTTATTCTTAAGAATCGATGACATTTCTTCATCAATTGCTTCTTTCCAAAAGGTGTCATCTCGAAACTCCATCGCCTCTTGGAAAGTATTTGGGTCATATTCAATATTATAACAATAAGACTATTGAAGCCCAAATTCATCCCTTGATCCTTCAACCAAATATAGTTGAAAATCTTAACCGAAATTTTTGGCAATTCGGCCTCTTTTGCTTCTCCGAACCTGCTACGTTTCAGGGGTTGAAACACCATCCAAGATTTCTAGATTTTGCACTTCATTAGTGCTAGGATTTAGATCCGTAGGCCTTTCTATTGATGAAAATCTCATCTCATCAAAAATTGCATCCCGCGACTTGATAACGGTATTTTTCGATACAAAATCATTAGGTTCTATTACGTATAACATATATGCCTTGAATTTACTGCATATCCAATGAATATACAATCAATCCCATGTTGACCTAAAGTCTTTGTTTGGGTTCAGGTAGTTTTACAACAGCCCGACAACCCCAAATTCGAAAATAACTCAAATTCAGAGTTTTCTTGAACCAAAGCTCATATGGGGTTGTTTTGTTTCGATTATTTGGAACTCTATTTAGAACATAACAGGCTGTAAACGTAGCCTCTCTCCAAAATCCCTCACTCAATCCCGAGTATTAGAGCATTGAGTTTACCATTTCCTTTAAAACTCAATTTTTTTTCAGTTCGGAAACCCCGTTTTGTTGAGGTATGTATGGAGCCTATATCTCATGGACTATACCAACTGATTGGAATTATTGAGGGTCCATATATTCCCCTTCCCGATCAGTTCAAAGACACTTAATTGAACCACCCAATTGTAGTTCAACCTCGGTTTCGTAAATTTTAAACTTTTCCAAAGCTTCATCCCCTAGACTATTTAAACTACCACCGGTAACTAGATTCTTTCGAATTCTAGAAATAAACAAAACATCAAATAACCTAACATGATTTCCAAAAGTAAACTTTAAATTAACTACTCCAATTCTACAAATCAGTGCGGTCGACTCGTTCCCCATATTTAGTACAGATCCATCTTCAAACGGTGTCAATTTCTCGAACCAGTGTTGATCTTTACAAACATGGCACGTCGCCTCCGAGTCCACCCACTATGCAAAATCATCATCATATAGATAGAAAGACTCCGTAATAACTAAAACATAATAAATATTTTCAAGTATATCAAAGTTAGTCAAAAATTGACCACCTTTCACTTGATCTTGGTCCTCAGACCCGGCTCCACATCCACTTGTTCCAGCATCCTTGTTGTTCAACTTAACCCGACAATCAGGTTTGCAATGGAACACTTTGTTCCATTTTCAACACAACGAATCCTTCTTCTTTTTAAAGGTTTTATTGGGTCCCTCAAACTTTCGTTTCTTGCCTTTTTCTTGGTTATTGGAGTTTGTTTTCTTTTCCTAAATCATATTGACAGAAGGTTGCCAAGATTCAACTTTGGCCTTGGTTTTGTCATTTTCTTGCACCCGAAGAGACTCTTCGATGCGCAAATGGATCCCAAGTTGAACCAACGAAAGTTCCTCCTTTTGATGTTTCAAATTATGCTTGAAATCCTTCCAAGATGGTGGAAGTTTGTCAATCACACTTGACACAACAATGGATTCGTCTATATTCATTTTGTGTAGTGTGAATTGACCCAAAATGCGAAGAATCTTATGATATTTTTCCATTACGGGCCTTGAGTGAATCATCTTATAATTATTTAAATTGCTTAGCAAGAACTTCTTAATAGAAGCATCTTCAGCGATATATTTTGTCTCAAGGGAATCCCACAAATCCTTCGCATTTTCAGAATTTTGGTAGATGTCAAAAAGGGAATCACACATACCGTTTAAAATATGACCTCTGCAGATATAGTCACCATTCTCCCACTTACTCTTCTCCGGGTTTGATCCAGCATCTCGTCTTCCATGATTTCTGGAATGGGGGTACCCAACACATCACCACTTTTAGAGTCGTCAACAGAAAGTGCATCTCTGCCAGCGTCTGAAATCAGCACCTTCAAACTTCTTCAGTTTTCCACACTTTGAAGTCATCTCTTTTACAGATTCAGCCATGTCGACATCAGAGAATATCAGTACGATTGTAAGAACGGGAGTTAGAAATAAAGAAATTGATTAGTTCCATATAGCTTGGTAATCATGGCTGAATTATAGGAGTGGTGGTCAGCTACACATTTTCCAGTAACTGCACCATTAATGCATAGTAGCCGTTCAAAGAGAACAGATCAGAATAGATCATGCTGAGCTCTGGTCCTTTTTCAGAAAACTCTAGGTTTCGAGGATCAAACCCGAGCCTCTGGTCTAACCATACAGAGCTTCGGTATCAACCATACAAAGTTTTGTATCCGAGTTCTGATCAAGTCTTTCCACTGTACCCCAAGTCCAAAATTCTAAAGAGCTTTTGGGTCACTGCCCCAAACCCCGCAAGGGGCGCGACCCCCATGACCCTCGCCATTTCATCATTATCGGGTTCATACTCGCCTTGTAACAAGCGTGCACTCCGCACCACCTAACTCGTATTAGATCATAGTATAAAACCCTTTTTAAACATCATGTTATTTCCAATTACACATAAATGGACCGGTGATACTAAAATCACCAACAATCTTCACCCTCAAGAATCTTTCTCTCGAATGGAATTGATTCTTGATAGTATGTTCACTCTTGCCTTCTACATCTATGCAATAATAGTGTTGTAGAGATCGATCAGATTATATAACATTTGTTTTTTTCTTCTATGAGAATTGTTGTTTCAAGGGCTTTGAGTTTAAAAGGTGGAACATCACACGAACGCAAGACTTAGGAGGAGACTCTTGAGGTATCAGGTAATGTTCCTTATAATATGGGGATGAACATGGGCGGTGTGGCTATTACCTAATGACGGGTAAAATGAATATTTGCTTATTATCTACGGGATATAATGCCTATTTATGTAGGAAGATATCAAGTGAAAAAATTCTCTCAAAACTTTGAACATACTCATGTGTTTAGCAAAATAAGCACTATATAAGACTAGAAAATTAAATATGTTAAGAAAAACGTCTTGATCAAACTATCGATTGGGGAAGTTATCTAGCACAATCCTTTTTCAAGGGTCGGTGTATGAAATCGCATATTCACATGTACATATCTTTATGCATTAATTACAACATGGTGATGGGGAGTAGTATGCTTTTGGCCTTATGGAGATGCAACATAAAGTGAATAAGTCGAAAACTACACGGAAAGGCAAAAGTGTTGATAAAGTTGATATGTATTTAACATGGATTCTTTTGCCTTCTTTTAGCGTCCTATTTCCTAACTAATATTTTTTTAATAATACATGATTTATTTCTTATAAGAGGTGTCCATGTTTATATACTACTGTTGATGATTCATATTTGTTTTAGAAAGTTTCTATACTTGTGTGGTGGAAACTTTTTTGTAGAAGGATGTACTTGCTTAAGCAACTAAGCTTGAAACCTTATATATCTTATATGTGCAACTAATTGATATTAGAATTGGTGAAGATGAATGTAAATAAAATACCACATACATAACTTGTAGGATTTACATTTGTCAAAGAGCTCACACTTGATGTGACAAATGTTATAGCTCCTTTGATAACAAAAGTCATTAACTCATTGCCGGTTCAGAACAAGTCTACTTTGTTTCTATGCTACTAAATAAATGATTTTAGTAATGCCATGAACTTGAATATTAAATGTAGTTTATGGTAATAAATGGCAGGAACCAATAAAGGGGGGTCATTTTCTGAATGTGTATGTTTTTACTGGTGCAGTCAATCCATGTTCTCTGATCAAATAACTTCTCATGAGCCAAGCTAGATAAGCTACATGGGACAACGTTACGATCCACATGTTGCTTGGGTTTTACTGCTACAAATCACAAGGAATCTAAATTTTATTGACGCATTCACTAATTTAGGATTGTCTTACCAAAAACTGTAAAAAAAATATTGAATCCTTGGTGTTGGATGTAAGAGACATTAACTTTTCTAAAGCTAGAATAAGAATATTATTCTAAGGATAGGGAAGACACTACATGCAAAAACATTAGCACAATTCGGGAATGTTCCGTTTGTTACCGTCATGGAGAAGTGTCGATTATATATTGATGATACGACTAGGCTATGTGGCTATCCTTTGGTTTAGATCATGCTTTGCCAACGTCTCAAATGGTACAAGCTATATTTTAGGTGCTTCAATGTGGCATAAATTTTGTGATCATAGTCATATTGGCATAACCCCAAAATCAACAACTAGATATAGTGAGAAATAATAAGGAAACAGTAAAATAAAAAGGCTCTAGGATTTCATAAAATTATAAGTTGTTGGCTAGTTTTTGGTAGTTTGTGAACAAATAACTAATTCTAGAAATATGTACATGATTGTAACAAAGAAAATATGGGAAGCATTGACATAAGTACCAACGGAAAGATAACTTTCAGGCTGCACACTCTTTCAAAATCCATGGTGTGAGTATATAGTGCATGGGACATTCATTATGAAACCATTTAAACAATTAAGAGATTGTAGTACTTCATGTTTAGAACAAATATCAATGTATATGTATAGGGCGATAATTAAATAAATATCGTAGCAAGGTTGAGGACCGTGAGCGACTAATAAAATAGATTGTTGCTTTTATGATAAAATAGATTTCATTCGGAAAGAGCGTCTAATTTTAAATTTTCAATATTACATCAATTGAAAGATAAATCACTTCCTATAAATCAATACTTGAAATTTCCACAAATAACAATTCGGGTATAAACCTCTACAAAAGATATATCAAGTCTTCTACTAAGACATGATTACGGTCGGGTGTTAGTAAACCCAAAAGAGTCGCTATATCTGAATGCGGAAAACGTCACCAAAAGCTAAATCTTTCACGTGCTACTCCCTAGCACTCAAGTCAACACGTGTCGCTAGTACCAACCCCAACGATAACCTGATGCACATGCGGACAAAGAAAAAAGTTAGGCTTAACGCCTAGTGAGCTCAAGAGTTTATAACTTATTTATAATTGATTTGAAACAAAAAAAATTCTTGATAAAAGATAATTCTCAAACGAAATAATTTTATTATAAAAGCAACAACTTTCCGAAATTCATTATTTTCATAATAAAAGCTTTAGACCAAAATATTGTTAGTAATGAAAGCTTTTAATAGAAATACTCGTTTAACGTAATACCAAACTCAATACTCACACGACCATAAATGAAGTTATAAACATAAAGATAGAACACATATATTTAACCCCAAATTTTATAAACCATTAACTCACGCTTACCCTTGAAGGGTGAAAATATCCGAAGATAATGGGGGAGATCGATTTACCATTTATAGTGACGGAACACATAAGTAAGCCACTATTAAATGTTAAGAGTTCTTTCTAGGACCAAGGGTTGTAGGTAGCGCCCATCACACAACCGAGTATGAACTCCGAAGGTCTTAGACAAGGACTTGCGCTAAGGATAAATGTCACATAATGCCATAACATGTAAATCTCGTAGGTTTATAAATCCTCAAAATATCATTGACACCAAATAATCCCCATTTATAAATAAAACATCAAAACCTCTCATGAAATATTTATTCATCAAAGTGTCAAAATCCAAATATAACATTTGTAAGATTTATAAAACCATTTATATCAAATAATTGCATATTATCAAAATACTCAAATACTTGACAAATAGCAAGTAAATCATGTTCATATATCAAAATGGACATTTTTTGCATGTACACTGTTTTCACAAAGCAAATTGAACTCACCTTGCTAGAAATCTAGGTTTTACCCCAAAAGCTCCATTTGAAGAAATGTCCAGAACTGCAAGATCACTAGAAATCAACTCTAGTTCACAAACCACCTAAATACACCAATAACAACACAACTCCCAATAATAAGATCCATGAAAACCCTAGTCAAAACATCAAATATCTTAAAATGGTTAAAACTCTAAAACAAGAGAGATGCTTCAAGATAAAAGTTCTAAAGAACCAAATAGGAAGGTTTTGGTAAAAAGACATAGCTTAAAAGGGTTAGATTAGCTTACAAATCGATTCTGGAAGCAAACCCAATGTTTAGCTCAACAATGGTGAAAATTGCTTGGGGAAGGTGAAGATGAGGACATAGATCTCGAGCTAGCCATGAACCTTTGAGCTTGAAGATGAAGAATTGCTTTGGGAAAGTTTGACAGAGAGAATAGAAGTGTTCTAAAGGTTGGGTTGGGAGAAAATAATGGAAGAAAACGAATTTGGAGAAGAAATGAATGAAATCCGGCGGCTATCTTCATTTTAAGGGTTTACTGCGCCTAAACAGGTACTCCCGCGACCTGTGCCGCGACGAAAGGTCGTGCAGCGGACCGCGCGCATGGGAGAGGGGAGCAAACAGAGAGATAGGCGACTTGCGCCGCAACCCCAGGTCGCGCGCCAAGTCGCGCGGGATGAATTTCGCGCCTGGTGGTTTCCTTTTTCGAGTGCAGCCTTTTTCGAGTGCAGCGCTGATTACCAAAATCCACCCCCAAAATCATTTATTTTGCACAAGGAAACTTCTATTATCAAAATAACTTTCTCCAAACCTAATTTCTATACCTTAGGACAATAATCTCCTAAAACTCAAAACTAGATTACGAACTTGAGGATTTCTAAAATTCTCGGGTGTTACAATCTGAATAAAGGTTCTGCCACCAAGTTAAAAGTACCAAAAGTTGAGAAATGAGTTAAAAATTTATTAGTCTCGTGACTTATTAGCATACATTTTTTATTCCTTATTTTATGAATACATTTTTTATTTGTATTTTTGTGATTGATTATTATTAATTTATTCGGTGTCATACATACTAATCTTAATTATTTGATTCTTTTTTTTAATTTATTCGGTCTTACTTATTTTGTACCATACATACGTATTTTGCATTATTGGATTCATTTATAACATTTTTTTATTAACTATTTTTATATTTTCACATTACTTTTTATTCGTTGAAGATATAGAATGTGGATCTAGTTAAATGAATTTATATTACCTTATGTTATTATCATTGATTATATTTTTTATAAACTAGGTTATGTTTTCAACAATAATAAAATTATTTCTATACATATATATATATATAATCTTAATAATTATGCAACAGATTGAATGAAATAATATTTGTGATAGAAATAACAATAAAAAATATATTTCGGATGATGTTAAATTTTGTCGGTGGATACGTTAAAGTTAAACTTACATGAAACATAATAAATGGACACAATCTAGAACAAACATTAACAATACACATACATTTAATGGTTAATATGGTCATCAAAAATATCATCATACAAAATAATACCCCCGAACAAAAAGGTGCAATATATACATTTGCTAATCAATGTTGGACGTTGTTGATGTTGTCAATCGCCCTGCAATTACATGCAATGTTTATTGAATCAAGTTTTTGCTTCAATGTTTCGTTTTCAATCTGAAACATCATTGATAGTTGCGATGCAACATCCTTTTGATTAGTCAGATCTTTTTTCTCTTTATTAAGTTTTTTCACTTTCATCTTCAGATCATCGATGTCTTTCAGAAGTAGTGTATTATATCTTCCCAGGAGGTCGATAAAAGATTGAGGGTAGGTTGCATTTTCTGTTGCAGGCATGGCGGATGATGATGAAGACGCCATTGAATGATATATGATAAATGGACTTTGCGAATGAGAAAATAAGTTCAAATGGTTTGTTTTGAGGGTTTATTTATACAATGAATAAGTAGCAAATCATTAAGTGACTCTTTAGGTTAACCTATATAGGCGGCAAAATAATCATTACACTAAATTAACTCATTTATTTTATAAATATACTTTTATTATTAATTTAAATCTTGAAGATATACAAAAGATTAATAAATAATTAATGTATTACAACATTATCATTTATGTTTGCCGACATTATTGCCTATAAAATTGAATATGATAATATATATACGTGTCATTTCCATGTCGGATAATTTGTGACGGTATATAAATTTGTATTTTCCACAAATTACATGGGTTTTTTTTATTAATGTATAATATTTAGTTGCAGGAGTTGTCTAAATATGGTTAATCAAAATACGAAAGATTTCCAATGAAAATGACGTCACCATTGTCATGTAAAGCATAATCACAGCAATGAGATTAAACATTATATAATATAATATTATCATCGAAGACATTATTATATGGTCATATTTACCGTTCTGGAGTAGAGGGTTAAGGACCAAGTATTTACCCATATTTTTTTAAAATATATCTAAAAAATATATGTCTTGTCGTTAATATATAATAAATATATTTTTTAAATCGATGGTAAATTTTCATGTCTTTCATATTCAGATTTTTAATGACGTTTGTAATATTTTATTTAAATATAATTAAATAACCCTAATAAGTAATAACAATTTATATTTAATTTGTAAATTATATATATATATATATATATATATATATTTAATACTATCAATTATCAAAATCGAGTTCCAAGAAGAGGATATTATGAGTCTTACGCATACCTGACGTGTCATGTCATTGCATGCCGGTTATTAATCATCAGAATGTCGTTTGACTTTCTTAACAATTAAATTTGCCGATACTTTATGTTACTTAATTTATCTATTTCTCCGATTTTCTTATCCGATATATTTAAAATGTTTCATAGATGTCTTTAAGTTTACCATATCAATTAAGTGTATAATTAAATATTCTTTCTTATATAAAATAATAACAAAATATTTTGATCATCATTTATATGCCGCATAAAACGTGACACAATAATATTTGATTTATTAAAGGCGTCATGTAATTTGATATATACTTATCCGAAAAAATGTAAAAACAAAATATATATTATTAATTTTATTTAATCCGATATATATTTCTTACGCTGCAGATATATATGCTTCTATATAATATAATATTCTCCATGATCTACTTTCCTCAAAATATCATTTACGACGTCATCCACGTCTATGTGTCAGATAATGGAGGCGCCGGTTGATACGGGTATTTTAATACCCGATTTTGCGTCTCATTTTGTTTAGTTTTTACCTCTTTGTAAACCTCTTCATATCATATTAAGGCTATATATATATATATATATATATTAATTTTTGTGTTTTAACGTTAGGAGCATTGGTTACTAAAATTTTGAATTTTAGGCTTTCAAAAAAGTGAATTAATTCAATGCCTATATTCATATCTTGTGTAACCTTTGTGTAGGTAGCAAGGAAATGCTTGGAGTCCAAAAGAAGAGATGGACAAATCTTTGAAGAAGAAAGGAAGACCCAAGAGTTGTTTGGGTTAAAAATTGTTATGTAAAAATATTATTTTTGGTCCAAAACTCTTGTCTTGTTGGAACTTCTTTTTGTTGTTGGATTATTTTGAAACATTTGGGCTTGCAAGAAGGATTCGGTCCATGGCAAGTTTTGGGCCTCAAAAAGCCGGCTTATCCATTAAGCTATTCCATTAAGCCATGGGACCCTATATATATGAAGCAACGAATGGCAGCATGAAGGCATCCAAGGAGAAAAATATCTTACATTTTCTCTCATCACAAGAAGCTTAGTTTTTGTCTTATACCTAAAATAGTAAGTACCAAGTAGTTGTAGTTTACTTTAAATAGTCTAAGTTTGTTGTAGAAAACTTCATCTTGATCTTAAGGAACTGACTAAGGCCTTGTTTGTTTTTTCATTTTAAGCTCTTAATCACCACTTATGTCTGATTCGTTTAGGCATTTCATAATCATTTCCGAACTAAAATCAGACTTTAGACTTCGGACCTCTTAAAAAACAAACGCCACCTAAGTATTTAGTGTATACCTTGATTTTTCAAGTGGGTTATTAATAGTATTGCAGATTTGGAAGTTTGTGTCACGGTGTTGCATCTGATTTAGTTACAGTTCATTTTCATAACTTTATATTATTTCAGTTTAATTATTGCACTTTATCATTTTCTAACCATCAAGTTCATCAAGGATCCTTGTCCAAAGTTGTTTCAAGCTTACTTATGGTAAACTTGTCCAAAACACTCTACTCAAGATATTTGCCTGAAAACTTGTCCAGGTTTCCCGTTTCAAAATTGTTGGAAACAAACTTGTTCTAGAATTCTTATTCAAGGGTACCAATGGTAACCTTGTCCTAGTCTTCTTACTCAAAGTTTGTCAGCACAAACTTGTCCCCCTTTTACTATTCTGCACTTTACTGCTTTTTTTAATTGCCTTTATAATTATAGTCTGTTGTTTCGTTTACATTTAGTCTAGTTAATTATTGTCTTTATTATTTGTCAAAAAAATACTTTATAAAAACCCATTCTCGAATGGAAGGCTAAAACCCTTAAGTTTGGGGTGTAAGTTAATAACTTGAGATTGAACGTTAATAATAAAATGAAGGGGTGTATTGAATTTGTAAGAGTAGTTGATCGACTTGTCATAATTGGATCTATAATATTTCGTGGTAATATCCCTAAAGTTAATTGACAACTAACTATCGATATTTAAATGTCTTAGCCTTAATGAGGTCATAAAAAGTATTATTTTTCCAAGACAACAATTACTATTATAAAATATCTTTTTATAAAAATTATTAACCAATCTCAATTTATCCTTACATCCCAGACTTGCTTTTTATAATTGTATTTTCTCAGCGTTACCAACCAATTTTAGTTAATCAAAATCCTCTTATTTTTCACCCTCTGAAATCAGTCTTTGTAAAAGTCAAGTTTTTCATCTCTACAAGCTTTAAATACCATCTCTGTGGGAACGATGTCCGGTACTTTGTACCATTTATTACTTGTTAAATACGACAGTATTCCGAGGTGTATACTTGCGCCGAGGTTTATTTTTGTGTGATAAAAAGGGATAGCAATATCTTTGCAACAAGTTTTTGGCGCCGTTGCCGGGGATGGTAAGCTAAAGTTTAAAGCTTTTGAAAGACACGATTTTTATAAGTTTAATTTTTCTACCACCTTTTGAAGAAAAGCCAAAAATAGTTCATGCTCAGATTGTCCCGTCGGTTATTTGCTTCAGACTCCAGAACTAACCAACATCACAGGCAACGTAGAAGAATCGAACAAAGATCACCATCTTTGCCCTCTTCCACGATGTCTGACGAAGACTATGTCACGGATACTGAAGATCACCCCGAAGGAAATGCTGGACCTTTATATGAATAATTTATGAATGAAATTCCAGGTCTTGAAAATTACGAGGAAGTGGGAATTTTCATTAATGCCAACATTCCAGATGTTCCGAATCTAGTTGTTGGACAACCTGTCAATCACTATTTTCGCAACTTTGGTACTGGCACCAATAATGAAAATGGCCCTTTAAATGATTTTGTTAACAATGTAAATGGCAATCCCAATGCCAATTTTCAAAACAATCGTGAGAATATTCGTAGAATGAATGTTGATCGTAACAACGCTAACGGAAATCCCGTTAACAATGTTAGGATCTGTTAGGACCCAAACAATCAAGATATCAATATATGAAAAGATTATAACAGGAATGATAGTAGCCAAATGTAATTTGTATTGATTGAATGTACTGTATACAGAATATATCTTTACAAGGTATATGAAAAACATTTTTTCTAACAATCTAACTAACTATCTATTTATACATACAATAGAAAGATTAAAGTGACACAACATTCATAACAGACAAGTTCAGAATTGGTTCTGAACTCCTTCAGAACTTCTTCAGAAGTGTCTTCAGAACTTCTTCAGAACTTCTTCAGAACCTCTTCAGAAGTGTCTTCAGAACTTCTTCAGATCTTTTTCTCTTTTAAGAACCCAGTTCCTTTTGAAGCTATTATGATATTTCTATCAATCTCCCCCTTAGCTTCAAAAGTTCAAATCATACTTCCAGAAATTCAGAATTTCTCTTACATCCTTCAGAATTAGTCTTCTGTATTCTAGTAAGGATTCAGCAACTCTAATCATTTCTTTTGCAAGTATCTTGTGCTTCTCCCAATCTTCATTGCTCAGATTCTTTGGTCTTCTATTCTGTCTTTTTACCAAACGATCTCTGATTGCCATGAGAGTTCCATTGCAACATTTGTGGAGTTCTTCAAATCTCACAAATAATAGTTCATGAAAGTATTTACAAACGAAGCCAGGAGGATGAAGTACTAAAGTGCTCTTCTTCAAATTCTGTATATCTGGTAGACTTAAATTTGGTTTGCTTAAGTGTACTTGCTTCTTGTTTAGAATATAAGCAACCTGGAAATCAGTATTTGCAGCCCATATAAATTCTCTGTATAATCCATCTCTAAGCACTGGAAAAGATTTTCTGAACTTGGTAATTGAGTCATGGAAGGGATAAAGACTTCTGTATACTCTGAGAAGATCTCTAAGATGAACATTCTGAAAGTCAGCTTCAGAAAAGGTAGAAATCTCACCATTTTGTCGCTCAACAGTAAAGAATGCATATTTGTAATTCTGTCTTGTCTTCAAATCAGCATTAATCACTTTGATCACAGGACTTTCTTTTCTTGCTTCCTTGATTGGAATCTTTAACTTTCTGATGATGTCTGAGTACCATTGTTTCCAACCAAAAGACTTTTAAATCCAGCAATCTATATAGTTGAATTTTTGCTCATATTCCATGAACATTTCTGGATGAAAATACTCAAGGAACATAGTATAAGCACTTTCTTCAATTCTTTGTACTTGTAGTTGTTCCTCTTCAGATATTTGCTTTTCAGGAACCAACTCTTCAGAAATATTTTCAAGAACTTCTTCCTTTTCTTTTTCTTTTTCCTTTCGTCTTTCTTCTGAACTTTCAACATTCCGAATGTACTTCTGAATTTCTTCCATATCTTGTCTCTTTGTATGAATCTTGAAGTCATATGCATCACTTAGTAGATAATCTGCTCCTTTTATCTTGTTTACTTTCTTGTGACCAGCAAGATAACTCTTTCTCACAAATTCTCTAATATGTATTCTTTCTTTGATTAGATAGACAATTTCTTCTTTGATGTCAGATTCTTCAATAAAATCTGTCATGTAGTTCAGAAACCATTGGAGTGAGGATGTAGAATACTTTGGAATATCAGATACAACAAATGTCTTAGAGACTTCTTCAACAAGATACATGAACGCAATATATGGATTAGTAAACAATCTCTTCAACCCAAACCTTTCAACATATATAGGTTCCAACAGATTTACTGTGTTAAGTCTATATTCCAAAGCCAACTGAAAATCATGCTTTATGAGATTCCTTATGTATATTTCCAAGATTCTTCTAATCTCTGAGACTAACACAGATTCACCAGAATTAACACAAAAAGATAAGATTGCCAACTTATCTTGTAGTCTTAGTTTGTAAACATCAAACTGAGTAAATTCACACAGAGTACCATCTCTTCTTTCTGCTACAAATCGGAATATAGTCAAATCATTCTGAACTGATTTTGATATGCATCTGATCTTCTTTATTAAAGTTGAATCATGAAAATTCTGAACACCATGATTCTGAATAAAGTTCTTCACTTGAGCAATATG
Source organism: Silybum marianum (assembly GCA_036898165.1). Classification (NCBI taxonomy): domain Eukaryota; kingdom Viridiplantae; phylum Streptophyta; class Magnoliopsida; order Asterales; family Asteraceae; genus Silybum; species Silybum marianum. Next base: position 25,293,839 of record CM072536.1, on the reverse strand, counting down.
ATCATCAGACCATTCATCATTCAGAAAGTCTTCCAACTTTGCAAACTTGATACTTCTTTTGTACATGAAGCAATAAGTGTCTTCAGGAAATATCAGACTGCTTTCTCCAGAAATAAGTATATTTTCCTTTTCAAACACTTGATCCAATACAGGTTCTTCAAGTATTGGAAGATGTATCTTAGGAATGATAATGCAAGGTCTGGTTCTAACTTCAAATTTTCCTGAGAAAGCAATTAAGATTTCATCAATAATTTCAACTCCTTCTAAATGAGTTAAATCAAATTCCAATTCAACTCTTTCATCTAGTTGTTCAAGAAAATTTCTGAAGATAGAAAATCTGTTGTCCAAAAGTCTACACTCCAGACTTCTTGGATAATTCAAAAAGACATGCACCCAACAGAATTGATTCAGAATTCCCATATTCTTTCAGAAGCACTTCTGAACTCTTCACTCAGAAGTTGTTGAGGCTTCCAAATTACTAAATCTTTTATTTCATTTGAGCTTTCTCCCATATTTACATCAATTATATCTTCTTCAAACATGATCACATCAGAAAGATCACTTGGTTCTCCAATAACATCTTCAAAAGCAAGGTATTCCCTTAGCATTTCTTCATTAGAATCTGGAATTATATCTGTGTTATCTGAGCCCAAGTTACCTTCAGAATCAAGAGACAACTTTTCTGTTTCATACCCTTCTTCTATCATTTCTTCAGAAGAATGATCATTTATCTCTTGTACCTCATGTTCTGCAGATAAAATATCTTCTATGGCTTCTGAGACTTTATTTGATTCTTCACCAACATTCTGAGTATCTTCAGAGGTCTTCTCAGAACTTTGAACTTGATTAGTTTCTGGTTCAGATACTCTCTGTTTTTTCTCCCCCTCTTGATTATCAGGATCATGATCATCAAGACTCCTTTTAAAAGTATCTGATTGAGATTTGCATTCCAGAGCAGATAATCTTGTGCTTAATTCTGATTGAGAACTCTGAATGGATGAAAGTTGATTGAGAATTTGAGAAATATCATCTTTAGTGGCATAAGCTTGTGAAGCAGAAGAAGAAGAAGGCTGAGAAGCTTTCAAAGAAGAAACAGAGGAAGCCACTTCAGAAAAAGCTGACAAAAGTGCTTGTTTAAACAAATGAAGATCATTAGAAGATTTGAGATGAAAGTCATTCAGCTTGTTAACCAAATTTTCCCCATGTTGATCCAACCAATACTCCAACACCTTTTTGGTAGAATCCGTCAAATCCTTGATGTCCTTCTGAATCTTTGCAAATTCAGAAGTACAGAGGTCTTTGAATTCTTTGAATTCAGAAGATGTGGGTAAGTTGCCAAGATCAACAGATGAACTTGTTTTCAGACCTTCAGAAGAAGGTTAGCCTGTATGAGCCACAAAGGCATCATGAACCACGTTTGATTCTGTGAATGGAGCTTTTGTGATGTTCACCCCACCAGGACTTCCAACTAATCCTTGATATCCAAAAATTGGAATATCTATAGTTGTTGATGCAATGTGACAAACACTTTGCTTAGGAACATCTGAAAGATGTGTGCTTGTGTGAATGGATGCCACATTAAGTGGTTCAGAAGGCTCAAAGTTGAGTGGACACTCAGACTCAATGTGCTCAAAACTGTGAAGGGGGGACATATATCCTTCATTTTCAACAAAAGGAACCTTCAATTGGGGTCCTAATGGATTATAAGCTGCTTGCCCCATTTGTGTTGTTGAAACACCCTTCTGTTGAGAGATGGGTGAGTGGCTGGGGGGGTTAACCAAGGTTGCCATGGGCTCACTGGCTGTTTCAATATTATCCACCAAAGAATGTGGAATAATAGTAGATGTGGGTGCCCGGCTTGTAACAGGTGGTTCACAGGTTTGTTTTTCTTGTACCTGTGTTCTCCCCTCATCAATTCTTTTTCTGACCCTTCTACCCTGTCTCTCATTTACATCTTTCCTCTTCACTCTTTGAGGTTGTTCTCCCCCTTGAACAACCTCCCCCCTCTTTCTAGTAAGTCTAGACTCCCTTGCATGATCACCACTCTGGGTTGAATCAGGGGAAGGGATTAATGGTTGAGGTAATCCCATAGATTCTAAATGCTCACTCCCAATCCTAGTTTGTGTACTTACAAGATCAAGTAAATGAGAAGGAAGTGGAACTGCATTTGGAAAAGTAAGTTTTGCATTTGGAGGCCTTAAGCTATCCATAGTGAAAATAGGAACATGTACCTCATGAGCTAGAACAGGAATTTTTGAGACAGCCTTCATTGCTCCTTTGATAAGTGTTTGAAGAAATCTCTGAAATGGTATATAGATGAATGTAGACTTCTTCAAAATTGCAGATTTGAGTTCATCAAAGATGAGACTAGCATAATCATAGTGTTTGTTGAAGGCAACACCATGAAATATAATCCTCCCATTTGCTGAAGCTTGGTCTAAACTTGAGCTCTTCCCAGATAGGCAGGTATTCAGAATGGAAAACAAGCAATACCAAATTGGAGGTAAACATTTTCTTCTAAAAGAGCTCAGAGCACTATGGTTTTCAGAGTAACCCAAACTCATAAAATCTGAGATCATCTGTGATGAGGATGGAATTGAGTCATAACAGGTTTTCCCAAGAACCTCATCTGGTTTTGGCAAATAATGAAGGCTTCTAATGTCATCTACAGATATACAAACTTTGTAGGCATGAACATAAGAGACAATTTCATCATCAGTTTCATCTACCTCAGCATAATGCTAGAATTGTTGAAGATAAGAAGCAGGAACAGAGAATTTCCTTGAAAGGAGAGTGCGCAGGGGATGTTTCTTCAGAATTTTAATCAACATTACTTGATCATCAATGAAGTCTTTGGATTTGAAGTTCAGTGCACAGTTATTTCTTTTGATGTCAAGTAATTTCTCAGCAGGTACATAGAGTTTGGACAAATCACCACTTTCAGCAGGAGTCTGGGATTCACTTTCAGCAACATTTGATTCAGAAACAACATCAATGGGTGTATTCTGTGTTTCCCCAATTTTAGCAGTTGACGGGTTAGGGTTAGGGTTAATGATAGGGTTTGAAGGTCCGGCTTGATGAGTTGCAGTTGTGGCTGTGTCATGAAGCATTTGATCATCACTTAGTGGGATTTCCATTGATCCAACCATTAATTTTTGAGGCACAATCTTGAACGAAGCATCACTTGATGATCCAGTGTTATTATTGGAACTCGAGGAAGTAGAAATCATGGGTTTTGAAGTAGACATGATGTAGAAAGAACACGGATTGGTAACAGAAAGATGATCAATAAACACAGAAAGTTTTGTCAGAGAAAAATTGCTAAAAGAATGAAGATATGAGGAATCCATTGATTTATATGATCGGATAAGCGTTGAAGGACACGTGGCCAAAAAGTAAATTTGATTAGAGTAGTAATCATCATTTATTAAGAGAAATGAACCGTTTAATGGTCGTGTTTAAGAGAAATCCAATGAAATTAAAACACGTGGCACACGCTTAAATGAAAAAATCAACGGGAAGTTTTAGTTCTGAGAACAAGTTCAAAAACTTCAGAAGTTGTTCAGAACTTCTGAGAAAAAGTTCAGAAGTCTGAAAGAAAGAATTCAGAAGAACCGCAGAATTTTTAAGTAAAGTTCAGAACTAGACTTGAGTCATCTTAGAAGAAAAAACATTTAAAAATATAAACTTCTGAAAAATATAAAACATTTTGAGAATTCAGAAGTAGATTTGAACAAATAGAAAACTGTTTTAATCTAAGGAAGCTTGTTCATACTTCTTAGATATAAAGTGCAAGACTTTATTTCACCAATGCAGAGTTGTTATGTAGGAAAGGGTAGTTAGAGAAATATGAAATTAATAACACTCCCCCTTGAATCACTAGCAATTATGATTCTCCCCCTTGATTATTGCAACTTTATCAAAGAATCAATCAAATATTAGTGAAATGAGAAATAAATGAAAAGTATTAAAAATACAATCAACCTAGTTACTGAAGAGATATATTTCTGAGTTTGAAAAGTAGCAAAAATCTGAATGATAAACTTCAGAATATACAGAGTAATTCTGAAGAGCAAAGTATTCAGAATTTGAAAAAAAAAACTTCAGAATGTAACTTCTAGAGTATAGGTGATGTATAATACTTACATAGACATGTTCATCATGCCCACATGATCTTTGATAAAATGATATCTTACATCAATGTGCTTGGTTTTTGAATGCTGAACAGGATTGGCAATGATGGCTATGGCACTCTCTGAATCACAATACAAAGGAATCTTTTTGAAAGTGTAACCATAGTCATTTAGTTGAATTTGCATCCAGATCACTTGTGAGCAACATATTACAGCTGCTACATATTCAGCTTCTGCTGTAGAAGTAGAAACACAATTTTGTTTCTTTGAAGACCAGCTGACTAGTCTATCACCCGTAAATCGACATGATCCAGAAGTGCTTTTCCTGTCTAATTTGCAACCACCATGATCTGCATCTGTAAATGTTGTTAGTTCAAAACTAGAATCCTTAGAATACCAAAGTCCCAATGAAGGAGAACCTTTTAGGTATCTAAGTATTCTTTTTGCAGCTAAAAGGTGTGATTCCTTAGGATTAGCTTGATATCTGGCACAAATACATGTAGCAAACATTATATCTGGTCTACTAGAAGTTAAGTAAAGCAAAGATCCAATTATGGCTCTGTACTTTTTCTGATCAACAGATTTTCTATTTAGATCAGGTTCTAGCTTAGTTGCAGTGGCAATTGGAGTTTGAATACTTGAACAATCAGTCATGTCAAACTTCTTAAGTAAGTCAGAGACATACTTAGAATGATTAATGAATATGCCAGTGGGAAGTTGTTTAACTTGAAGACCAAGGAAAAATGTCAACTCTCCCATCATACTCATTTCAAATTCTGTTTGCATAATTTTCTCAAAATTTCTACAAAATTTTGGATTAGTAGAAGCAAATATAATATCATCTACATAGATTTGTATCAAAATCATATCATCACCCTCATTTTTCATAAATAAAGTTGTATCAACAGTACCTCTTTTGAATTTGGAATTCAGAAGAAAAGTTGTAAGAGTATCATACCATGCTCTTGGTGCTTGTTTAAGTCCATATAAGGCTTTGTCTAATATGTAAACATGATCTGGGAATTCTTTGCTTACAAAGCCTTCTAGTTGTTCAACATACACTTCTTCATGTAAAATACCATTCAGAAATGCACATTTTACATCCATTTGAAATACCTTCATGTTTTTATGAGCAGCATAGGCAAGAAAGATTCGTATGGCCTCTAATCTGGCAACTGGAGCAAAGGTTTCATCATAATCAATTCCTTCTTGTTGACAATACCCCTTAGCTACAAGCCTTGCCTTGTTTCTTACAACAATTCCATTTTCATCCTTTTTATTTCTGAACACCCATTTTGTGCCAATGACAGATTTACCTTTTGGCTTTGGTATCAATCTCTAGACTTTGTTTCTTTCAAATTGATTTAACTCATCCTGCATGGCTAAAATCCAGTATGGATCCTGAAGTGCCTCATATGGCTTTTTGGGTTCCATACTGCTTAAAAAATTAACATACAGACATTCATTTGCTGTTGCAGATCTTGTTTGAACACCTTTTGATGCATCTCCAATTATTTGATGAACTGGATGACTAGATGTCCATTTGTTCACATTTGGCAATGGTTGAACAGATGAAACATTATTCAGAGAATCATAATCATCAGTAATTGCTTGAGTTTCAGTATCATGATTGATGGCTGAATGTAAATCTGAAGACTCCCTCTCAAATGGAAAAATCTGAATTGGTTCAGAACTGTGAGGTTCATGGTCAGAAATAGTTTGAACCTGTTCAGAAACAACTTGAATTGGTTCAGAAATTGCATTTTCAGAAGTTGGAAGTTCTGAATTTGAGGTAGAGAGTTGTGGTGCTGATGTTTTTGAAATTTGTATTTCTGAAATGTCTTGATCATTTGAATTTCTGAGTAGAGAAGGATTTTGGTAATCTGCAGAGACATTTACAGAAACATCAAATAAGTCTTGACATAAAGTATGTAAATTGGATTTAAGTAAAGTTTGAGATGCAGAAGTAGAGTTTGTATGATTATGTTCTGAGTCCAAACTTTCAGAAGTTGGTTTATGTGCGAGTTCTGAACTGTTTTGTTCAGAAGTCATTGTTGGTTCATGAAATCTGACATTTGTAGTCTCAATGATTCTTTGAGTTCCTTTAATGAGTACTCTATAAGCTTTGGATCTTTGAGAGTAGCCAACAAAGATACCAGCTACACCTTTTGGTGCAAATTTGTCAAGATGTGGAGTATCATTCTTTAGAAAACACCTGCAACCAAAGATTTTAAAATAATCAATAGAGGGTTTTCTTTGTTTTAACAATTCATGTAGGACCCGAGTTTTTAAAAACTCACTCTTTAGCATCCGAGTTACTCGATGTCTTTTATATCGTTATATAATTGTTAAGGGGTTAAAACCGCCAAAGTTTCAAACTCTTAATAATTATATTATATATATATATATAATTAAATTAATTTAAATCTAAATATATATATATATATATATTGACGTAAAGAGTATTTTTTTTTTTAAATCATTTTTTTTCTTCTTCTTGCCACCGCCTCAAACTCCATCTCATCTTTCTCTCTCTAATTCTCTACTTCTTTCTAGATTTTCTATCGATTCATCCGAGGAACCGAAGTAAGGATTATATATTCGGAATCCACTCGTCGAACCCTTCGTAACGGTATAAATTTCTTTCGTTTTCGTTAAGTTTGTTTCGTTAGGATTATCGGTACCGGTTTATAATCGGGTGTATGTTTATGTTTATGGATCGTTATTACAAAAATTAAGTTATCTTGAATGTTTAGAACGTTAGGATTGGTTTATATTGTTATAGAAATTAAAGGGATAGATTATAGTTTCAAAATGGGTAGATTTTGGGTATGTGTTTAACCGCACCCCAAATGTTCGGTTAAATGCCGAAAGGAATAGGTTTGCATGATTAATCTTACCTTAACGACCATTAAGCCATATTGTAGTGTTTAGTATGTTAATTATGTTTTAGAGCCGTTAAGGGTAATATTTCGTGAAGTTGAGATTATAAAAGTTAGCCGGTAAAACGGTTAAAAAATCGGACTTACCGACTAGTGCAGGTCCATACTTTGACTGCGCATAACTCATGAACGGAATGTCGGATTAAGCTCATATTTTGCAGATAGCAAGAGCTTAATGTATACTACAACTCTCATGAAGGGTCCGAGACCCAGTTCTGGACCTAAGTGGCTCAAAACAGTGCTATTTTAGGGCTGTTGGCAGCTTATACGAGGTTGTTTGGCAGTTTTCCGGCATCCGTATAGAGCTGATGGATGATCCAAATGACGTGATTCCAAATCTGGTAGATTCATAAGATTATACACTACAACTTTCGTTTAGATAGTATTATCTGTGTTGGCCTCTAAGTGAGATAAAAATGCTCACGAAAAAGAGGTATCGAAACTATTAAAAGTCGGAACGAAATTGCATATACGCAAGTGTTCTTAATGCCTATCCGCTGTTCCGTTTGAGGTTTAAGTTGTTTATAAATTTGTAGGACTTAAGTACCTTATTCGTATAATTAGGATATATCCTTATATCGTTTATATAGTAATCAACTTGTATATTCGTTAGGCACGCACTTGAATCGAACCTTACCGTGAATCTCGTCTAATCGTGCGTTGCTTCTAATCTTCGACTAAGGTACGGATTTCACTTTCTTTTGACACTCGGGCAACTAGTTGTCCTAGTTGACCCTTCGTAACGGTGGTTCACCGCCTTGTGATTGATCACTAAAAAGTGATCAACAAAATATGTATATTTATATATATAAACCGTTGCACCTCTATTTATATTATTTGAGTTCAATCTTTGATTCTCGTATTTGATATACTTGTGAACTTTATGAAATATATTGAAACTTGATTTTTATGAAAGTCATCCGGGTAGTGGCACATGTTTACTTTTATTGATTTTCAGTATTACCCAATTGATGGGCACATTTGTTGGGATGCCTTCTGTGGCGGCTTTATAGTCATGGCGTCCTGTAGGTGAACTCGGTCCACAGGGTTAAGCCAATGTGGCTTACGTGAACCCACCTTGTGGACTAGACCGATTTTATTGGTTCCAGGGCGGATGGATCGATCCTAGGACTTACCCACCATGTGACCGTGGTTAAATTCACGGGGGACTCGGGGTGTGTGCCCGCACGCCGGCCCGATACTTTGTGTGGTTTGGCCACCCCACGAACATAACAGGAATTGACGGACTTTATTTATATTATATTTTTTAACCGAGAATTATGAACCGAACACTTGAACAAGTCTTGATAAACTTTGTTTACTTTATTATTTGAATCGAGAATTGCGAACCGTTTGGAATATCTGTGAATTTATATTTATTGAATTATAAGCCTTCCGCTTGTTGTCAATTTTACAATTGTTATTTCGAAGTTATATTTTAATCCGTTCACTGAGCCCTGTTGCTCAGCCGTGTTTTTGTTTTCTGACACGGCAGGTTCCAAGTGATCAATGGGGCGGGACTTGGTATCGAGAGTGGACTTTTGGAGTTTTCAGACTCGTTTTAGATGTTAATATTATAAGTTTAAAAATACTTTTCGCAATGTAATCTTTTGCACTGTAACTATGTTTAGACGGTTATAATCTATGTTTGGACTTATTAGCAGCTCTGTGTTGTTAGTGTCTTTACGTTATGTCCCGCTAGTGACACTGCCCGTCCAGACCTTACGGACGGGGGATGTTACAAATGTGGTATCAGAGCATAGGTTTCGACTTGTAGATTAAGCATTCTTAACCTGTGAGGATTGGGTAGACATTAGAACGGGTAGATTAGAAGTTAATTCTATTTACTGTCTTCCAATCTATAATTGTTTTGAATTCTAATCATCATAATTGTTCTATTATAGAATGTCGAGACGTGGCCGCCCACGCAAATCTACAACTCAACCTGAAAGTAATCCGAACCTAAACCCCAACTCGGGGGAAAGTGGAAGTGAGCCTAATATTGCTGATATAGTCCGGCAAACGATGTCCAATTTGATGCCTTCCTATCTAGAGCAGGCCATCCGGGCTATGCAACAGACAGCACAAAATCTTCCTCGAAACCCAAATTCCGGTCATCCGACTAACACGGGAAATCCTGGTTCTAGTTCTGGTAACCCAGCTGGGGAAATATATACATGGCTCGAGAGGTTTAACAAACAGAAACCTCAATCATTCTCAGTTGCCGTTGATTCAGTGGATGCGGAACATTGGATTCGACACATAGAAAAGATTTTCATTGTATTGGATGTCCCAGATCAGTACAGGGTCCGCTTGGCTACTTATATGTTTGAGAAAGAAGCCAATAACTGGTGGGAAGCTTGTGTTCAAACTGATCCTTCTGTTAGAAACTTGTCTTGGGATCAGTTCAAGGAATTCTTCTTCAAGCAGTATTTTACCTCGGCGGATCGTGATGCATATGTGCGAGAATATTCTGCGATCCAGCAAGGCGAAGATGAAACGGTTGCTGACTACATGGCACATTTTCTTAAAATATCTCGTTTTGCAGGAAATACCGCCGGCACTCAAGCCCAACAAGCTGATAAATTTAAATGGACTCTAAACTCGAGGTATACGGATCGTCTCTTGAACTTTCCTTTCAAAACCGTTACTGAAGTGGCCGATGAAGCAAAGAATATCGATCGGGCGCGAGAACAACGGTTAGTCTCACGTGTTGACAATAAGAAACGCGGATCTGAATCTTTTTTTCGAAGCAATCCTCGTTTTGTAAAATCAAAGTCGAGCAGCTACACTCAGAAAAGCTCAAATCTATTCACGCAATCCTCGTTTTCGAAGCAATCCTCGTTTTGGAATTTCTGTGAATTTATATTTATTGAATTATAAGCCTTCCGCTTGTTGTCAATTTTACAATTGTTATTTCGAAGTTATATTTTAATCCGTTCACTGAGCCCTGTTGCTCAGCCGTGTTTTTGTTTTCTGACACGGCAGGTTCCAAGTGATCAATGGGGCGGGACTTGGTATCGAGAGTGCACTTTTGGAGTTTTCAGACTCGTTTTAGATGTTAATATTATAAGTTTATAAATACTTTTCGCAATGTAATCTTTTGCACTGTAACTATGTTTAGACGGTTATAATCTATGTTTGGACTTATTAGCAGCTCTGTGTTGTTAGTGTCTTTACGTTATGTCCCGCTAGTGACACTGCCCGTCCAGACCTTACGGACGGGGGATGTTACAATTCATAAGGAGTTTTAAGAAATTTTCTGTTAAGAATGGTTCTGTTCTGAGTAAAACATGCAGTAGCAATTGCTTCTGCCCAAAGGGACAGAGGAAGTTCTGAATATGCAAGCATGGTTCTTGCAGCCTCTACCAAAGTTCTATTCTTTCTTTCAACTACCCCATTTTGTTGAGGAGTTCTTGCAGCGGAAAAATTATGAGAAATACCAACAGATTCCAAAAAATTCTGAAGTGTAGAATTAGTAAATTTTGTTCCATTGTCACTTCTGATCTTTTGAATTGGGAGTTGAAGAAGAACTTGAATTTACTTCAGAAAGGGTATCAGTCTTTCAGAAGTATCAGATTTGAGTCTCAGAAGTTCAATCCATGTATATCGTGTATATTCATCTACTATAACAAGAATGTATTTCTTTCCCCCCATGCTTTGAGTTTTCATTGGGCCACACAAATCCATATGTAGCATTTCAAGTGGAGCTTTGCATGAAGATAGCATTTTCAGAGGATGAGAACTTCTTTTGATCTTCCCTAGTTCACATGCAGAACAAAGAGAGTTCTTTTCAAATCCGATCTTTGGTAGTCCTCTTACAGATTGATGTTTGCCTAGTTCAGAAATGGCTTTGAAGTTCAGATGTGACATTCTTCTGTGCTAAAGCCAACTATCATTTTTCATTGATGTAGACATATAACATACACCTTGTAGTTGACCAGTTGCAGTGAATGTTGCTGTGTAGATATCTCCATCTCTATAAGCAGTTAATTCATTTTTATTTGTTGTACTCAGAACATGACAATAATCTATGTCAAAATTAACCTTCCAGTATTTGTCACAGAATTGACTAATACTGAAAAGATTATGTCTTAGTCCCTCAACATAGAAAACTTTCATTACTTTCACATCTCCTTTAATGAAAGTGTCATATCCTCTTACATATCCCTTTGCATTGTTTCCAAAACTAACTGTTCCTCCATATCTTTCATGATAATCAGTTAGTAGTTCTTTGAAAGGTGTCATGTGTCTTGAACATCCAGAATCTAAGACCCACACATGACATATCTGCAAAAGAGATTATTGAGTTTTAGGTACCCATTTCAGAATGGGTCCTTTGTGATTAGTATTAAAATTTGAAGTTATGAACTTTTTCTTCAAATGTTTCAACTCAGAAGTTTGTTCAGAACTTTGAGATTTATCTTTATTTCTATTTCTTTGTTTACTTGAATTTGTCAATGTAGCCAAACATTTCTGAAAAGATTTCATCAAATTTCTTTTGTGTGTTTTGGAGTTAAGAAGAAAATTATGATGACCACAATTAATACAGTGAATATGATTCTTTAATGTATTTACAACAGTATTAGACATATAAGAATCAATAACATTTGATTTTTCAACAAAAATTCTTTTATTCACTTTCTTTGTTTTAGGTACATCATTCTTCTGTAAAAATGAAAAACTCTCTAATTTGTCAATCTTTGACAGTCTTTCATCTTTCTTTCTCCATACTAAAGTAGATAGCTCTGTAAAAGATAAGAAATGAGGATTAGTATAAGAAATTCTTTTGTTCACTTTATGTTTATCTTCAGATTTTGTGTTAATTTTCTGAACTTCAGAGAGAGAGTTTGAGGATTGGCCGTGTTCAAAAATTTTAACTCTGGTGTTAAAGTCAGAAGATGTTACTGAACATGGTGTTGAATTTGATGATATGTTTGTATTAGTAAGAGAAAAATCTGAATTCTGATATTCTGGTTTTAAAAACACAGAACCAAACAATTCTGAAGGTATCTTTGAAACTTCAGATTTTAATTTTTCTCCTTCAGTCATACATGATTGAGATTTATAAACCAAATAGCCATTTTTGTCAATGACTTGCACCATGTGATCATCATCATCTTCTGAATCAGAAGCATTTATTAGATCTGAAAACTTATTATGAGTCATACTTGTTGCAAAAATATTTGAATTTTTTGTTGTTGTATACTCATTATCAGAATTATCAAAAAATATATTGGAATTCTCATCAATATCTTCTGAGGATTCAATATCTGAGAATTCATCATATTTTTCTTTATGTTCTGATTTATTATCAGAAGTATCTTCTGAAATGTTTTCACAATTGGATTCAGAAGTAACTTCAGAAATAATTTCAGACTTAACAATTACTTCTGATTTTTCTTCAGAAATAATATTTGATTCAGAAGATTTACAAATATTTGGAATTATATTCATTTCTTCTGTTTCAGAGATACTTTCTGGTTCACCAGTTTTAAGAGGTGTTTCTTCTGAAAACAAAATCTCTGATTTTATAAAAGGAATTCTTTCAGGCAAAGAATGGTTTACAGGTTTGGAAATGATGCCAGTATTTGATTCATTGAAATTTTTCATTTTAGAATAATCATACAAGTTTGCAGGTGCCTTTTTTAGAATTTGACTGTCATTATATCCTAAGCCTGCTTTTATATTGTAAAATTTTGAGTTCTGAGCCTGACTAATTAAAATATTCAGAGTTTGTTCAGTTTGTCCTCTTTTAAAATTTAAATCTTCCAATTCCTTAATCTTTTTATAAAGATCAAGTCTCTCTTGATTCAGAAAATTCATCTTAACATTTAGAATTTCCTTTTCAGATTTTTCATTTATAACTTCTTTTTGTAAACTATCCAATTTTTCTTTTAAAACAAGTTTTTCTTCAGAAATTTTTTCAAGAGTCTGTTCAGCTGCTTGACAATTTTCTTTATATATTTGACTTTCAGCTCTGAATTGATTGACCAAAATTCTTTCACCTTTAATTCTGTTTCTGAGTGTTTCAAATTCAGAAAACATATTTTGAAATTGATTTGTCATTTCTGAATCTTTAGTATTAATTTCAGAATTATGTTCAGAATTATGTTCAGAAGATGAAGAAGATACCTCAGTGTCTTGTTTGTCATTTTCTGGATCCATTTGACACATGTAGCAATTGGTTGCAAAGTTAGCAACTTCTTCATCATCATCTCCATCACTCCAGTTTAACCAGTCTTCTTCATACTTGGTTACTAGAGCAGGATTAAGCTCTTTTTTCTTTGCTAATAGATGCTTCTTCTCATAATAACCTAAATTCTTGACTTTTGGCATCTTGCATTGTTTAGCATAATGTCCAGGCTTTCCACAGTTGAAGCATCTTGCTGGTTCAGATGTTTCAGATTGACCAGCCTCTTGACCCTTCTTAGGTCCAATTTCAGATCTAGGTTTATTCTGATATTTTTGATTGTATCTTTGTTTGAATTGCCTTGTCATGAAAGCAATATTATCATAAATCCTTTTAAGCTCTTCATCTGATTCATCCTCATCACACACTGTCATCTCTGGGATCTCACAAACTTTCTTGGTAGCAATGGTCAAAGAATTATTGTAGTTCTTGCTAAGAAGGGCAACTGTTTCTTGTGTCTTCTTTTGTTCATATTGTCTAACTTTGATCTTGTCCTCTTGTTGGAACAAGATGCCATAGACATCATGAATTGTCTTTCTAGATAAGTTCCTAGTTACCATATTATCTGAAAAACTTGACCATTCATTTCCCAGATTGTTCAGAAATTTGTTGTTTATCTCAGAATTTGATTTACGAACACCATTTCTTCTTAGATCATTCGGAATGTTATTGAATCTATGATATGTATCGTTGATAGATTCATTTTCTTTGTATCTGAAATTTTCATATGTTCCTACACAGATATTTAATCTCTGTGCTTGAGCCTTTGTACTTCCTTGCATCTGAGCTTCTACTTCATCCCACATGGCTTTTGCTGATGTTAAACTATCAACCCTATTGAATATCTCATTGGGAATTGCCATGGTGAGTAAAGTTAATATTCTTCTATCAACTTTCATTTGAGCCTTTTCAGCTGGATTATACATTCCAAGACTCTTCTTGATTCTTGATGCAGGGATTTCAGGGGTGGATTCAGTTCTGGGAACTACTGGAATCTCAACAAATACCTCTAGTGGGCCATTTGTGATAGATTGCATTAAGGCTTCATCTATGTTATTCAAGAATTGAATCATTCTAATTCTCCGTTGATGATATTTCCCTAAGAAGAGAGTTGGTGGTTTCGTTTCAGATCCGATTGAGACTATTTCTTTAGACATCTTTGATTGTTAGAAGATCGAGAATTCACCTATATTGAATTTGAATTTTGTAGATCAAGAACACCAAGAACTGTCAGACCTGACGAGTTCTTTCACAAATCTTCTTCAAGAACAGATGAATTGGCTCTGATACCAATTGTTAGGACCCAAACAATCAAGATATCAATATATGAAAAGATTATAACAGGAATGATAGTAGCCAAATGTAATTTGTATTGATTGAATGTACTGTATACAGAATATATCTTTACAAGGTATATGAAAAACATTTTTTCTAACAATCTAACTAACTATCTATTTATACATACAATAGAAAGATTAAAGTGACACAACATTCATAACAGACAAGTTCAGAATTGGTTCTGAACTCCTTCAGAACTTCTTCAGAAGTGTCTTCAGAACTTCTTCAGAACCTCTTCAGAAGTGTCTTCAGAACTTCTTCAGAACCTCTTCAGAAGTGTCTTCAGAACTTCTTCAGATCTTTTTCTCTTTTAAGAACCCAGTTCCTTTTGAAGCTATTATGATATTTCTATCAGGATCAATAACAACAACAATGCCTACGGGGGTATTCTTAGAAACCAAGGGGCCATCCCACAGCAAAATGGTGGCCCTGTTCCACCAATAAATAGGCCACCAAGGAATGAAGGAATTATTCCACCATTGAACAATCCGCAAGTTCATGGTGGAGCTATTCCTCAAAGAAACAATCCGCCAGTTCATAACAGAGTTGTTCCTCCAAGAAATAATCCACCAGAAATTGGTGGAGCTATTCCTCAGAGAAACAATCAACCTGGTAACAATCAACCGTACCATGATAATCCACAAAGAGATTACGGTGATGATGAGGAACAAAACATTTTTAGACTTGCAAATGTAAGAGATGGTGCCATTATGTCCTACGCTATTCCAAATTTAGCACAACTACACACAGGAATACGTAGACCAAATATTGATGCCACTCATTTTTCTTTAAAACCCATAATGTTCACAATGCTGCAAGCCAATGGTCAGTTCGCGGGACTACCATCAGAGGATCCTCATTCTCACCTACGATCATTTATGGAAATTACAGACTCTTTCCTTATACCTATGGTCTCAGACGATGCTTTGAGATTAAAACTTTTTCCACTTTCATTGAGGGATAGAGCAAGAGCATGGTATAATTCTTTGAAGCCAAACTCTGTAATCACTTGGAATCAAATGGCAGAAAAGTTTCTAAAAAAATATTTTCCTCCCACAAGGAACGCTAAGTCCAGAAATGAGATTTGCACTTTTAAACAAATGGACGATGAAGCGGTTCCTGATGCATGGGATAGGTACAAGGAGCTTTTGAGAAAATGCCCTCATCATGGCATTCCGTACTTCATACAGCTAGAAAACTTTTATGGTGGCTTAAATGCCACTGCAAAATCTATGCTAGATGCTACGGCAGGCGGAGCATTCACGACTTGTACCTACAATGAGGGGATCGAAATACTTGAAAAGATTTCCAACAACAACGGACAATGGTCTAACCCACGGTTTGTGCCACTGAAAAAGGCTACTGGAGGAACAAGGATAGATGCTGTTACAGCTTTAACAGCACAACTCACTAAACTAATTTCAAACCTGTCCACTGGACAACAAGTTAGATCTGATGTTATGTCTCTACAATCCAATGCCCAATCAGTACAATGCGTATACTATGGTGAAGGACACTCTTTTGAAAACTGTCCGGGAAATCCGGAACAAGTGAATTTCATAAATAAAACTGGACCGTTTTCTCAAACATATAATCCCGGATGGAGTCAACATCCGAATTTTTCATGGCACAGTCCAGCTTTAAACCCTCCAGCACAAAACTCACAGGGACAGTCTGAATTTCAAAACCAAGGGCAATCCTCTTTTCAAAATCAAAGACCGTCAAATTTTAAGCCAAACCAAGGAAACCGCTACAACCAACAGGGCCACTTTCAAAATAATCAGTCTAACTACCAAAACAAGCCAAAGCAGAATGCCGAGTCATCTATTTCTTTGGAAACAATGATGAAGGGGTTTATGACCCAAACTCAGGCAGCCATAAAGAATCTAGAGACACAGGTAGGACAGATATCCTTAGAAGTAAGAAAAAGGCCTGTTGGAACTCTTCCCAGTGACACTGAAATACCACATAGAGATGGGAAGGAACATGTTAAGTCAATCACCTTGAGAAGCGGAAGAGTTTTGCCTGAGGTTAAGCAAACAAGTCCAGAAATTCCAATCAAAGCAGACATTAAAAAGAATCCCACTACTTTGAACTCTAAAAATCCACCGCCCACTTCAGATGTCACTAGGCCCACAACCGCAAGTGAACCCATTGTCACCTCAAGTGTCCCCAAAAAGTCAGAATCTGTTTTGACAAAAGAATTGCCACCGGTTCAAAAACCCCAAGAGAAAATTACTGTGGATGTGTCACACCCTGGTGACAGTCAGTAGTAATTCTTGGCAATCAGACTCAACCAACAGCTAAACCCACCACGCCTGCACCTCAGAAAAGCACAGCCACCATACCTGTCCCTCCTTACATTCCTTATCCACAGATATTAAGGAACCAAAAGGAGCAAAATGAATTTAAAAAGTTTTTAGATGTTTTTAAACAATTGCATATCAACATACCATTAGTTGAAGCTATTGAACAAATGCCAGCATATGCAAAGTTTTTAAAAGATATTTTGAGCAAGAAAAAGAAATTGACAGAGTATGAAACCGTGAACATGACTGAAGGGTGCAGTGCGTTGATATCTAACAAAATACCCCCTAAGTTGAAGGACCCAGGTAGGTTTACTATCCCTTGTTCCATAGGAGGTAAGATGATAGGTAGGGCTTTATGTGATCTGGGTGCTAGTGTAAACTTGATGCCATTATCAATTTTTTAAACCCTGGGAATAGGTGAAGCAAGACCCACTACTGTCACCCTGACCTTTGCAGATAAATCCATTGCATATCCAAAAGGCAAGATTGAGGATGTCCTAGTCCAGGTAGAGAAATTCATTTTTCCTGCTGATTTTATCATTTTGGATTGTGAAGTGGACCATGAGATCCCCATCATTCTAGGCAGACCTTTCTTAGCAACTGGTAGAAATCTGATTGATGTCCAAAAGGGAGAATTAACCATGAGAGTGCATGACCAAACAGTAACTTTCAGTGTTTTTGATTCTCTTAGGTACCCAGATGATAGAGAAGAATGCTCTGTTGTAGGTTTGATTGAAACTTTGTGCAAAGAACAAAGTTTGGAGATGATGTTAGGAAAGGAGGAATCTGATAACGAGGAAGAAATTATTGTTGAGGATCTAGAATCAATGCAGGAGGTGGCTGCTTTTGAAACATTAGACCCAAAGGACAGACCTACCCTTGTCCCATCTTTAGAACAAGCACCAGAACTAGAGTTAAAACAACTGCCCTCGCACTTAAAGTATGCCTTTTTAGGAGAATCAGGAAAGTTACCAGTCATTATCTCATCATCGCTCGAGAAAGATCAGGAGGAGAAATTGGTCACCATGCTGAAATCTCATACCAAAGCTTTAGGATGGACCATTGCTGATTTAAAGGGCATAAGCCCTACAATTTGTCAGCATAAAATCATTTTAGAAGATAAAACCTTCACTTCAGTTGAACCTCAACGAAGGCTCAATCCTGTAATGAAGGAGGTGGTCAAGAAAGAAATCCTTAAATGGTTAGATGCTGGGATAATCTATCCTATTGCCAGTAGTACTTGTGTCAGCCCAGTACAGTGTGTACCAAAGAAAGGGGGAGTCACTGTAGTACCCAATGAGAAAAATGAGCTTATCCCAACTAGGACAGAGACTGGTTGGAGGATTTGTATGGATTATAGGAAGCTTAACAAAGCCACCCAAAAAGACCATTTCCCTCTACCATTTATTGACCAGATGTTGGATAGGTTAGCTGGAAAAGAATTTTATTGTTTTCTGGATGGGTACTCTGGGTACAATCAGATAGCCATAGCCCCTGATGACCAAGAGAAGACCACCTTTACATGTCCCTATGGAACCTTTGCTTTTAGAAGAATGCCTTTTGGACTATGCAATGCCCCTGCCACATTCCAACGATGTATGATGTCCATCTTTTTCGACATGTTAGAAACCTCCATGGAAATATTCATGGATGACTTTTCTGTTTACGGATCATCATATGACATATGTTTAAAAAACTTGGAAAAAAGTCTCATAAGATGTGAAGAGAAAGATTTAGTTTTAAACTGGGAAAAATGTCATTTTATGGTAAAAGAAGGAATTGTGCTAGGGCATCTCATATCTAAAAGGGGCATAGAGGTTGATAAGGCCAAGGTCGAGGTAATCGAAAAATTACCTGAACCAACCACTGTAAAGGGAATAAGGAGTTTTCTAGGTCATGCAGGTTTTTATAGGAGATTCATCAAGGATTTTTCGAAAATATCAAAACCTCTTTGTGTACTTCTGCAAAATGACCAAGTCTTCAATTTCAATGAAGACTGTGTAAAAGCTTTTAAGGTTCTAAAAGAAGCCTTGGTCACAGCACCTGTAGTGGTTACACCGGATTGGACTTTACCATTTGAGATAATGTGTGATGCCAGTGACTGGGCGGTAGGAGCGGTTTTAGGTCAGAAGAGAGGGAAAATTTTCCACCCTGTATACTATGCAAGTAGAACCCTAAATGACGCCCAGATCAATTATACCACCACTGAAAAAGAATTATTAGCAGTGGTTTTTGCATTCGAAAAGTTTAGATCATATTTAATTGGCACCAAAGTAATTGTTCATACCGATCACGCGGCAATTAAATATTTAATCTCAAAAAAAGATGCAAAACCAAGGTTAATCAGATGGGTCTTGCTTCTGCAAGAATTTGATCTTGAGATCATTGATAGGAAAGGCACAGAAAACCAAGTTGCTGACCACCTGTCCAGGCTAGAGACACAGACCAAACCCCTACCAACTGAAGAGATATGTGAAGTATTTCCTGATGAAAGGATTTTAGCTGTCAGAACCACTCCGTGGTTTGCTGACATTGTGAATTATTTGGCATGTGAAGTCATTCCAAAAGAGTTAAACAAACACGATAGGAGAAAACTAATCTTTGACTCAAAAAAGTATTTGTGGGATGACCCTTTTCTGTTTAAAATATGTGCAGATCAGATGATACGGCGTTGTGTACCAAAAGAGGATGTCAGTTCCATCTTAGAACACTGCCACTCAGGACCGTGTGGAGGTCATTTTGGAGGAAGCCGAACAGCCGCAAAGATATTACAGTCAGGTCTTTTCTGGTCTGTTTTACATAAAGACGCACAAGACTTTGTCAGAAAATGCAACGAATGCCAACGAAGTGGGAATATCTCTCAGCGAAACGAAATGCCTTTAAATGGAATTTTAGAGGTAGAGTTATTCGATGTATGGGGCATCGATTTCATGGGACCATTCCCAAATTCCAACAATTGTACCTACATCCTAGTAGCTGTCGATTATGTGTCTAAATGGGTGGAAGCAATCGCTTGCCACTCTAATGATGCTAAGACGGTCATCAAGTTCCTTCAGCGCAATATTTTTGCAAAATTTGGCACCCCTCGTGCCATAATCAGCGACGAAGGAACTCATTTTATAAACAACCTGATGGAAGAAACGTTGAAGAAGTATAACATTAGACACAGAGTGGCCACAGCATACCATCCACAGACGAATGGTCTGGAAGAACTGTCAAACCGCGAAATAAAGGGAATTCTGGCCAAGGTTGTGAAACCTCATCGGAAAGATTGGGCATCCAAACTAGATGATGCCCTTTGGGCATACAGGACTGCATTTAAAACACCCATCGGTATGTCTCCGTATAGGTTGGTTTATGGAAAGGCATGTCATCTTCCATTGGAACTAGAACACAAAGCTTACTGGGCGCTGAAAGAGCTGAATATGAATTTAGACGAAGCCGGAAAGAAAAGATTCCTACAGTTGAATGAGTTGGAAGAATTCAGAAACCATGCATACAAAAACGCAAAGCTATATAAAGAAAATACAAAAAAATGGCATGATAAAAGAATTCTTCCAAAAGAACTCTCTGAAGGCCAAAAGGTTTTGCTATACAATTCTCGTCTAAGGCTTTTTCCTGGTAAGTTAAGTTCACGTTGGACTGGACCGTTTACCATCGCCAAGGTTTATCTATATGGCGTGGTAGATCTAATTGACCCCGAAAAGGGAACACCTTCAAGGTCAACGATCAACGAGTTAAGCCATTTTTCACATCTGCTGACATCATGGATCAACCCTTTGGGGTTGTGAATTTCTTAAACTAAGAAAAGTCTGGGTTCCTTTGTACAGTTAATTTTAGCGTAATTTTTTTTTAGGACTAGCCATGTCAAAATAGATTTTTATGTTACCATCATTACCAACAATTTAAATTTTTATCCTTTTAAAAATTCTTTAAGTAGAATTTTAAAAGTATTTAAATTAATTGTTTTTTTATGGTTTGATAAAAATACTTTTTTTCATGATGTGAATTCTTAAATTCTAAAATGGGAAATATTCTTTAATTAGGATATTAAAAAATTTCTAATTTAAAAATTCAGATGCTTAGATCTAGGTTTTGTTTTTAGTAAGTTTATTTTAGAGTCCTTATCTTTAGGTCCAAAACTTCAAGTTGGACTTTGTCCATTGAATTTTTGTTGACTTAACATTACTGAGCATTGGGTTTAGTAAATTAGGGACAAAAAGGGGTTAATACAGACTGGGCCGTACAACATAGTCCAGTTTGAGAGGATTTTGGGTTTTCTTGTTATTCATGTTTGAGTCCAAAATAGTACATCTGAATTTGACTAATGGGGTTGGGTTTTTAGCTGTTTGACTTTGCCAGCTCAGATGCATTTATTGCATTCTGAGACCTGCCATCATGCAGGCTTCATGCAGAAGAAGAAATCCGGCCAGATCTTCCTTTTGCCGGCAGCTGAATTCCTCGTTAACCGAAGTAAAATGACTACCATCAAATGATGGTTGTCACTCTACACCCTGCACCTATAGATGAACATTCCAGGGATTTTCACTTAAAAACCCTTACTCTTCCCCTTTGTTCTTATCATGAAGTCTCAAACAAAGAAAAAACCCACCAACAAGAGTTCTCAATCGAAGAAAAAACCAGCGCCCAAATCATCAAAAATCGAATCCTTTCTGTTGCGGAGATCAGCTCGAAAATCCAAACCGCCTATTCGATTCGATCCATCGACTGTGGAACAAGATTTTTCACATCTTGTTTACTGTTCTTCGTCCCAAACACAATCCTCAGAAGACCAATCGCCAACAAACCCTCTCCTCACATTTGCTGAAATGGTTTTCGAGCATATCGAAGAATTGAAAAAAACCCCATCGCCACCAGCCCCGCTCGTGGTTGCTGAAACCCTAACATCACCTCGCACCGGCGCAGGTACCACTGAACTGCCGCTCATCACCATCGCAACTACCACTGAAGCGCAGTCATCAACCCTAATGCCTTCCCCGCCCGAAGTCGGAGTTACTGGAGAATCACCGTCAGCACCACCTGGGTTCGCGTCAGCACAAGTAAACCGAATCATTCTCTCTATCGCAAACCCACCATCGGTTGTTAGCCATGTAACTCCATCACCAAGGCCAAGGTTCGATCTCAATATGCCACCTTTTGATACACTTAATGATCAACCTGACTCCCAGTATGAAGAAGGATCGACATCAGGTACTAAGCCAATGCCTTTTTCTCTAATTGATCTTTTGCCTACAACAATGACTTTGGAAGAAAAAAGAAGATTTCTAGGGTTGTCAGTCGCACCACCACTGACTAGCACTAGGCGCACCAC
The DNA here is from genome assembly GCA_036898165.1 of Silybum marianum. NCBI lineage: Eukaryota > Viridiplantae > Streptophyta > Magnoliopsida > Asterales > Asteraceae > Silybum > Silybum marianum. The sequence goes on along the minus strand of CM072536.1, from coordinate 25,271,592 downwards.
CGAGCGACCACCTATTCAAACCCTAGACTTACTTCAAAACCGAAGTGGTAGGACTATGTCTCAACCCCATGGCCCCTTTGGGATCAACATACGACCAAGGACCCAACACCCCGACCTGAGTGCTGATCTAGCGAGAAGGGGAATGGGGCTGGCAATTTTTCAACTTACCCCACCAATTTTTATAACCCCAATATCCACAAGACATTCCAGACCAATGCATGAAATAACCCCAACCCAGCGACAGTTATTAGGACAACTTCCAAGGATTGCAGGGTCGGAATTTCCTGCACAACAAGCCAAGACCACACCTTGCAACTGTTATATAGGCATCAAAAGAAAATGGGAAGAAAAAGGTAAGGGAGTCATCATTCAGCCAGTAGAAGAGTCCCAAGGAGATCCAATCTTTAAGGAAAGGGAAGTTAAGGGAAAGAAAAAGGAAAAGGCTATAACACTAACCGAGTTTCGAGAATGGAAGGTGCATCAAAACAAGTTAAAGGATCAAGCTGTAGAGAATGCTGAGCAAAGGATGCACACAAAGTTTTGGCCAAAAATGTGTGCCCTACAGAAACAGACGGCTGAAGACAGTGAAAAGCTAACGGAGATGGGTCTAACGATAGTTGAGAAGGATGACATTATTGCAGGTTTAGAAATGGCTCTGGAGATAGTCGTTGGAATGGCTAAAGTAGGGATGATAAGAGTACAAGAGATGGAACAAGGGTTCATACAGCAGGGAGAGTAGCTAGAAGACGGAGATGAGGATGTGCATGTGGACACATGGCCGTTTGGCAACTTAGAGGATGGTGATCTACCACCTGCTCCTTGGGAGTAGGTGTCTGGTATTTCTAACCCCTCTTGTCTTTAAAATGTGTTATATGTGTGCCTATATTATGTGTTGTAGTTAAGTATGTTTTGTGATGTTAAGAACTGTTGAAATGTTTCAAAAGTTCTGAGTTGTGTATAGGTTTTGGGGTACCACTTTAGTCTCATGCATTCATACACATTCTTGTGCAACCAATCATTAGACATACAGTTTTTCCTAAAAGCATCTAACCATGTTCCCATAACTCCTTGCATAATCTATTGCACATTAAAAGTTGGTGACTTTCATGTACCAAAAGAGTAACACGGTAGTGATTTCTTTTTTTCAAAACTCTTTGCAATTGGTTATCTCTTTTAAGACTTCAATGAGGACATTGAATTGTTCAAGTTTGGAGATGCTAAAAAGAAATCTGTATCTTGTTCACTAAATAGATACAGAAAAGTAAAACATATACACATAAACTTTCCGTCTCATTCTCAGAAAATAGCATATATACGCACTCAAAGAAGCATAGCTTCAAAAACAAGGAATGTATGCATGTTGCTCATTAAGCTCGCACAAAATTTTCCTTCAAAATTACAAGATAAATGGGATGGTAGAAAAAGTCACCATCTTCAAAAAAAGAGGGAAACACAAATATAAAAGAGTCACCAGTTATAAAGGAAAGACTTATCAAGTTTGTTGTTACAATCGTTTGGTCTTAAAACAACCAGCTTTGAAATATGCAATTGGTGATAAAATGAACATGGGAATATGGTTGAGCGGTTTAGGCTGAATTTTTATGTTGCATGAATGGGAAACAAGAATATGTGGATTAATGCATGAAACTTAGGTACCCCCTTATTGTCGTGTGATTTTTTTTAGATTTATTGCTTGAGGACAATCAATGATTTAAGTTTGGAGATGTTTGATACGGGTATTTTAATACCCGATTTTGCGTCTCATTTTGTTTAGTTTTTACCTCTTTGTAAACCTCTTCATATCATATTAAGGCTATATATATTAATTCTTGTGTTTTAACGTTAGGAGCATTGGTTACTAAAATTTTGAATTTTAGGCTTTCAAAAAAGTGAATTAATTCAATGCCTATATTCATATCTTGTGTAACCTTTGTGTAGGTAGCAAGGAAATGCTTCGAGTCCAAAAGAAGAGATGGACAAATCTTTGAAGAAGAAAGGAAGACCCAAGAGTTGTTTGGGTTAAAAATTGTTATGTAAAAATATTATTTTTGGTCCAAAACTCTTGTCTTGTTGGAATTCCTTTTTGTTGTTGGATTATTTTGAAACATTTGGGCTTGCAAGAAGGATTCGGTCCATGGCAAGTTTTGGGCCTCAAAAAGCCGGCTTATCCATTAAGCTATTCCATTAAGCCATGGAACCCTATATATATGAAGCAACGAATGGCAGCATGAAGGCATCCAAGGAGAAAAATATCTTACATTTTCTTCATCACAAGAAGCTTAGTTTTTGTGTTATAGCCTAAAATAGTAAGTACCAAGTAGTTGTAGTTTACTTTAAATAGTCTAAGTTTGTTGTAGAAAACTTCATCTTGATCTTAAGGAACTCACTAAGTATTTAGTGTATACTTAGTGTTTACCTTGATTTTTCATGTGGGTTATTAGTAGTATTGCAGATTTGGAAGTTTGTGTCACGGTGTTGCATCTGATTTCGTTACAGTTCATTTTCATAGCTTTATAATATTTCAGTTTAATTATTGCACTTTATCATTTTCTAACCATCAAGTTCATCAGGATCCTTGTCCAAAGTTGTTTCAAGCTTACTTATGGTAAACTTGTCCAAAACACTCTACTCAAGATCTTTGCCTGAAAACTTGTCCAGGTTTCCCGTTTCAAGATTGTTGGAAACAAACTTGTTCTAGAATTCTTATTCAAGGGTACCAATGGTAACCTTGTCCTAGTCTTCTTACTCAAAGTTTGTCAGCACAAACTTGTCCCCCTTTTACTATTCTGCACTTTACTGCTTTCTTTAATTGCTTTTATAATCATAGTTTGTCGTTTCGTTTACATTTAGTCTAGTAAATTATTGTCTTTATTATTTGTCAAAAAAATACTTTATAAAAACTCATTCTCGAATGGAAGGCTAAAACCCTTAAGTTTGGGGTGTAAGTTAATAACTTGAGATTGAACGTTAATAATAAAATAAAGGGGTGTATTGAATTTGTAAAAGTAGTTGATCGACTTGTCATAATTGGATCTATAATATTTCGTGGTAATATCCCTAAAGTTAATTGACAACTTACTATCAATATTTAAATGTCTTAGCCTTAATGAGGTCATAAAAAGTATTATTTTTCCAAGACAACAATTACTATTATAAAATATCTTTTTATAAAAATTATTAACCAATCTCAATTTATCCTTACATCCCAGGCTTGCTTTTTATAATTGTATTTTCTCAGTGTTACCAACCAATTTTAGTTAATCAAAATCCTCTTATTTTTCACCCTCTGAAATCAGTCTTTGTAAAAGTCAAGTTTTTCGTCTCTACAAGCTTTAAATACCATCTCTGTGGGAACGATATCCGGTACTTTGTACCATTTATTACTTGTTAAATACGACAGTATTCCGAGGTGTATACTTGCGCCGAGGTTTATTTTTGTGTGATAAAAAGAGATAGCAATATCTTTGCAACACCGGTCAAGCCTACGCACGTCTATTTGCTTTATCCAGATGTCCTTTTATCTTCCTTTTTCATGATTAATTCTAAACATATTATATTTGTATCACTGATATAAAAACCACATTCAACCATAAATTTAAATTTTACAATACCTTCATCTTCGAATATACTCATCCTCTCTCAAACTTGCAGGTAATAACTTTTCCCAAATGGCACCCTCAAAATCTGATTATGTTGCAGAAATGAAAATAGAAGATGTTATCTTCCCTAATTGCAACTACCTTGCTTGGTTCAGTCATGATATCGAGCATCCAATGTTAAAAATTGTCTCTGCATTTCTTTAGAGGTCTCCTCGTGAATATGCATTTACACATGAACCAACGATGAGTAAGTTCTTACTTGGCAATTTTTGGGTAACCTGCAAATATGATCAAATGACGAACGCGGTAACTGCTTCTGTTCTTAGTGACAGTGATTTGGTTTTTAATGTTAATGATGTTCGACGCATTACTCATCTTCCGTCTTACGATAGGTATGCCAAATTCCCTCTTGGTTACGAACATGAACATGTTGTTCAAATCCAAAACTATATTAAGGATCCGAAAGCTAAAAGCCCATCTACCCTTTATCGAAAGCAAATGGGAAGGCAATGGAAATTTTTCAGCCATCTGACTCACTGGCTTTGTCGAAAAACTGGTGGTCATGACCAATCTCTTTCATATATCACAAATCTCTCACATGCATTAATTAATCGTCGGTATATTGATTTCGGCAAATACTTTTTTGATGAAATGGTCAGTACAATTATCCCTCCGAAACGGATACAGGTACCTTTTCAACGGTTTTCTCCATGATAATTTTGGACAAATTAGGTGAAAAGATAGAAAATTCTGAAATTTCGATCGAGTTTGATCACACATCACCACAAATTGCTAAGACCTCTCTGAATAGAAAAGAGGATGGAACAGATAATAGAATACCAGAAGGTATTATCACATTTATTTTCAAGATGCTCATAATATGCTTCGTTACTTACATTACGTGTAATTTATATAATCAAAAAATATATCATGGGTAATTTATGCCACCAGGTATGATTGCATTCGCCCGAAGTACTACTATGTCATGGACGTCCATTATATCGTCTTCCGAAACACTTAATGCAGAAAATGTCACTACTCAAGTAGATGTTTCGATCAGTTCGGAAAAACCGATTAAGAAAAAGAAGATACCCACGAAATGGAAGAGTAATTTGGTAAATAATTCAGAAACATCTGCCGAAGATTCAAGGTCTACTAAGTTGTCATCAAAGAGGCAAAAGAAAGGTACATCATATATTCTTACAGAAAACTTTACTAAACTGTTAGTAAATACCTTTATTGAAGTTTTTGGAAAAATTTATAATAAATCTGAAACATCGGCATGCATTCATTCAGTAACCAACCCTTCTATCGGTCCGGATGACAACATTCCCGGTAATTCTGATTCAATCATAAAAGTTGATGATCTTGACGATCTTGAACCGTTCGTGGACGATGTCAGGGAATCACATGGAATAGTTAATACAGAATATTAACTTCAAATTTTGATTCATAATTCTACAGAGTTACATGATCAACAAATGGATGAAGAAAATCAAGCAGGTCCCGGTCATTTCACTCCGGAAAGTATACATACCTTTATACCGCCTTTACCGACATGAACACCTCCGACTATCCCATCTCCACCATGTTCTCCACCTCCAAAGTCACCATCTCCTGCTAAGAAATCATCCGCTAACTTTAACCAGCAACAACAAGAAGATGTTGTTGATCTTAGGGAAGACACTATCCATCCTGAACTAAATAATCAGATTCAGCAAAAAGTTGATGTTCAAAAGGAGCCAATTAATGAAGACTCCAGCCATAACTTAGTCGGCAAAAGGTACTTTTAGTTCTGAAATTAAAGATGTCATTGACGACATAGACAGACAATTAAGGAGTTTGGGTTGTCAAAGTGCTACATTACAACAAGATTTTGACAAGTATCAGGCTTTTCTTGGTCATCGGGTAAACAACCATCAGATGCAAAAGGAGAATGAGGAAAGCATAGGTTCACATCTTGATGGTCTAATTGAGTGCACAACCAGGCTATTTGAACTTTAATATGCAGAACAAGGAAGTAGATCGTATTCAGGCCGATTTCTACAAGGTTCTTGATGGATTAAGTCAAGACGTTAAGGAAATGCCTTCCTTTATTATTGCATCATTGGATAAGGTTCAATCTTCATTCAAACGGCAGGAAACTTCACATGCAGATATACGAGCGTCGATTGATTCGCTGAAAGCTGCATCCGATGCCCGTGACGCTCAAATTCAAAAATTAATTTCCAATAGACGTTCATTATCGGAAAATATACATCATACCGGATCAAGTTCTGAAAGCGAGGTGAATCAAAAAATTCTTGACGCACTTGGTTCACTTCACAATAAAGTTGATTCCATAGAGACTCAGTTGAACAATCCTCCATAAATCGAAGTCGAGGCGGCCAGTTTCATATTTGGTCCTGTTGAGCAACAAAGGTTGAAAACGGTAGAAATCCTGTGTGTTGTTCAAGCTGCTGAACTTAATGCATTGCGAATTGCATTAAACCGTCAATTTCCGAACAATAAACTATCACATAACTCCCCAATAGTTGATGAAATTCAGATTCAACAACATCAAGATCGAATTGATGTTGACTCATGTAACACCGCGGTTACTAATCCAACAGTTACCGAACCATCATTAAATTAACTCAGTTTCAAAAAAACCTCAAAATACGGGATAACAATTTACAACTCAAAATACATAATTTAAGGCTTAACAATTTCATAACAAACCATGACATAATCATCGGGGACATGTCTACCCGGAAAGTTCAAACTATATACAACTCAAAAGCATAACATATACCTATGCCAAAAGTAGCTTCACACGACAATTCCTAAGCGATCAACCGACTTTGTTCTTACATTTGCCAACTTGCCTTGAAAAGTTAAAAACACTAAAAGGTAAGCTATAAAGCTTAGTGAATTTGTGCGGAAATATGAGATTACAATGTATTATATAAACATACGTATACTAGGAAATGAAGGACTCGAAAACAAGTACATAACAACAATGAAACAACCTAAATACACCATATGAATTTATATATATAAAACGTACTTTCAATGAGAGAATCAACAAGAGATCATCAATACAATCAACATTATTTATTTTGAATTCATGTAAGTTCAATGCCAATTAACTTTTACACAAAGATAAGACTTGGCACCGAATCTATCCTTCATCTCCCGGATTGTGCCAAAGTCCTATACTCACCCGCTGACTCCCATTGGGCAGTGAGTACGGCAGCCCCTCTGATTGTCTTACCGGACTCCATGGAATATCGACAATCGGCGCCCAAAACGCACCACAAGCTCAATATTAGTAATATGACAATTCAAGGGGATATTCAGGATCTAGCATGATTCATGGATGAACAAATAAGCACATATGCATATATATAACCACAAAGTAACACATATGTCCACATAAACTCACTGTGTTGCTTAATTTATTCGGTCGATCCAAACCGAAAGCCTCAATCCAACTCTGAGTTTTCAAAGTGAAAATACTTGTCACAAGCTCCCAATGTGATTTATATAACCCCTGGAGTACACATACCAAGTATCATAAGCAAACATTACCATTTACTCCATCTAAACTCTTTTTAATATACCAATTATATTTTTAAATTCCATGTACAGTTCTGTTTTCAAGCCTTAATTTACCCTACAAAAACTCAGGATCACAGAATAGTATCAAAATACAACTTGTAGTACTCTATCTAGGTTTCCAATGCCCCTGACCTCGTATTTTTGTGATTTTTCTATGATTTTACATGATTTATCTAAAAGAGGGCTGTAACATCACTTTCAAACTAAAAAATGTAGTTATTTTTCACAATTTCAAGTTAAATCCCAAACCATTTTGTACCATATTCATATATTAGTCTTATATTATCATAACTTATATGAAATCATCATGAATTCACCATTAATTCACCAAACACCCACCTATTTCATCATCATACACCATTGACTAACAAAAGTCAAACTTTTTCAAACTATAACATGTATAATCATCTTTTTCTTGGAAATTAAACATGATTTCTATAATATCGAACATCTATCCTACAAAATATCCAAATTTCAATTTATAATCTCCAACATGCAACCCTAACATTCTTGATTATCACTAATTACAAAGATTAAACTTACTATTAGGAGTATACCTTCAATGATCTTCACATGAACTGATAATAATTCATCAAGTCAAGCCTTGATTCTTCAAGAATTGAGTGCGGTTGGGCTTAAGTGTGTGTAAATCACACCTTGAGTGTGTGTAAATCGCACCTTGAGTATGTGTAATGTTCTGGAACTGATTTTTGGTGAAAATGAGCTTATTTTTTCATTTTTACCCATTAAAGCCGAGTTGGGTCGGGTTTGACCCGGTTTTGACCCATTTGACCATCAAACACTAAAAATGTCATAACTTTTCGGTCGGACCTCCGCTTTCGATGAGGTTTTCGCCTACGCATCCGTAATAAGATAATCTATAACTTCCAATAAAGAAAATTCTAGAAAAGATCTCCCAATAAGAGCAGTTTTTATATTTGTATCTGATATTCTTTCCTTTGCAATTTTGTCGTTTTTGGTTTTGGGCTCGGAATCTCGTAAAAACTTTCCGACACCTCCAACAACTCATAATAAGTCCAAAACTTAGTTCCAAAGTTTAACATCCCATAAAACATCCACCGTTTGAGTGTTGTGCACGTAATTTACCGAAATTACAACATATTTTGTAAAACTTGCACAAAATGCAATCTACACGACTTTTTCAACTTCCGACATTTCTAACACTTCATATTAACTTATTCAAAGGTGTTCCAACCTTTACATCACCATTTAGATCACCCGTTCAAGTTTAGGGTAGATTTTTCCCATTTAAGCATTCTACTTACTTACTCAATTTCTATTTAGGCAATGCACTTTGTATTTTTGAACCCTCACATCATCTAATTAAGTCATTTGTGAGGTGTTAGAACCAACCTTACCCTCTACATCTCATTTCAACTATGGGTTCAACTTATAGCTCACTAGAACACTTAGCATTTTAGCAAATTCTCTTTTTTCTCTTTAAAACACAGTTAACACATAAAGCATGCTTTAACGTATAATACATATTTAGAATTACTAGGTAAGCATATTTAGGAGACTGGATGTTACAACTCAGTTAATGATGTTGGCCCAAATGACACTCAACCTTAAGAAAATAAACCTTCCAAAAATGTAGCTAACATAACTGATGGAACCGTAGTTGTATCTGGTCATGAACAGCCCATTACTACTGACGATGAGAACACCAATGTTGGTGTGGAAGGAAATGATCAATCTGATGTCGGGCATGGTGAAGACAGTAGGAGAGAAATTGTCGCAGTTATAGACAAAGGTAAGAAGATATTGTCTACTGAAGAAGTAGCTGCTGCAGAGAAGAGAAAGAGAAAAGAGTTTAAGCGTGTGTATGTCAACCCAAAAGATCATATAAAACTTAAACCTCCGAGTGTTGTGGCTGATGTGTTGGTTATATCGGACAAGGAAATAGAGGAAAGTTTAAAAGCTCATGAATTGATAAATAGTGATTTGCGGTTAGCAAGAGACTGTGCAACAGAAGAGGCTAAAGTTGTAAAGGTAAAATATCCGATCGCCCTCCAAAAGGAAGTTCTTCTAGCAGCCGAGAAGGAAAAAGAGAGAAAAAAGAAAAAACGGATTAAATGGTTCAATGAAATAATTTTGAACAGATCCATGAATTCAAAGATAACTGATGTATATCTTTTTGGACCGAGGTTAAGAGTGGATGATACAGAAAAAATATTTGTTGAGATTTCAAGGGAAATGGGTTATACGAACAAAGTAAAGCTTTCCCTACTCCATAACTACGGTCTTGCAGAATGGATGGAAATTCTTCCTTTCCTTAATAAAACAAAGAGTCAGTACAAGTTTACTGCTCATAACTATATCGTTATGCTTATTAAAAAGCTAACCAACGAAACGAAAGAATTATAATCTGCCAATCGTGCCTGCCGAAGTAGAACTTCTGAAGCAACTAGAAGAGGGAAGTTATTCCACAAGAGAACGATCACAATCAAGAGTAAATAAATTGTATTATTAGATAGTTGCAGAAGAAAGAGGATTGCTTCCTGATTTGTCAAATCTTGATCTGTCTATACCAACTCCTTACCCACAGAAGGAGGGAACCGTCATCGCAGAACCCGAATTAGGAGTTTTCTTTGAAGATTGGTTCAGAAACTATCGGTTTTCAGGGCAAGTGAAATACCCATTGCTCATAACGGATTTCTAAAGGTCATAATAGCCTTGGTTCCAACTTTAGATCAATCGATGCCATTGTTTCATGCTATTACTGCCGAATTTGAAAAACGTAATCAAGGTTGATGTACCGTACTTAATTGTACTAACCACGTTTTTTAATGAATCAAATTTCGTTTATATAAAGATATTTATATACTTGATATACATGCATATTATTATTACTAAGTACGAATTATGAAGTGATAATATTGTTCACTCAAATTGTTACTATTATTGTACTTATAAATTCATGTCGGTATTTTTTTTACTTTCAATTCCGCCCGTGTGACACACGGGTTATAAACTAGTATATATATATATATATGTATATATATTTAAATTCACTAGAAGGTACTCGCGCAAGGCAGCGAGTCCATCTTCATTTTAATGTTTTATTTTAACTTTTTGTCTCTATCGATGTTATAATACGGTTTTATTTTTTGTAAGCTTTCTTTAATTCCGTTTTTTAATTATAATCTAGCTTTAATAATGAAATAAAATATTTTGGTTTAATAATATAATTTTTTTATAAATATAATAATTAAACATTTTATTAGAGTGGAATGATTATCCTTATTATATGTTATATTTTTTATATTTAAAATTAGATGTTTAATAATATAGTTAGTTGTATAGTTAGTTACACGAATTCAAACATAAAGCTTTAATAAGTTGTACCAATGCATGTATAACTTGTATTCTTGAATTTTAAGTAATTATGTTTTAATCAATTGTACCTATTGCATAATAATATGTTTTTAAGAGTTTTTTGTCAAATGCTTTATAATATAGTATAGATATCTTAAAATTTATATCTATACTACCTTATAAATCAAATTTAAGAAAAGTCTTAAATACAATTTTTTATGCATAAGGTACTACCTTCTTATGCATAAAGTCTTAAAAAGTCTTAAATACAACCTACAAAGCATATAGTATTACTATGTTATGCATAATATTTTGAAAATCTCTTAAAAACAATATCAAAAGCCTGATGTACAAGTTGTAGATGCCAAACTCAAATTATGAGTTCATCTTCCCAAGAATGGCCGCTTCTCTCCTTTTCCCAAGCCCAAGGTGATGATTCATGTTCCCATGGTTATTCAAGCTCCGTATCATTCATGATTCAAAATAATACGATTATGCATTAGGGTTCTATTCGATTCTTGCTTCCATCCTCGTTTCTTCTGCATTGCTTCTCTGGTACGATTAGGGTTCTCTTCCATACTCGCTTAATCTTCTCCTCTCATACAGTTAGCGATTTTTTTACTTGCATGTTTATCTCGAAATTTCTCCATTTCATTTATTTGTTATGGTGGTCATCGCTCCATTTTTGTAGGATGATACCTAGATTTTTTTCCAAACAGAGGTCTCCATTCTCATCTCGGTAAGGTTGAATTTATTTCTCCATCTCGATTTTGATTATCGTCCTCATAAAATGGGATATCGTGCCTTCATATCATCTTCCTGTGTAGATAAAGTTGTCTGTATAAAATTCTGGTTAAGTTCATTGCTCTTATTGTGTTTTTGTAGGTTTTTTTAGATGGGAAGTCCTGTTAATCAAGTTTGAAGAGAAGTACCATAGACTCTGTTATTTCCTCGTATTTGTTGTCTTACGATGTTTGTTACTTAAGTTTGAATAGAAAGGAACCACTTCTTTATACTAATTTCCTCTCTCAAAATCACATCCTTTTTTTACATTTCTAGGTTACATTTCTATCACATGTCTATATAATACATATAGACAGTTGGCTGTAAATCATTCAAATTACTGAATTGAAGAGAGTTTGTTTTCAATTGGTGATCCAAAGGTAAATTTAAGTTATTGTGGATTGTTTGATTTATTAAAACCATAGTCCATTTTTTGATGTTCCATCGACTGAAGTTTTAGTTTGGAACTGGTGGTACTTATTAAGATAGGCTAAGGGGATGTTTGGTTGGTTTTCATTAAGTCATGTATGGATAAAGCTGTATGTGTGAATGAAAATGTCTGGATAGACCGAAATGTTTTTTAATAAATGGAGTGTGTTTTCAATTGTGAGGTGCAGGTTTGGAAAAAAAACTTGGCTTTATGCATAAAGCTTCCCCCTAAAAGGCTAACGAATATATCATTTTCTATGTCATTAAGCCCTAAGTTTAATCAGAAGGAACAGGTTTAGAAAAAAAATGGCTTTCTGCATAGAGCTCTCCCCAGAAGCTTACTGAATAAGCCACTTTATGTATCATTAAGTCACTACCAAAAGGTCATGATATCATTAAGCCACTACCAAACAGTCATGTATATCATTAAGCCACTACAAAAAGGTCATGTATATCATTAAGCCACTACCAAACAATCATGTATATCATTAAGCCACTACCAAAAAGTCATGTATATCATTAAGCCACTACAAAAAGGTCATGTATATCATTAAGCCACTACCAAAAAGTCATGTATATCATTAAGCCACCACCAAAAAATGTATATCATTAAGCCACTACCAAACAGTCATGTATATCATTAAGCCACTACTAAACTGTTATGTATATAATTAAGCCATTACCAAACAGTCATGTATATCATTAAGCCACTACCAAACGGTTATGTATATAATTAAGCCATTACCAAACAGTCATGTATAGCCACTTTCTATATCATTAAGCCACTACCAAACAGTCATGTATAACCACTTTCTATATCATTAAGCCACTACCAAACAATTATTTTAGAAAGGAAGTCATTACTCATTATTTTTTATTTGTGGTGCACAGGTTCAGGAGGTTGTTGTGAAAGAGAACTGTGGTTGATTCTTATGAGAAAAAATCCGGAGGATGTGTGATATCGAGAACCATTGGCTTTAGTCCAGCAGATGATCACAACCTTGAAGCATGAAGTTGATGATCTTCTTGAGTTTGTCTTACAGATGTCCTGTTACCAGCTGAAAGACTTACAACGGTATGCTTCTTGGTTACTTTATTAGATTGGTTAGGGACTACCATTTATGTATTAGATTGAAATTCTAAATAAAAAAGATGACAAGCAAACAAAATTTTGGTAAATCTTTTTGTTTGTTTGTTCTGATGATCTTTGAGGAGAAGCATGTGATGAATTCAAAGGGTTTTCTATCTTTCGAATGCTTTTAAGTTTATGGCCAAGTGAAAACAAACAAACACGCTCTATATATGCGAAGGTTTTAAGGCAGAATCGGGTCTTGAGGCTTTTTTCCCTCAACGAGGCGACACGTAAGCCTCGAGGCAGTCCAACCCTGTAATGGTGTGTGAATTATATGCACATTGTCAAGTTTTATACAAATTTATATCCGTTTATGGAATTATCGACATATTTTCCACGATCGAAGGGGGTTTTCCTCTTGTTTTTCGCCTTCAAGATGGCCTTATAATCGATTAACGAACAATAATATTATCGGCAATCAGGTAATTTAGAAAGTAATTGAAATTTCAAACGGTAAAAGTTGATGAAATTGAGATTTCTAATAAATTGGGATTGTTCATTAGTTTCCAGTTATTTTTTTGGTTATTTTGGGGTTTTACTAATTGATTTCTTTTTTATTTAGAGCGGTTGGGTAAATGGTCTCTAAATGTAAATCATATCATCGTTAAATGTTCTCAAACAGAACTTTAAAAGTTTTAAAATACTTTACATTTACGGCTCAACCATATCATCGTTAAATCTTCTCAAAAAGCACCGGGATTCCGACACTGTAAGGAGTAGCAACCCGAATTAAGCCACTGTCAAGAAAAGCAGAAATTGAAACCCACGAATCACTTAATCTTCTGCTCCTATTCTCGATACAAAAGAATCACCTGGGCTTGCAATGATTTCTGCTTCATTAAGTTGTTGTTTCCGGCAGAAATCTGACTGCTGAATCATTAAGTTGCAGATATTAAGCTGCAGTCCCAAACAAATTTTAACTACTAAATCTTTGCGGTTCTGTTTCCAAAATGAAGGACGATAGTTGCATCCTTTTGTCGTAAATCCCACGATGAACCTGCTGTTTTCTGATGAGATATAGCAGCTTAATGATTAAGCTGCAGTTCAACCAGGTTATATCAGCTGAGTCTTTGCGGTTCTGTTTCCACGCGATTGATATTAGCTGCATCATTAAGCCGCAACTCAACAAACAGTTATATCGCAGCACGCAACTGTCTAGCCCACTCCCAATTGCATCAGACCACTGCGTTAATACGAAACCAAACATCATATGTGCTTCCAAAACACCTCCTCTCTTAAGTTTATATCGAACCTGAGTTTCTTCCATATTCACCCCAGAATTCCAACAGCAGAGATTTATCAACACCACCCTTCCATATTAATTGTAAAGACAAGAAGATTAATAAAAACTAAGAAAATGTCATTTCTCAGACTTCATATATGGTAAGAACAAATGTTCTTGTATAAAACCTAAAGAGAAGGTTTTTAGAATTATTCACAATGGTAGTTCCTATAAGCCACCTCACTTTTGTCATTAAGAACCTTGCAATGGAGATCTCTTTCATCAACAAGTACATTTTTCTCCAATTATAACACATTTTTGTTATAATGATAATGACATATTTATTGATTAATAATTCATAAACCAATGATACAACTCTTTCACTATTCTTTTGAATATTTGGTCTTCAATTAAAATTTAGTTTTTGAAATGACTGTAGAAACAATATATAGTTATATATCTTAAGTAAATTTTGTTGTAAGTCGGGGTGTTTACAAAATAATCTCTACTTTTTGAAGACGATGAAAGTTTATGTACATCATAATTTTAAATAAATTTATTATGATCATTTTATAGGTTTGCTAAAATTTAGCCCTCCAGTATTCACTATATAATCAAAATAATGATAATCATCTTCTTTCTATAAGTGATGAATTATAACATTATTTATATTTATCATTGAACTATAATTAGTTTTTGTGTATCTTAATTAGTGTAAGTAAATTGGTTTTATTTGAAAAAAGTAAATTAGTTAAATTTTTATTTTTATATACTATACAAAATAATTATCTAAACATTGGAATATTATATTAAATAATAAAATATACAAAATAATTTTCTAAACATTGAAATATTATATTAAATAATAAAAATATATACATGTCAATATTGGATTCTTCACAAACTAATCACATTTTCAATATCAATTTTATAACTATTGACATATGAATACAATATCTCGACAAGTCCATATGTGAATGTTCATTTATACGAAACTTAATAACATGTAATAAACAAGGAAAAAGTAAAATTATATAGACGTAAATTGAAAATAATGACTGTTTATATATATATATATATAGAGAGGGGTTCATGTGAGGTCGGTATTTTTGTACGAGAACGCAAGGGGCTTTTTTCATGTGATTTTGTATCAACATCAAAAAATCACACGTGATTTTGTACTAACATTAAAATCACATAATTTTTGTATGTGAATCAAAATCACTACATGAATCATATATGATTTTGTACATGAAAAAAGCTCTTCACGTTCTCGTAAAAAGTTAGCTTTCTCATATGAAACTGCCTATATATATATATATATATATATATATATATATATATATATATACAGGGGCAGGTTCAAATGAGAACTCAAATTTGGTTGTGAACGTGAGGACAAATGAGAGTGCGACACGTGTCCCATTCAAAGAAATATTATAGTATATATTCAGTTTGAATATACAAAGGAATATTCAGTCTGAATATTCGTTTGTATATTCAGACTGAATATATACTAGACTGAATATTTCTTTGTATATTCAGACTGAATATATACTATATTCAGTCTGAATATTCCTTTTGTATATTCAGTTTGAATATTGCTTATTTTGACACGTGTCATGCTCTCATTTGTTCTCACGTACACAACCAAATTTGAGTTCGCATTTGAACTTTCCTCTATATATATATATAGGGAAATTCAAATGCGAACGCAAATTTGGTTGTGAACGTGAGGACAAATGAGAGTGCGACACGTGTCTGAATGTAGATTATTCAGACCGAATAATCAAAGAAATATTCGGACCGAATAAAACTGAATATAGTGTTTATTCAGTCTGAATAATGTTTATTCGATCTGAGTAAGCATTATTCAGAATGAATAAATACTATATTCAGATTTATTCAGTCCGAATATTTATTTGATTATTCAGTCTGAATATAACACGTGTCGCGCTCTAATTTGTCCTGATGTTCACAACCAAATTTCAGTTCGCACTTGTACTTTCCTATATATATTTTAATAATATATATATACATATATATAAGTTGATTTAAAATTTTATTATTTTTAAAAAATTTATATCTGATATAATATGTTAACCAGCTTCAAAATAATATTTTATGACATTGTAAAATAATTTATAGTTATGTATTTTTGCATTTGTAATAACCCGAAATCTTCTTTTGAAAAGGTATGTGCAATTTGGATAGTTGAAGCCTAACTTTCTAAATTGAAGGACTGAATATGTAAAGTGTGGAAAGTAGGTTAAATAAGGGAGAAACTCTCATTCTTGGAGATTACGGCTGAGAATTTGTGTGTGTGATTTTGTGGTGCGATTAGGACAGCAAGAAGGGAGAAGTGAAGAAATTTCAGCAAGAACAAAGGAGCAATAAACAATCTCATGTATAAACCTTCATCTTCCTCATTTTCTTCCTTAGTTGAGTCAATTAGATGATTGTAGCTTGGGGTTTTGTAGTTGGGTTGTTGATTGATTGATGAAAATTCTCTAAATCAGTGTTTAAAGGTTTATAGAAATGGTATTGATGCATTCTTCATGATTTGAAGCTATCTCTTTTCAGTTTGAGTTTTTAAGTGAACGGAAACCTCCATGGATGACATTATGTCCATCCATAAGAGTGCCAATCCATGAAGTTAATGGATTAAATGGAATATTTGTTATTAAAGATGGTTTTATATGAGTTTGAGGTAAGATTCATATCAGTTTTGAAGTGAAAATGGTAGAAAATGAGTATTTGGGGTTTTGTGTTCGAGCAGGTAATTGCAGGGACAACAGTGAGTCCCGCGACTTGTCCTGCGGCTTCAAATCGCGCGGAAAGCCTCGCAACTCACTATTTCAGCAATATTGAGTTTTTTGACAAACGGCAATTAAATGTGTTATGTGGTGTCTTAGCCTTAAGGGTTTATTAGTGGGATATGTGGGAGGAGTATAATTGGGTCAATAACTTGTAGTTTAATTGATCTAATTCAGGCTTCTGTTGGTGTGGTTCGTAGTTGAGACGAGTATCAGGGCTTGGCATTCAGGTGAGTCCCCTTACATGAGCTTATTTTGTAAATGAATGTTTTAAATTTGCATATCTTTAAATTGTAATAACCAAAAAAATAATGAAATAATGAATGGTGATTGTGAAGCATAAAGGTAGGTTAAAGGTGTTCTTTTTAATTGAGGTACAAATGAATCGTCCAAAACCCCCCACCGGCCATTTATGATAGGATAATTCATTTGCTTTGAAATGATGGATGGCCATGAAATTGTGGGTTAGTAGTCTGTGAGTTAAAAGAAATGCAGATCGATCAAGATTCTGGAGGTTTACGGTAAGCAAAGGCAACGACTGACGACGAAATGGAAGTCGACGGCGTTGTATATCGCAACTAGTTTGGCTCCACTCGGTATGTGTTTTATACCTATCTGTATAAGTTCTGGGTACTAGATAGTTATGTTAATTTGTTCGATTAATCAGGTGGGTTTCCAGAGGGCAACAATGGCCATCGGTCACCGCTACCATCTCCACCGTTCTTCACAACGGTAATCTCCGTGACACCGGGTTGACTAACCGTGACCCTCTTTTCGGTTCTAAAAGGTATAACTTGTGGTCCGTTGGGTGTCGGGTTTTTGCCAATACATATATAGACGGCCTGACATTTATCCGGGAGATTGATCGAATTAATGGTTGAAAACTCACTATAATGAGAGGTTTTGTTAGGCGATATATATATATATATATATATATATGTGTTGATTATTAAGTCTTGATGGTATCATGTATGGATTTATGTTTGAGAAATGAGAATAGGTACAGTGCTTTGGAGTTTTTCTTTGGAAAAGAGGCATATATATGTATACATATATATATATATCACAAGTAATGGTTATGCATAGAACAACAGTCATGCAAATGCATGCGAGAAGTTGTTATTGTATATATATATATATATACATTTCATGCATGCCAAATTGCCAATTCATGCAAAGGTTTGCATGTATAAATATTTGATGGCTTGGTGCATATATATATATATATATGTAAGTTGTAAGCGAAGATGTCGGCTCATGGATCGTTACAATAAATAGTGTAAAGGGGGATACTCGATCATTTAGTTTATTGTAGGTTGCGATGTCGTATTTTATTTTAGAGTTAAAATTTATGGCATTGGATTTGTAGGGGTGACGCTAGCCATTTCAAAGAACGGAATTTGGGGCTACGACTTGTACGGTGAGTTTTACGTGATTTTTCTAAAAGTGGTTGCATGTTTTATTTATAAATAAATGCAAGCTTGCTTGGTATTTCTTGAGATTTTAATATATCATGCATGCATAAAACATACGATATTTTTATAATGTGTTTTGAGTATTTGTATGGCAATGAGGATGTACTACGGTATGATTCTTTAAAGACGAACATGCTTTGTGAGTTCGTCGAAGCTGTAAGTGCGGACATGTTGTGTGAGTTCGCCAGGTAATGATGTGTGAGGTAGACATCTCCCATAACGCCGTTAACTGTGAATTATGTTGCTTAAATCGTATGCATGATGGATTATGATGCTTTGTGAAATCTATTTATTGACGTTGTGCATGCATTAAACCGTGAATTCACTGGGCCCTAGGCTCACCCAAACTCTTTTAAAACTTTTGCAACCCAAGCGGCTACTAGAATACGAGGAGAAATGGGATAAAGAAAGATACGAGGATTGACACCAAAGAAGGTTATG
Source organism: Silybum marianum (assembly GCA_036898165.1). Classification (NCBI taxonomy): domain Eukaryota; kingdom Viridiplantae; phylum Streptophyta; class Magnoliopsida; order Asterales; family Asteraceae; genus Silybum; species Silybum marianum. The sequence continues at coordinate 25,252,753 of CM072536.1, read as the reverse complement.
TGCAATCAAAGCATTATTACTTAGAGCAAAGTTATGTTCGTCAAGACTATAACAATAAATTATGGAGTAATATGTAAGATTAGATATTTTATTTCCGCGGCAATGTAACTGTTTGATCTTGGGATGATTTTTTTTAGATGTCTAAGTATTTGAAATTTTGGGATGTTATAATAGGGTCAATAACTTGTAGTTTAATTGATCTAATTCAGGCGTTCTGTTGGTGTGGTTCGTAGTTGAGACGAGTATCAAGGCTTGGCATTCAGGTGATTCACCTTACATTATCTTATTTTGTAAATGAATGTTTTATATTTGCACATCTTTAAATCATTCAAAATGCGGCAAGTGTGTACCCGACTTTTTGGGCGGTGTGGGCCCGTTTATTAAACACGGTGTGTGTGACTATTAGTGTGTATTACCGTTGCAACAGGTACATGAAAAGTGTGTTTAAAGTGTGAGTTAATATTTATGATTAACACTTTTATCTTATAAACTGTTATGCATATTACCTGTGATTTTTTGGGGGAATTCACTAAGCCTTATGGTCTAACCCCTTTTTTATAAAACTGAAAACATTTCAGGAAGGCACATCGTAGAAAGCTCTAGTAAAGGAAAAGGGAAGCTGTGAGCTCGGAGAGCTAGAAGTGAGGCGCTACTTTGTATAGATAGTTGCCTAGTTTTAAAGATGATTTGTAATAAATCTAAGTAGCTAGTTTTTATTCCGCCGCAACATTTGCGATTAAGTTTACATTGGGACCTATTTATGTTTGGAAATTGCTATTTTTAGAGCAACAAAATGAACTGCCTTTATTTCAGAATTGTGATTGTTACAAGTGGTATCAGAGCCCTAGTTTAAGAGAATTAGGTGTTCGAGGAGCATCTAGACTTAGACTAAAGGATAGGTGGCACTGAGATTGAAGAAGAGACGGGTATAGTGTGGTTAACCGGTGAGAGTAATGATACTGTAGAAAGGACTAACGTGTAAGGTAAATTCAAAAGCACATCTAGCAATGTTATTGTGAATTTACTGGTACATGAAGGTGCTTGAATACCTTATTGTGATATAACTGGTTGTCTTATGTTATGTTCGTTTCAGTATCAAGAAGTATGACACGTGGTTCTATGAGATCAACAACAGTAACACCGGCGGAAGGAGATCCTCCGATTGGGAATACTCAACCCGATCAAGTTGAACACGAGGTAGCTGTTACTACTCGTGGAAGGGGTAGAGGAAGGAGTCGTGGAACCCGATGAGGTGCAGCATCTGTTGGAACCCTTGATGATGGGACTCAAGGACGGGGTGGGGGCCATACACGTGGACGTGGGGTGGTGACCGAGCCATTAAATGAACCGGTAGAATCGCTTCAAGAAAGTTATGTGAGTGTGCTGGGAGGGGACGTGACAAGAGGGGAGGCCGAACCCAAGATGCGTAAGCAACAACCTTCGAGTGCGACAATTCCTTGTGAGGATGATGATGCGGAGGGGTCTAAGGGAGAAGGAAGCCATAGACACCTATCCCAAAAGACTACCCCCGAAGTAGAAAGTAAAGAATCGAAGGGATGTAGCTATAAGACCTTCCTAACTTGCAAACCTCCTACTTACACGGGAGAGGGTAACCCGGTATTGGCTTTGCAACGGACTAGAGAGATGGAGGTGGTATTTGACACAAGCGAGTGTGCGGAAAAGGACAAGGTGTTGCATGCCACCACTATGCTTAAGGCGGAGGCACGTTGTTGGTGGGACTTGGAGAGTGGCAAGATTGGTTCGGGGGCGGCTAAGAGGACTTCGTGGAAGAAATTTGTGGGCATGTTTAAAAATAAGTATTGTCCTAAAACCGCAATAAGGCAACTTGAGGAAGAGTTCTTGCAACTAGAGCAACAAGATATGACCGTTCAGGAGTACACCGCAAAGTTCTTGGAGAAATCTCGTTTTGCTGAGGCCTATTTCTCAAGTAAGGAACAAATGGTGGATCGTTATGTTTGGGATTTGAAAGCTTCTATAAGAGAGTTGGTGATGACAATGAACACATCAACCTTTCAATTGGCGGTTGATGTGGCCGAGATGACCGAGAGAGAGAAGAATCGCCAATTGATGGAAAAGGGTACCGAAAAGAGGAAGTGTGAAGGAGCATCAAACGAGTCCAAGAAATCTAAGTTCACGAAGTATGATAATCCTGGAAGCCAAAGGTTTGGGGAGAAACCGTGTGGGAAGTGTAATCGTGTACGCCGTGAGGATTGTGCTTTAAAATCAAGAGGGTGTTTCAAGTGTGGGAAGATGGGGCACATGGCTAGAGAGTGTCCCAACTCGAGAGCATGCTACCAGTGTGGGTCTTTTGAGCATTTGAGGACGGATTACCCTCAATTAAAGAAAGGTGCGGTGAACAACTTTGGCGGAGGACGTAGCGGTGGAGCGAAAAAGAAAGTGGAAGCTCCACGGGCTCAAGTGCGGGCTTTTCAGATGACAGGTACTGAGGCAGAGGAAGCACCTGATGTGGTGACAGGTACCTTTTTTATTAGTTCTACTCATGCCAATGTGTTATTTGATTCGGGTGCAAACCGTTCTTTTATATCAACTACTTTTATCGGTCTCTTGAATGTCAAGCCCAAGTAGTTGGATCATAGGTTCGTAGTAGAAATCGCTGATGATAGGCGGGTTTTGATGAAGGAAGTTTTAGAAGGTTGTAGTATTGATATAGAGGGTTGTCTTATCCAAATGATGTTATACCCAATGGCGATGAGTGAATTTGATGTGATTGTTGGGATGGATTGGTTGGCTAGCAATAATGCTTACATTGTGTGTAAGAAGAAATTAATTCGGATCACCTTACCGGAAGGAAGAGAAGTCGTGATCTATGGTGACCGAAGCAAGAGGAAGTCGTGTGTTATATCAATGCTAAAGGCTAGACAGTGTTTAGCCAAGGGATGTCGTGGGTTCACATGGCATATGTGATTGATATCGAAAGAGAAAAGAAGAGAGTGGAAGAAGTACCCGTAGTGAAGGAATACCCCGAGGTATTTCCCTATGATCTTGTCGAATTACCTCCGAATTGTCAAGTGGAGTTTAAAATCGATTTGGTACCCGGGGCCGCGCCAGAGCCGTGCACCATGTCGATTGGCACCGGCGGAAATGAAAGAGATGATGACTCAACTTCAAGAGATGCTTGATAAGGGTTTTATACGCCCTAGTACATCACTGCGGGGAGCACCGGTATTGTTTGTTAAAAAGAAAGACGGGTCTATGAGGATGTGTATAGACTACCGTGAGTTGAACAAGGTAACGATTAAGAATAAGTATCCATTGCCTAGGATAGACGATTTGTTTGATCAACTTCAAGAAGCAAGTTATTTTCGAAGATTGACTTACAGTCCGGTTATCATCAGCTGAAAGTAAGAGAGGCGGATGTATCTAAAACGGATTTTCGGACGAGGTATGGTCACTATGAGTTTTTGGTTATGCCGTTTGGCTTAACTAATGCTCCGGCTGCATTTATGGATTTGATGAATCGAGTGTGTGGTTCGTTGTTAGACAAGTGTGTGATTGTCTTCATCGATGACATCCTGATCTATTCTCGGACGAAAAGTGAGCATGAAGAGCATCTTCATCTAGTGTTGGAATTGCTAAAGCGTGAGAAACTTTATGCAAAGTTTTCGAAGTGTGAGTTTTGGTTGCAAGAAGTTCAGTTTCTAGGACATGTAGTGTCTGAAGGCGGAATTAAGGTAGACTAGGCAAAGATAGAGGCTATCAAGAGTTGGGAGCCACCGAGGGCACCGTCAGAAGTGAGGAGTTTCTTGGGTTTAGCGGGGTACTACTGGAAGTTCATTCAAGACTTTTCACAGGTAGCAACACCGTTGACCTCATTGACTAAGAAGAATGTCAAGTTTGTGTGGACCGAAGCTCATGAGTCGGCGTTTAATTTGTTGAAAGAGAAGCTGAGTAGTGCGCCAGTTGTATCGTTACCGGACGGAAGGAAGGGTTTGTAATTTATAGTGATGCATCAAAGTTGGGATCGGCATACGCTTCGTGACAGTTAAAAGATCATGAAAGAAACTAACCTACTCACGACATGGAGTTAGCGGCGATAGTTTCGCGCTTAAGATTTGGCGGCATTACCTCTATGGGGTGAAGTGTCAAATTTTACTGATCATAAGAGTCTCAAGCACTTTTTTGATCAGAAGGAGTTGATTATGAGGCTAAGGAGATGGATCGAGTTATTAAATGATTATGATTGTGTGATTCTTTACCATCCCGGAAAGGCAAATATGGTAGCCGATGCGTTAAGCTGAAAGTATATAGGGGAGCCGACCAAAGTAGTGACCTTTAGAATCGAGGTGTCACCTACTATCTTAGAAGAGATCAAGAAGGTTCAAGATGAAGCCCTCTTAGAGGAAAATCTAAAGAGTGAAAGGATGGTGGGAAGCGTGTCGTTGTTGGTGCGTGATAGTAAAAGTGTGAAATGTTTGGGTGAGCATGTGTGGGTTCCCAAACTCGGTGGATTGCGTGAGAAGGTATTAGAGGAAGCGCACAAGTCGAGGTATTCGGTTCATCCGGGCACAAACAAGATGTATCGAGACTTACGTCAGTACTATTGGTGGCCGAGAATGAAAAAGGATAAAGCTTATTATATGGAAAGGTGCTTGACATGCTTGCAAGTTAAGGCGGAACACCAAAGGCCTTATGGGAAACTTCAAGCTTTGGATATTCCGGTGTGGAAGTGGGATAACATAACCATGGACTTTGTTTCAATGTTGCCTAGAACACTAAAGGGGTACGATGCCATTTGGGTGATAGTGGACCGTCTCACCAAGTCGGCCCATTTCTTACCATATAAGGAAACGTACCCAATGGAGAAGTTAGCAAGTTTGTACATCGATGAGATTGTGACTAGACATCGTGTGCCATCGTCTATAGTTTCGGATCGGGATAGCCGTTTTACGTCGGCATTTGGGAAATTTTCCAAAAGAAGTTTGGGACAGAGTTGACTTTGCACTGCTTATCATCCACAGACGGATGGACAGAGTGAGAGAACGATTCAAACCTTGGAAGATATGCTTAGGGCTTGTGTGATTAATTTTGGTGGATCTTGGAAGATGCATTTACCATTGATTGAGTTCTCGTACAATAATAGTTATCATGCAAGTGTTAAAGTGGCACCTTATGAGGCGTTGTGTGGACGCAAGTGTAGAACTCCCTTGCGTTGGAACGAAGTAGGAGAAAAGCAACTAGCTGGCCCGGAAATAGTCCAGATCACTACCGATAAGATTGGGCAAATTCATGAAAAGTTGAAAGTGGCTCAAAGCCGACAGAAAACGTATGCGGATAAGAGGAGGAAACCGATTGAATTTCAAGTGAATGACAAGGTCAGGCTGAACATTTCACCATGGAAAGGGGTGGTGCGTTTTGGGAAGAGAGGGAAGTTGAGTCCTCGGTATATAGGATCGTTCATTATAAAGGTACGAGTGGGTGCGGTGGATTACAAGTTGGATCTTTTGGAGAAACTTCGTGGTATACATAGCACGTTTCACGTATCTAATTTGTGCAAATGTCTAGAGGATACGAGTGTGATAGTACCACTAGACGATATTCAAGTGGATGAAAAGTTGGAGTATGCGGAAGAACCGGAAGCGATCATGGATCGAAAGATTATGAAGTTGAGAAACAAAAGGATTTTGCTTGTGAATGTGCATTGGAGGTTCCACAAGAGGCAAGATGCAACATGGGAACCCGAATCGGAAATAAGGAAGAAATACCCTCAACTTTTCGCTTTATGAATTTCGGGGACGGAATTCTTTTAAGGGGTTGAGATGTAATAACCCGGAATCTTGTTTTGTAAAGGTATGTGCAATTTGGATGGTTGGAGCCTAACTTTCCAAATTGAAGGACTGAAGATGTAAAGTGTGGAAAGTAGGTTAAATAAGGGAGAAACCCTCATTCTTGGAGATTACGGCTGAGAATTTGTGTGTGTGAATTTGTGGTGCATTGGGAGAGCAAGAAGGAAGTGAAGAAATTTCAGGAAGATCAACGGATCAGGTATAAACCTTCATCTTACTCATTTTCTTCCTTAGTTGGGTTAATTAGATGATTATAGCTTGGGGTTTTGTAGGTGGGTTGTTGATTGATTGATAAAAGTTCTCTAAATTAGTGTTTACAGGTTTATAGAAATGGTATTAATGCATTCTTCATGATTTGAAGTTATCTCTTTTCAGTTTGAGTTTTTGAATCAATGAAAACCTCCATAGATAACATTGTGTCCATCCATGAGAGTGCCAATCCATGAAGTTAATGGATTAAATGGAATATTTGTTATTAAAGATGGTTTTATATGAGTTTGGGGTAAGATTCATATCAGTTTTGAAATGAAAATGGTAGAAAATGAGGATTTGGGGTTTTGTGTTTGAGTAGGTAAGTGCAAGGACAACAGTGAGTCCCGCGACTTGTCCTGCGGCTTCAAGTCGCGCAAAAAGCCGTGCAACTCACTATTTCAGCAATATTGAGTTTTTGGACAAAGGGCAATTAAGTGTGTTATGTGGTGTCTTAGCCTTAAGGGTTTATTAGTGGGATGTGTGGGAGTATAATTGGGTCAGTAACTTGTAGTTTAATTGATCTAATTCAAGGGTTCGGTTAGTGTGGTTCGTAGTTGAGACGAGTATCTAGGATTGGCATTCAGGTGAGTCCCCTTACATGAGCTTATTTTGTAAATGAATATTTTAAATTTGCATATCTTTAAATCATTCAAAATGCGGGAAGTATGTACCCGACTTTTTGGGGTGTGTGAGCCCATTTATTAGTCTCAGTTTGTGTGACTATCAGTGTGCATTACCGTTGCAATAGGTACATGAAAAGTGTGTTTAGAGTGTGAGTTAATATTTATGACTAGCCCTTTTATCTTATAAACTGTCATGCATACTAACTGTGGTTTTTTGGGGGAATTCACTAGGCCTTATGGTTTAACCCTCTCTTTTATAAAACTGGAAACATTTTCAGGAAGGCACATGGTAGAAAGCTCTTGTAAAGGGAAAGGGAAGATGTGAGTTCGGAGAGCTAGAAGTGAGGCGCTACTTCGTATAGATAGTTGCCTAAATTTAAAGATGATTTGTAATAAATCTCAGTAGCTAGTTTTTATTCCGCCGCAACATTTGAGATTAAGTTTACATTGGGACCTATTTATTTATGGAAATTGCTATTTTTAGAGCAATAGAATGAAATGCCTTTATTTCAGAATTGTAGTTGTTACAGCTTTGAATAAAATTCATTTAATAAAAGTCGTAGGATTGAGGAAATTATATTTTGATATAAATCAGTTAATGAATATATAGGTTTTTATGATTCTTAATTGTTATGTGGTTTTCACGTTAATCTGAGACTGTATATTACTATAATAAAATTAAGTTCACAGAATGTCTAAAATGTCTAAGAGATTTATTAAAAATGTTCTATTTTAATAGAACTTGTGTTTATAGAACGAAACTATGAAATGTCTTATCTAAAAGTGTTACAATATTTCGCATTTTATTTTTAAATTGTCGTATTACTATTTTACGGGACACGTTTAAGAAATATCTCATAATCTCATATTTTTGTAGAACACTTTTTCAAATATGGTCATATAAAATAACTAGTACGACACATTATCTTAAAAAAATTTAAAAACTTGTTAATGAAAAATCTCAAAATCATTTTATAAATCTATCCTAACACTTTTAGATGACATTTTTTTATTTAGTCCTATAAATTAAATCCTATAAAATAATTTATTAAAATATTTAAATATTTTATTCGTCCTATAAACATAATATTGTTAGTTAATCATATAAAACATATTTAAACAGACAATAAACGAAATAGGATGACATATCAACAATAAAATGTTTTAAAGCTTATATGAAAATGCGTCATAATGACAAATTGCAATTCTAAGTGATCCCACATGAGTTTGAAAATTCAAATGAAAACATTCTAAATAGAGATTCTTTTTGTTTCAAATATCACGACATCATGTTTTTTTTGTTTTATAGAGACTCGACATGATACGAAACTTAAGTACTTTGAATAAAATCTTGCAACAATTTTCATTTCAAAGTTTGAACAAGAATTGTGTCAACTCGGCAATATTTCTATCTATAAAAAATTAGTTTTAATTAAAACTGTAATGAGAAACGAGTTAAATTATTTAATTATTTGAATTGGTATTCATGATTTCAATTGTATGTGTTTACAAAAAATAATATTAATTATTGCATTACTTATTGTCTCTTTTATTTTCACCTAACAGAAAAAAAAAGCGCGTCCACATATTATAAGTCTTTAGAAAAAATTATTCAATCGAAAATATTGAAATTAGTTTTTGGATAAAATAATACAAAACATTATGAAATCAACAAAAATGTTAGGACCAAAACGTTTACCACTCCGATAAAAGCAGTTGTTTTTGACATAGTGGTAAGCGGTTGGGTCCTAACATGTGGTATCTGAATGGGTCACGGATTCGAATCCTATGAAGTGCATAAGATGGCAAAGACATGTTCTGTAGCCATTGACTTCTAGTGAAGCTCTTGTTAGTGTTGATAGATTGTGTGTGTGTGTGAGGGAGGGGGGGGAGGGGGGGGGTAGGGGGGGTGTGTGTGGGATTGTTGGGTCATTGACCAACAGCTTCCTAGAAATCGAAACGTGGCGCTGATTGCTATGCTATAAATGAATAAGTTACGCCTTCTCCATCAATAATTGTTTTTGCCGTAGTGGTAAGCGTTTGGTCCTAACAAAAAGTATAGACATCATCATTTTTTTTTTGAAAGGCAGGCTAACACACACAGACACACTTTCCCAGGGTATCCGGACTCCCACTTAAAGGTGCCACCGGACTATTCCCCGTCGATCTCGGCCCAGCCCAATTAAGGGTACCACAAAGTGGCAGGCCCAAGATCTGAATATCTCCACATGCGCACCGCGGGATTCGAACCCGGGTAGTTAGGGATACCATCTACTGACCTCCCCAGGATGTTACCTTACCACTGGAGTAAACATTATCATTTGTTTTGGGTGGATTAGTGCATTGTTTGGCGATGTATGTAAAGCATAAATTAGAACACCCATTAATTTATAAAAACACTAAAACACTTATATCACGTGATAATACACGTGAGTGGACATAGTGGTGTGCATGCTACTTAGCCTGCGACCTACGTCACGACAGAACTCGTCTACGTCTCTAAATTTATATCATATGTGTAGCAAATGTGGTGAACTACAATATCACATGTAGTTGAATATTAAAAGGGTGTTTTCACGTTTTTATAAAATGATGGTATTCTCGATTGAATCCACCGTTGTATAGAGAGACAGAGAGAGAGAGAGAGAGAGAGAGAAAGATTTCGGATCATGTATATTAAACCGACCCCTTTGTAAGAATGTGATAACACATTAACACGTCAAAGCTTCTAGGTGAGTTACTTTTTTGATTTAACGGGCAAACTCTCATTAACCTTAATTTACACCTCATGAATTTTTACATACCTTCATTAACTCACATGCATGAATCTGTTAAAGTTATAGTTATGATGATAAAAGTAGGCAAATGAAAGTAAATGAAGATGAATAGATGTTTCTGTTCATTCTCACAAAACCATAGCCATATATATATATATATATATATAGGGGCTTAATCAAATGAGATCCCCATAAAAGTTGATAACCATGAGATCCAATATTATCCATAAATATAAAAGGGTATTTTGGTTATCTAACATATTTAATAATTAAATAATTAAGTATTTAATTTTATTATTCAAATCAGATAAAAATTAGAAATATCTATTTTCTAAATTATCTAACTAACAAATGGCAATCCAAATCTTCCAAATCATTAACTCGATTCATTCTGTTGTATTGTATTATTCTTCAGAACCAGGTTTGAAGTGTTATTCTCCAAATGCAGGTTTGAAGATATGTGGTACATTATGTATCACTCTACTTCTTCGATGTATCACATACCTCTTTGAAGTATATTTCATCAATGTACCATGGTTCTAAAAAACGCGTTATGGCGGCGTTATGGCGCGCCATAACGTCGAGGCGTGGCCTCGCCGCCATGTTAAAGTCCATGGCGCGACTCTGAGGCGTGGCTTGCAGTAAGGCGCGTTATAGCGGGTTATAAGGAGTGAGTTGGGTATTTTTGTCTTTTTTTTGCAAACCTTGTGTATTTGATATAAAATTATGAATGCATGTTTCTTCCTTTGTTTATAGTTTTATATGAAATTTAATTTGTTTAATCATTATTGTTCATTACACTGGCTCACATAGACATATATATATATAATATATATAAAAATTTGTCGCCTTAAGTCGCGCCTTAAAAAACGCCATGGCCTCGCCGTAACTCGTAAGGCTTGAGGCTTGACCTCGCCGCCACGCCACGCCTGACGTCATTTAGAACCTTGAATGTACCACATACCTCCTTGCTGCTCTTCCATATGTATCACTCTACTTCTTCGAGCACATACCTCCTTGATGCTCTTCCATATGTATCACTCTACTTCTTGCTATGAAGATATGTGGTACATTATTATTGTCATTATATGGTACATCTGTACTTGCCCCTAATCATTTTATGTAACAGTTAACGAGCAAACAGAGCCACATATTTCATCAATGTACCACATACCTCCTTGCTGCTCTTCCATATGTATCACTCTACTTCTTTGAGCACATACCTCCTTGCTGCTCTTCCATATGTATCATTATACTTCTTCGAGCAACGGCTTCGATTATCGGAGAAGAATTTCTAGGGTTTTGCTCATGTTAATGGTCTGAGAGATTTTAATTGATATGTGTTTTATCGGATATGAAGGCAAACCCTTAAAATTGAAATGGGTTTGATCGTATCTTCTGAGAAATCTTTTTTTGATTTACCGGCATGCTTTCCTAACAAAATGGAATCAACCCACCTAATTTAGATAGGAACAAAATAGGATGTTCATTTACTATTATACCCTTATGATTAAATTTTAATACATTTATTTGCTTTAATTTAGGAAATATAATAAATTAGGATATGTTTAAATGTGGACCATTGATCAATATATTGTAAGGCTAAGATTGTATCTCTTGGTTATCAACTTTAAACTAGATCTCTCTTGAAGAGCCCCCTATATATATATATATAGAGAGAGAGAGAGAGAGAGAAAACTTCAAATGCAAACCAACCAAAAGTTACAAACTATACAAACCAAATAATTAAGATATATATGTAAATGATGAATCTTCATTTATTATTATCTGGATATTTATGGAATATATTAGAGTTTAGTAATTATGATTAAAATTTTATATTAGGAAACAATCAATGTATTTATGAGATCATATATTTGTTAAAGTAGATAGACAGTTGAGATTGATTTGTATAGTTTGTAACATTTGGTTGGTTTGTATTTGAAGTAACCTCTCTCTCTCTCTCTATTATATGTGTATATATATATATATATGTGTGTGTTTCAGTTCCGGTGAGAGTAAGAGTTTTAATAAGATAGTGATAACAAACTTTTATTTACCTTCATCTACATTCAACTACCTTTATTTACCAACTTTTATTATAATGACCGTAGCAAATTCTTGCATATGAAAATGATTAAATGTATGTAAAAGTTTGTTAAAATGACTTAAAAGTGAAGATAAATTAGAAAATAAAGGTAGATGTAGGTGGTTAAAGAAAATTAAGTTAAATTAAAAGGCCGACTTATCCAAATGCTAAAAAGTGTTCTTACATAACTGTTATTCTCACACGATCCATCTTCTATATATATAGGGGTCAGTTTAAATAAGAAGGTTAAATATCGAAAGAAATAAAGAAGAGAAGGTTCAAATGTGATTCCATTGAAAAAAAATCTGAAAAATTCTATTGAAGATGCATATATGAACCGACGTTAAAGATTATTGATTTGGTTTCACATATGTATCTTCAGTTTAAATAAGAAGGTTAAATATCGAAAGAAATAAAGAAGATAAGGTTCAAATGTGATTCCATTGAAAAAAAATCTGAAAAATTCTATTGAAGATGCATATATGAACCGACGTTAAAGATTATTGATTTGGTTTCACATATGTATCTTCAGTTTAAATAAGAAGGTTAAATATCGAAAGAAATAAAGAAGATAAGGTTCAAATGTGATTCCATTGAAAAAAAATCTGAAAAATTCTATTGAAGATGCATATATGAACCGACGTTAAAGATTATTGATTTGGTTTCACATATGTATCTTCACATATGTATCTTCAGTTTAAATAAGAAGGTTCAATATCAATAAAGAAGAGAAGGTTCATATGTAATTCCATTGAAAAAAAATCTGAAAAATTCTATTGAAGATGCATATATGAACCGACGTTAAAGATTATTGATTTGGTTTCACATATGTATCTTCAAATGATGTTTTTCGCTGATTCACATATGAACCTTTCATCGTTATCTCATGATGTGTAACCTTTCTTAACATTTCCATATACATATATATATAGAGGGAGGTTCATGTGAGGACGATAACAATTTATGAGAACAATCCTCGGCCAATAATTTTTGTACATGAAAATTTTCATGTACAAAATCACATATGATTCATGTACAAAATCATAAATGATGCGGGTGACTTTCCATGCGACTTAAGTGGCCCCAAAGTCACCCGCTACAGTTAGTGCAAAATCACATGTGGTCTTGTACATGAAAAAAGCTCCCCTTATTCTCGTAAATTGTTACCGTCCTCGTATGAACCCGCCCCTATATATACATATTTATATATATAGGGGTAAGTTCGTACAAGAACGTTAACTATTTACGAGAATACGAAAAACCTACAAAATCATATGTGATTTTGCACTAATTGGAGCGGACGATTTAAGTCGAATGGGAAAAGTCGTCCGAATCATGTATGATTTTGTACATGAAAAAAATTCTCATATTCTCGTAAAAAGTTAACAATCTCGTTTGAATCTTTCTCTCTCTCTCTCTCTCTCTATATATATATATATATATATATATATATATAAGATAAAGGATCGTGTGAGAATATGGTTCGTGGTGAGAAGTGCAAAATGGATTTCAACCCTTGATCACTTTTAATCTCAAACGAACCCATGAAATGCGCTTTAGAAAAAGATTGATTAAGTGTATCTCATTACTGTTGATCTAGTGTTTTTCTTCATTTAGTATTGATCTAAGGGTGAAAATCCGTTCTTTACCTTCTCACCATAACTTTCATTCTCAACAAAACCCAACCCATCCATACACACACACACACACACACACACATATATATATATACACATATATATATATATAGAGAGAGAGATAGATAGAGATTTGGGATCATGTCATCATGTGAGACAAGGCTATTTTTGTGAGCCCGTGAGACCATTTTTTTTACATTTGAAGCTTCACATCAGATAATCTTTACAATATTTTTGCTGTGAAGATTCAGATATTTTTACCTTCATAGTGTTTTGCTGTGAAAGTTCAAATGTAAAAATGTGATCTCACATAAGCAGGTTTGTCTAAAGTAAATAATATTTTAACCTCCTTTGTCCTCACGTGCACAATAAAAGACGAGTTTTCATTTGAACCCGGAACCCGCCCCTATATATATATATATGTATGTATGTATGTATATAAGGCTAGATCAAATAAGAACCATAAAAATGTTATAAACCCGTGAGAACCGATTTAAAAACAAACTTTTACATTTATTTTTATTAAATGTTAGGATTTAAGATTTTATTTCATATTTATTTGTTTCATAATGTGATAATTTCACATGTATATGTTTTACCGTGTGAAATTTTTTACATCCATTTTTCCTTTTAATAAGTGAACGAAAAAGAAGTTTTACAAGTAATATTTTTCACAGGTGAGGTGATTATAAATATATGTAAAATAATATTTTAAATTATAAATTTTAATTAAAAAAAATCATATGAAAAGGATTTTCACATCACTTATTATATGTTTATAATCTTTTTCATGGTTCTCGTTGATTAACATCGTATACGTCTGTGTATATATATATAAAAGCGGAAATTTGTAACCTAGTTTAAAGACAAGACTTGGGCCTTTGGCCCCATTTATCAATAGAATATTGAATTTGGGATGATGATTTATGTGTAGTAACATGCAAATTTGGTTTTGATCTAGCAATTGGAAAATTCTTAAATTTGAATGTGAAACGAAACCTTTTATTTATTTATTTAGTTTATTATTTTTTTTTTGGACGGAGAAAACACAGATAACTTAAATAGCAATAATGTTGTTATAATAAAAAAATAAAAAAATTCAAGACTACTATTATATATAACAAACCATTCCATGCAGATTTTTATATTTAAAAGAAACTAGTATTCGGTACCGTGCATTGCACGATGACAAATTTTGTTTTTTAAAATCATGTTACAAAATTAAGGTGAAAGGTGATTCATGAATTTATATTTAATGAAATCCAAAATAAAATAATTAAGTATAGGCCAAAAAAAGCAAACCCATAGACTCACATTTCACTTGACTATTGACTTACTTATCAACGTGGACAATCAAATCCATTATCAATAGAATAATTATGAATACTCAAATCTCACAATACCAAATAATCACCCATTGTTCGTCTATGATATTGATGCTATTTGACATTGAAATATATTGATGTATTAATGGTGTGTGCATATATATATATAGAGAGAGAGAGAGAGAGGAAAAGTTCAAATGCGAATTCAAATTTGGTTGTGAGCGTGAGGACAACTGAGAACGCGACACGTATCTGAATATATATTATTCAGACTGAATATACAAAGAAATATTCAGATTGAATAAGCATTATTCAGACTGAATAAATATTATATTCAGTCTAAATATTTTTTTATATATTCAGACTGAATAAACACTATATTCAGTCTGAATATTAATTTCAATTGGACACGTGTCACACTCTCATTCGTCCTCATGTTCACAACCAAATTTGAGTTTTCATTTGAACTCGCCCCTATATATATATATATATATATATTTCAGTTCATTTAATATATTTGTTTAATTATATATATATATATATATTTCAGTTCATTTAATTTATTTGTTTAATTATTTTTATATAAATTAACTTTTTGATAAGGTAGGACAAATGAACCAACTCCATCAGTTCAGAAGGTCAGTTAAAATGAGCCAACAACAATAGTTTAGAGGATCGGTTAAAGGGAGCCAATTCCATGAGTTGCTACAAATACATCTCAACCTCTTTTCATATACATATCATTTATCGTCAATCTCATCTCTCCATCAATGTGGGAAAAAAAACTCAACCACAATTCAAGAAAATGATTACTCAATTATTTGGATGTAACAACAATGTTGTGGTTTTTTAGTTTTATATTTCAATTGGTTTTTAAAAATGAATTTTACATGGTATTTTAAAAACTGTGTGTTTTGCACTATAAATTTAATTACCATATAGCTGGCTTTGATTCCAACCATGATTATAGATTTCAAAGCATCCATTACTCCTTTTTATGTCTTTCATCTTTTTCCAAACTATGATCTTTCCACCAATATTGGATGATGGAACTCAACATTGTTTCAAGATGATTAATATTTTGTGAAAGAAACAAGTTGTTTTCAACTTTGTGTTTTACATGATATTATAACTATATGTTTGCATTATAATTTTACCATTTGGTTGGTTTTGATTTCAATAGTTGGTTATAGATATCAAAGTTTCTATCACTCTTTTATATATCCATCATCTTCTTCCAAACTATCATTTTTCCACCAATGTGAGATGATGAAAGCCAACTTTAGTTGAAGATTTAAGGAATACTCAAACCTTATGTTGCCAAGTCATTATCCTTTGTTTCACTTTTAACTTTGCACTATAAAATTTACCATTTGGTTGGTTTTGATTTCAACTATGGCTTGACTTTAAATATTTTAAAGAGGGCCATCCAAAATAAGACAACCTATGAGGCAAACTCCATTAATTGACACAAAGACATCCAATCAACCTTTCTTATACACTTCACATTGTTCAAGTTTTTCAACTGTTCACCAATGTGAGACTACTAAAACTAAACCACAAATCACCATTAGAAAATACTCACTTCTCATGATGCCAATTGCCACCTCAATAACCCAATGTTGTTCCTTTAATATATATAAAGACTAGTAGGCAACATCGGGAGAATATTTTGTTAAGAAATATATAACAAAATTAAGATGAAATTCAATTACTTAATTGACAATTTTTGATGTTGTAATGTAATACAATGATTTATAAATATTGTTCTGCAACCTAATTTATTTAAACAAATCTAAGATGGGTTGCAATGGGGGATGACACAAAGATTATTATAGTGTCTATATATATATATATATATATATATATCGTTATTAATGGCTTTGCCTTGTTTTCGTATTGGATCTAAAATAAAGGGGTGGCCAGTTTACTACTTGACCACACCTTGAGCTGCTATAGTTTACTCTATATATATTGAATATATAGAGTAAATTACATATTTGGTCCTTAGAGTTTATTGTTTTTAATCGTCTGGGTCTTTAAAATAAAATATCTATAACTTGCATCCTTGTGGTTTTCATTTCATAACGTATTGGGTCCCTAAAACTAACTTTTGTTAAGTAGGTTAAGTAAAAGGGGCATTTTGGTCATTTTAAGTATAGGACCAAACATATAATAAAAACCACAGGGATCAAACATGTAATTTACTCACTATATATTTTATATATACTTAATAATTAATAATTAATAATTCATAACATATATATTGTGTGTATATAATATATTGTATATAATTTATCACCATACTTTCACAAATTTTCTTATTATAACATTTTTTTTCATTTTTTCTTATTACAATAATATATTTTGAAAATTATATTTTTGTTATGGCATTATAGTTACATTTTTTTTATTATAGTAATATACTTTCATTTCTGTTTTTTACGCATTGTACTTACATTTTTGTTTATTATAGTAATATAATGTATGAAAATTATATATTTTAATGTACATATTTTTTTTTAAAGATACAAAGGGTTTTCGTTAAAAAACACATACTTTTTAACATTTTTAAACGTTAGCAATGTAAAATGTGTTTTACAAATTTTCTAAATATTGTTATATTAAAGAATAATTTAGTTTTGAATAATTTCATCGATTTCTCTCCCGATTATCCATATCCTACCTATATTATGTTTTTTATCTCTCTTTTTAAGAAATTCTTTAAAAATGTATGAATAATCGGAAGGTAAAGTGAGAGAACTATTTTAAAAAAATTGATGGTCTGTTTTATCCATGCCACACAATCTGTTTAAAAAAATGTGTGTTTTTTAAGAAAAAAAAAACAATCGTATATGTTTAAAATATATGTTACATTAAAATATATAACTTTCATACAATTTAACAAGAAAAATTAAAAATACAATGGCTAAATAAAAAACAATTTAAAAATATATTGCTTTAATAAAGAAAAATATAACTATAATATCACAATAAAAAAATAATTTAAAAATATATTGCAGTAATAAAGAAAAATTTAATTATAATACCATAATAAAAAAATAATTTGAAAATATATTGCTATAATTAAAAAAAAGTAACTATAATGCCATAATAAAAAAAACAATTCGAAAATATATTGCTATAATAAAGAAAATAATAACTATAATGCCTTAATAAAAATACAATTTAAAAATATATTGTTATAATAAAAAAATGTAACTATAATACCATAATAAAAATATAATTTGAAAATATATTGTTGTAATAAGAAAAAACGAAAATACAATGTTATAATAAAAAAATTTGTGAAAGTATGGCGATAAATTATATACAATATATATGTTATGAATTATTAAATATATATAAAATATATAGAGAGTAAATTACATGTTTGGTTCCTCTGGTTTTTATTACATGTTTGGTCCCTATTTATACTTAAAATGACCAAAATGTCCATCTTACTTAACCTTATTAACAGAAAAAGTCTAACAGAGTTAGTTTTAGAGACCCAATACGTTATAAAATGGAAACCATGAGGATGCAAATAATAGATATTTCATTTTAGGGACCCATACTGTTAAAACCAATAAACTCAGAGATCAAATATGTAATTTACTTAATAAATAATAAATGTTAAAGACTTAAAAAAATGTTTGAAGATTACTTTATCAACTTTTTATTTATAATCAAAATAAAAAAACTACATTTATTTCATTCATAATTTATAATAAAATTTTACATCATAGGATAAGTATCATAAATTGTAGAGTTTATTGAGAAATCAACAAATATGAAAAATTGTAATTAGAAACACCGACCAATGCGGATGTAACTATTAATAGAAAATCAAAATAATTATTTGTCTTAAAATGTGAGACTGTCTCTTTCTGCATGATAAAAAAAACATTGACTTTTACATGATTATTCTTTCAATTCTTACATTTATAATTTCGTCAAAGTCAAAGCTCGATTGGGTTTAATTAAATAGTCTACACGTAGGCTTTCTTTCTTTTTCTAAATTTTCTTTTGACTTGTAATATTTTTTTTTAATTTCTGTTATTTTAAATCTTAATTGTCAAAAGAATACACCTCATGAATTTCAATTTCCCATATTCTATTCACAATCTTTGTTCTTTTTCAATATTAACACGTGAAACCTATCAAAACTATTAGATGAATTTCAATTTAAGATATGATTTGGAATGTTTTATATGTTTTACTTGTGTATACATGTATTTGTCGTTCACATGCAAAACAAACTATATATTTTTTATATGTGAAATAATGTACTCAAGTGATCTTTATTATTTTTAACATACATGTATAGAGGTGGTTCAAACGAGAAAAGTAATTAAATAAGAGAATACAAAAATTGTCAAGTCACTGTAAATTATAAAATCATATATGATATTATATTAACAGTCAACGTAAGGGTGTGTGGACGATGTGGACTGCGGCCTCAGGTCGTGTTCAGGTCCGTTCCTGACATTTTATGGGCTCTGAGCGACATGTAAAAATGGGCTCTTGTTAAGTATAATTTTTTTCTTCAACGTTGTTTTTTATTATCGGAGATAACATTGAGTTCATTTTTTTATATAAAACCGTTTCCTGAGTTTTCTCATATGCAAAATCATTAAATAGTTATTTCTAAATTAATATTATCTGTCATCTCATTTTAACATAACATCATAAATTCGTTCCACCGTCAAACATATTCTATGATATATCTTTAGTATATAGATTGACATCATTTGGGATCACAATGTTGAGTTGTTGACTATCCAAAGTAACACTTTATATCAATCAATATAAATCAGTTGGGTTTCCACGTCACATCGTGTTAATGTTTTCATCATTACTTTAAACTTTTAGGATGGATGAATCAAATTTGATTTTACACGTGATTTGACGATAAGGGTTCTACAAGAGTTAGGGGTATAACCGTTTGTAAAAGGTGGTTGAAACAAACATACACATTTTACTTCTTAAATTCATTTATTGGTGTAATAACCCGAAATCTAATTAATTGTAATGAAATTTACAATTAGGATGGATGGAGCCTAACTTTCTAAACTACAGGGACTGAAAACGTAAATATAGGTCATTAAGGGTTAGAAAACCCTTCTCATTTGGAAGAGTCGTCTGAAATTATAGTGTGTGTATTGTATGGTGCAATTTGGAAGTGAAGAGAAAGGGAGTGAAGAAATCCAAGAGAAACAAAGGAGCAATCAACAATTTCAAGTATGAATGTTCATCTTCTTCATCTTCTTCCACTTATAAAGTCATTAGATTGATTGGATGCTTTGGGGATTTTGTGGGTTACTTTGGTTGATTGATGTTAGAGGTTTTGAATCGGTCTTTGTCAATATATTGAATGGGTGTTGAGTTTTCTTTCATATTATGAGTATTATATCTCATTTGAGATTAAAATCAATTAAAACCTCCATAAATGGTCAAAGTTCTTCAATGTGTGAGTAAACTCATGGGATCAATTGATGAAATGGTTTATTTGGTCATAAGGATTGATTTATATGATTTTGGGACAAGTTCCATATCAATTGTGGAGTGAAAATGGTGGAAATGATGAATTTGGGGTTTTGTGGTTCGAGCAGAAAATGTGCAGGAACTCAGTGAGTCTCGCGACCTTTCCCGCGGCCTCAAGTCGCCCAGTAAGCCGCACAACTCACTGTTTCACCATTCTTCAAATTTTTCTTAAAGGGATATTAAGGGTGTTAAGTGGTGTCCTAGCCTTAGGGGATTAATAGTTTAATTGATTCAAATAAGGCGTTCGGTTGGTGTGAACGTGGTGTGAGATGAGCATTCTAGACTAGGCATTCAGGTGAGTTCCCTTCATGTGCTAAAATTAACAAATGAATGTTTTATTTTACATATATTTGAATCGTTCATTTCGAGAAGTGTGTATCCGACGATTTGGCAAGTGTGGGCCCAATTAAATAGTCACAAGTGTGAGTAACTATCAGTGAGGTTTACGGTTGCAACAGGTATCTTCAAAGTGTATTTATGTGTGAGTTAAAATTCATGACTAACATTTTTATCTTATAAATGTCATGCATATTTAACTGTAATTTTGAGGGAATTCACTAGACCTTATGGTCTAACTCTCTCTTTTATAAAACTGAAAACCTTTTCAGGTAAGCACATGATAGAGAGTTCTAGTAAAGGGAAGGCAAGATGTGAGCGTGGAGGCTAGAAAAGTGGGCTCTATTCGCGATTGGATAGTTGCCTAGTTAAATTAAGTTTTATAATAATCTCAGTAGCTACTTTGTTTCCGCTGCAAACTTTTGAGATTAAGTTTAAATATTCGGACCTATATGCCTTTGTAATTGCTACTTTTAGAGCAATGACATGAAATATATTCAATTTAGAATTATGGTTGTTACAAGTGGTATCATAACACTAGTTTAAGAGAATTAGGTGTTCGAGGAGCATCTAGACTTAGATTGAGGGATAGGTGAGACCGAGATTTAAGTAGAAAGGGGTAGAGTGTAATTTGACCGGTGAGATTAATGATAGGGTAGAGAGGACTGTCGTGTAAGGTAATTTCAAAATCACATCTGGCCAATATAATTGTGAATTTACAGGTATATGTAAGTGCTTGAATACCTTGTTGTGATTTCACTGGTTGTCTCTTATGTTATGTCCATTTCAGTAGCAAGAAATATGATCGTGGTTCTGTGAGATTGGCAACAGTGACACCAACGAAATGAGATCCTCCGATTGGGAACATTCAACCCGATCAAGTTGAAACCGACAAAGTTGTGAATGCCTGTGGAAGGGGTCGTGGATCCCGAGGAGGTGCGGTTTCCGTGGGAGCTCTTGAGGTTGGGGCTCGAGATCGGGGTAGGGGCCGTAGACGTAGTCGTGGAGTGGCGACCAAGCCACTAAATGAGCCAGCAGAGTCAATTCAAGAAAGTTCTGTGAGTATACGCGGAAAGGGACGTGGTAGAGGAAAGGGTCACAACCAAGAGCGAGGATTTGTGACCAAAGAATATTTTAATGCTGGAATGGGGAAACTTGAGGCGGCTATTCAAGCCTTGATGGGTAAACAACAATCTTTGGATGCAACAATTCCAAGTTAAGAGGATGGCACAGAGGGGTCTAAAGGGGATGGAGACCATGGTAGCTCATCCCACAAGACTACCCCCGAAGTAGAGAAAACAACTGAGGCAACCAAGGGCTGCACCTACAAGACATTCCTAACATGCAAACCTCCTACTTACACGGGGGAGCTTAAACTGGTGTTAGCTTCTCAATGAGTTAGAGAGATGGAGGTGGTGTTTGACACTAGTAAGTGCGCGGAAGCGGACAAGGTGTTTGATGCCATTGCTATGCTTCTGGCGGAGGCACGTTGTTGGTGGGATTTAGAGAGCGGCAAGATTGGTACGGGAGCGGCTAAGAAGACTTCGTGGGATAAATTCGTCGGATTTTTCAAGAACAAGTATTGTCTTAAGACTGCCATAAGGCAACTTCAAGAGGAATTCTTACACTTAGAACAAGGGGACATGACTGTCCAAGAGTACACCACAAAGTTCTTAGAGAAATTCTGTTTTGCGGAAGCATATGTTTCGACCGTGGAACAAATGGTGGATCGTTATATTTGGGGCTTGAAGGCTTCGTTAAGGGAGTTAGTGATGACAATGAACACGTCGACATTTCAATTGGCGGTTGATGCGGCCGAGATGACGGAAAGAGAGAAGAATCGTCAAATGATGGAGAGGGGTGCCGAAAAAAGTAAGTGGGAAAGGATGTCAAATGACCCTAAGAAAGCTAAGTTCTTAAAGAATGACAAATGTGGAAGTCAAAGGTTTGGTGAGAAACCGTGTGGGAGGTGTAACTGTGTACATCGGGGAGATTGAGCCTCAGAACCGAAGGGATTCTTCAAGCGCGGAAAGGTGGGACATATGGATAGATAATGTCCCAACTTTAGAGCATGTTATCAGTGTGGATCTTTGGAGCATTTGAAGTCGGATTGCCCTCAATTGAAAATGGGAACTATGAGCAACTATAGTGGTGGACGTGGCGGTGGAGTGGAGAGGAAGGTGGAAGCTCCGCGAGCATAAGTACGAGCTTTTCAGATGACTACAGCGGAGGCGGAGGAGGCACCTGACGTAGTGACAGGTACCTTTCTTATTAATTCAACTCATGCCAAGGTGTTATTTGACTCGGGTGCAAATCGTTCTTTTGTATCAACTACTTTTATGGGGCTTTTGAATTTTAAGCCCAAGCGGTTGGATCATAGTTTCGAGTAGAAATCGCCAATGATAGGCGGGTTTTGATGAAAGAAGTTTTAAAAGGTTGTAGTATTAGTACAAAGGGTTGTCTTATCCTTTTACTATTGTACCCTATGGCAATGAGTGAATTTGATGTAATCGTGAGGATGGATTGGTTGGTTAGCAACAATGCATACATTGTGTGGAAGAAGAAATTGATCCGAATCACCTTACCGGGAGGGAGAGAGGTTGTAATCTATGGTGATCGGAGTGAGAGGAAGTCGTGTATTGTATCGATGTTGAAGCTAGACAATGTCTAGGGAAGGGATGTTAAGGGTTTATAGCTTATGTGATTGACACTAAAAGAGAGAAGAAGCGAATGGAGGAAGTGCCCGTGGTGAAAGATTATCCTAAGGTATTTCCCGATGATCTTGTCGTATTACCTCTGGATTGTCAAGTAGAATTTAGAATCGATTTGGTACTCGGGGCCGCGCCAATAGCCCGAGCACCAAATCGATTAGCACCGATGGAAATGATGACTCAACTTCAGAGTTTCTTGATAAGGGTTTTATTCGCCCTAGTACATCACCGTGGGGAGCACCAATACTTTTTGTCAAGAAGAGATATGGGTCTATGAGAATGTGTATAGATTACTGTGAATTGAACAGAGTGACGATCAAGAATAAATATCCGTTACCTAGAATAGATGATTTGTTTCATTAACTTCAAGGAGAAAGTTACTTCTCAAAGATAGATTTACGATCCGGTTATCACCAGTTGAAAGTTAGAGAGGAAGATGTATCTGAAATGTCTTTCCGCATGAGGTATGGTCACTACGAATTAGTTATGCCTTTTGGCTTGACAATGCTCCGACAACGTTTATGGACTTGATGAATCATGTGTGTGGTTTGTTGTTAGACAAGTGTGCGATTTTCTTCATCGATGATATCTTGATCTACTCTCGGACGGAAAGTGAGCATAAAGAACATCTTCGTCTAGTGTTGGAGTTGCTAAAGCACGAGAAGCTTTATGCCCATTTTTCGAAGTGTGAGTTTTGCTTGCGAGAAGTTCAGTTTCTAGGACATGTGGTGTCTGAAGGTGGAATCAAAGTGGATCTGGCAAAGATAGAGGCTATCAAGACTTGGGAGCCACCGAGAACACCGTCAGAAGTGAGAAGTTTCTTGGGTTTAGCGGGGTACTACCGGAAGTTCATTCAAGACTTTTCACGAGTAGCGACACCATTGACCTCTTTGACTAAGAAAAACGTCAAGTTTATGTGGACCGAAGCTCAAGAGTCGGCATTTAATTTGTTGAAAGAAAGGTTGAGTAGCGTGCCAATTTTATCATTACCGGACGGAACGGAAGGGTTCGTAATTTATAGTGATGCATCCAAGTTGGAATTAGGATGTGTGCTCATGAAACATGGGGAAGTGATCGCGTATGCTTCACGAAAATTGAAGGATCATGAAAGAAACTACCCTACTTACGACATGGAGTTAGCGGCGGTAGTTTTCGCGCTTAAGATTTGGCGGCATTACCTCTATGGGGTGAAGTGCCAAATCTATGCTGATCATAAGAGTCTCAAACACTTTGATCAGAAGGAGCTGAATATGAGGCAGAGAAGATGGGTTGAATTGTTGAATGATTATGACTGTGACATCCTGGGAAGCGAACGTGGTAGCTGATTCTTTAAGCCGAAAGGATAGGGGAGAACCAACCAAGATAGTGGCCTTTAGAGCATAAGTATCTCCTAGTATCTTAGAAGAGATCAAGAAGGTTCAAGATGAAGCACTCTTAGAAGAAAACCTAAAGAGGGAAAGGATGGTGGGAAACGTGTCCTTATTGGTGTGTAACAATGATAGTGTGAAATGTTTGGGTGACCGTGTGTGGGTTCCTAAACTTGGTGGTTTGCGAGAGAAAGTGTTGGAAGAAGGCATAAGTCGCGATACTCAGTGCACCCGGGCACAAACAAGATGTATTGAGACTTACAACAATATTACTGGTGGCCGGAAATGAAGAAGGATATAACTTACTATGTGGAGAGATGCTTGACATGTTTGCAAGTCAAGGCGGAACACCAAAGGCCATATGGAAAACTTCAACCTTTAGATATTCCTGTATGAAAGTGGGATAATATAACGATGGACTGCGTTACAAAGTTGCCTAGAACACCAAAAGGGTACGGTGCCATTTGGGTGATAGTGGACTGTCTCACCAAGTCGGTCCATTTCTTACCATATAAGGAGACGTACCCAATGGAGAAGTTAGCTAGATTGTACATCGATGAGATCGTGACTAGACATGGAGTACCAACGTCCATATTTCGGATCGGGACAGCCATTTCACATCGGCATTTTGGGAAAGTTTTCAAAAGGAGTTGGGAACACCGTTGAATGTAAGCACTATTTATCATCCACAGACAGATGGACAGAGTGAAAGGACAATCCAAACCTTGGAGGATATGCTAAGGGTGTGTGTTATCGATTTTGGTGGATCTTGGGCAACACATTTACCTTTGATTGAATTCTCGTACATCAATAGCTATCATGCGAGTATTCAAGCAACACCTTACGAGGCATTGTATGGTCGCAAGTGCAGAACTCCTTTGTGTTGGAATGAAGTGGGGGAGAACAATTAGCAGGTTCAGAAATTTTCCAACTAACCGCTGACAAGATAGGACAGATTAGTGAGAAGTTGAAAGTGGGTCAAAATCGACAGAAAACATATGGGGATAAAAGGAGGAAACCGATTGAATTTCAAGGGAAGAACAAGGTCTTGTTGCAGATTTCACCCTCGAAGGGGGTGGTGCGTTTTGGGAAGAGAGGGAAGTTGAGCCCTCGGTATATAGGACCATTCGTTATAACGGGACGAGTGGGTGTGGAGGCTTACAACTTAGATCTACTGGGGAAAATTCGGGGTATTCATAGTACGTTTCACGCGTCTAATTTGCGAAAATGCTTAGCGGATACGAGTGTGTCGGTACCCTTAGAGGACATTCAAGCCGATGTAAGATTGGACTATGCGGAGGAGCCAGAAGCGATCGTGGATGGAAAATTAGAAAGTTAAGGAACAAAGAGATTGTGCTTGTGAAGGTGCATTGGAGATTCCATAAAGGGTAAGATGCAACGTGGGAACCCGAGTTAGAGATGAGGGACAAATTCCCACAACTTTTCGCTTGACGAATTCCGGGGACAAAATTCTTTTAAGGGGGGTGAGTTGTAATAACCCGAAATCTGATTAATTGTAATGAAATTTACAATTAGGATGGATGGAGCCTAACTTCCTAAACTGCAGGGACTGAAAATGTAAATATAGACCATTTAGGGTTAGAAAACCCTTCTCATTTGGAAGATTCGACTGAAATTATAGTGTGTGTATTGTGAGGTGCGATTTGGAGGTGAAGAGAAAGGGAGTGATGAAATCGAAGAGAAACACATGAGCAATCAACAATTCCAGGTATGAATGTTCATCTTCTTCATCTTGTTCCCCTT